>JADLZK010011613.1:0-17599 GCA_015847255.1 Hyparrhenia diplandra
GGACCATTAGGCGTTTTTCTAAGAATCACTTGCCATAGGCCTCAAACTAGCCCTTGTTGAGAGTGAAATCTTGGAATTCCATGAAAATCTCTGTGTCGACAAAGCGAACGAAATAAGAAGGGAACCATAGGAAAGGTACATAGGAAGTTGGGGTGGATAGGTTAGATGATGGTAGGATCAATTACATTGCGTTCCGCAACGTTAATATATGTTTTACGGATGTGACATTAGGGGGCTTTGGCGTTGATTTCTCGCGATGAACTACAAACAAGCGAGAAGTTTCTAATCGGCGATAGAATCGAGCAAGACTTTGATTTGTGGAATCAAATGCCTTCACCCTAGAGAACCTAAATTTGAACAAGTGGACCATTAAAGTTTTCTAAGAATCACTTGCCATAGGCCTCAAAGTTGCACTTGTTGAGAGTGAAATCTTGGAATTCCATTGAAAATCTCTATGTGAACCTATGAACCGATATAAGAAGGGGAACAACACGAAAGGTACATAGGAAGTTGGGGTTGATATGTTAGATGATGGTAGGATCAATTACATTGCGTTCCCCAACCGTTAATATATATTTTACGGATGTGACATTAGGGACTGGCTGGTGTTGATTTCAGCTTGAACTACAAACAAAAGAAGTTTCAATCGCGATAGAATTGAGCTAGACTTTTTTGCGGTTGTGGAATCAAATGCCTCACCCTAGAAGAACCTAAATTTGAACAAGTGGACCATTAGAGCGTTTTTCTAGAATCACTTGCCATAGGCCTCAAAGTAGCACTTGTTGAGAGTGAAATCTTGGAATTCCCTGAAAATCTCTATGTCGACCTCTGAAGGCGAAAACAAGAAGGGAACCACACGAAAGGTACATAGGAAGTTGGGGTGGATAGGTTAGATGATGGTAGGATCAATTACATTGCGTTCATAACCGTTAATATATGTTTACGGATGTGACATTAGGGGGGCTGCGGCGTTGATTTCAGCGCGAACTACAAACAAAGAGAAGTTTCTAGTCGGCGATAGCATCGAGGCTAGACTTTTTCGCAGTTGTGGAATCAAATGCCTCACCCTAGAGAACCTAAATTTGAACAAGTGGACCATTAGAGTTTTTCTATGAATCACTTGCCATAGGCCTCAAAGTAGCACTTGTTTAAAGTGAAATCTTGGAATTCCATCGAAAATCTCTCGTAATAGAAACCTTGCCCAGAAACAAGAAGGGGAGCGGCAGGAAAGGTACATAGGAAGTTGGGGTTGATAGGTTAGATGATGGTAGGATCAATTACATTGCGTTCCCGAAACGCTGTTAATATATGTTTCTGGATGTGACATTAGGGAACTTCTTTGGCGTTGATTTCAGCGCGAACTACAAACAAAGAAGTTTCTAGTCCGGCGATAGAATCAGGCAAGACTTTTTTTTGGTTGTGGAATGAAATGCCTCACCCTAGAGAACCTAAATTTGAACAAGTGGACCATTAGAGAGTTTTTTTTCTATGAATCACTTGCCATAGGCCTCAAAGTTGCACTTGTTGAGAGTGAAATCTTGGAATTCCATTGAAAATCTCTATGTCGAGGCCTCTGAACCGAAATAAGAAGGGGAACGACCACGAAAGGTACATAGGAAGTTGGGGTTGATATGTTAGATGATAGTAGGATCAATTACATTGCGTTCCCCAACCCGTTAATATATGTTTATGGATGTGACATTAGGGACTTTCTTGGCGTTGATTTCAGCGAACTACAAACAAGAGAAGTTTCTAGTCGGCGATAGAATTGATCTAGACTTTTTGCGATTTGTGGAATCAAATGCCTCACCCTAGAGAACCTAAATTTGAACAAGTGGACCATTAGAGCATTTTTCTAAGAATCACTTGCCATAGGCCTCAAACTAGCCCTTGTTGAGAGTGAAATCTTGGAATTCCATCAAAAAATCTACGGTAATCGACAAACGAACCAGAAATAAGAAGGGGAACCATAGGAAAGGTACATAGGAAGTTAGGGTGGATAGGTTAGATGATGGTAGGATCAATTACATTGCGTTCATAACCGTTAATATATGTTTTCTGGATGTGACATTAGGAACTGCTTGGCGTTGATTTCTCACGCGAACTACAAACAACGAGAAGTTTCTAGTCGGCGATAGAATCGAGCAAGACTTTTTGCGGTTGTGGAATCAAATGCCTTCACCCTAGAGAACCTAAATTTGAACAAGTGGACCATTAGAGCGTTTTTCTAAGAATCACTTGCCATAGGCCTCAAAGTTGCACTTGTTGAGAGTGAAATCTTGGAATTCCATTGAAAATCTCTATGTCGAGCCTATGAACCGATATAAGAAGGGAAACAACACGAAAGGTACATAGGAAGTTGGGGTTGATATGTTAGATGATGGTAGGATCAATTACATTGCGTTCCCCAACCGTTAATATATGTTTACGGATGTGACATTAGGGGACTCTTTGGCGTTGAATTCAAGCGAACTACAAACAAAGAGAAGTTTCCAATCCGCGATAGAATTGAGCTGACTTTTTCTTGGGTTGTGGAATCAAATGCCTCACCCTAGAGAACCTTAATTTGAACAAGTGGACCATTAGGCGTTTTCTAAGAATCACTTGCCATAGGCCTCAAAGTAGCACTTGTTGAGAGTGAAATCTTGGAATTCCATCGAAAATCTCTATGTCTACCTACGAGGCAGAAACAAGAAGGGAATGACACGAAAGGTACATAGGAAGTTGGGGTGGATAGGTTAGATGATGGTAGGATCAATTACATTGCGTTCATAACCGTTAATGTATGTTTCGGATGTGACATTAGGGGGCTTGCGGCGTTGATTTTGCCTTGAAGTACAAACAAAGAAGTTTCTAGTCTGGCGATAGCATGAGCTAGACTTTTTCGCGGTTGTGGAATCAAATGCCTCACCTAGAGAACCTAAATTTGAACAAGTGGACCATTAGAGTTTTCTATGAATCACTTGCCATAGGCCTCAAAGTAGCACTTGTTTAGAGTGAAATCTTAGAATTCCATCGAAAATCTCGTAATGCGACAAACGAGCAGAAACAAGAAGGGGAGCGGCAGGGGAAAGGTACATAGGAAGTTGGGGTTGATAGGTTAGATGATGGTAGGATCAATTACATTGTGTTCATAACTTGTTAATATATGTTTACGGATGTGACATTAGGGATGCTAGCGGCATTGATTTCAGCGCGAACTACAAACAAAGTTTCTAGTTTCTAGGCGATAGAATCGAGCTAGACTTTTTCATTTGTGGAATCAAATGCCTCACCCTAGAGAACCTTAATTTGAACAAGTGGACCATTAGAGCGTTTTTCTAAGAATCACTTGCCATAGGCCTCAAAGTAGCACTTGTTGAGAGTGAAATCTTGGAATTCCCTCGAAAATCTCTATAATAGACCTACGAACCAAAAAACAAGAAGAAGCGACGAAAGGTACATAGGAAGTTGGGGTGGATAGGTTAGATGATGGTAGGATCAATTACATTGCGTTCATAACCGTTAATATATGTTTACGGATGTGACATAGGGGGCTGGCGTTGATTTCAGCGAAGTACAAACAAAGAAAGTTTCTAGTCGGCGATAGCATCGAGGCTAGACTTTTTCGCGGTTGTGGAATCAAATGCCTCACCCTAGAGAACCTAAATTTGAACAAGTGGACCATTAGAGAGTTTTTCTATGAATCACTTGCCATAGGCCTCAAAGTAGCACTTGTTTAGAGTGAAATCTTGGAATTCCATCGAAAATCTACTAGTCGAGAAATAAGCGAAACAAGAAGGGGCGGCAGGGGAAAGGTACATAGGAAGTTGGGGTTGATAGGTTAGATGATGGTAGGATCAATTACATTGTGTTCATAGCGTTAATATATGTTTACGGATGTGACATTAGGGACTGGCGGCATTGATTTCATTTGAACTACAAACAAAAAAGAAGTTTCTAGTCGGCGATAGAATCGAGCTAGACTTTTTCACGGTTGTGGAATCAAATGCCTCACCCTAGAGAACCTTAATTTGAACAAGTGGACCATTAGAAGCGTTTTCTAAGAATCACTTGCCATAGGCCTCAAAGTAGCACTTGTTGAGAGTGAAATCTTGGAATTCCCTCGAAAATCTCTATATATGCGACCTACGAACCGAACAAGAAGGGGAGCGACACGAAAGGTACATAGGAAGTTGGGGTGGATAGGTTAGATGATGGTAGGATCAATTACATTGCGTTCGCAACCGTTAATATATGTTTACGGATGTGACATTAGGGGCTGGCTGGCGTTGATTTCAGCCTTGAAGTACAAACAAAGAGATGTTTCTAGTCTGCGATAGCATCGAGCTGAACTTTTTTCTTGAGTTGTGGAATCAAATGCCTCACCCTAGAGAACCTAAATTTGAACAAGTGGACCATTAGAGAGTTTTTCTATGAATCACTTGCCATAGGCCTCAAAGTAGCACTTGTTTAGAGAGTGAAATCTTGGAATTCCATCGAAAATCTCTATGTCGAAACGAACCAAAACAAGAAGGGGCGACAGGGGAAAGGTACATAGGAAGTTGGGGTTGATAGGTTAGATGATGGTAGGATCAAGTACATTGCGTTCATAGCCGTTAATATATGTTTACGGATGTGACATTAGGGGCTGGCGTTGATTTCAGCGCGAACTACAAACAAAAAGAAGTTTCGGTCCGTGCGATAGAATCGAGCAAGACTTTTTGGTTGTGGAATCAAATGCCTCACCCTAGAAAACCTAAATTTGAACAAGTGGACCATTAGAGCGTTTTTCTAAGAATCACTTGCCATAGGCCTCAAAGTAGCACTTGTTGAGAGTGAAATCTTGGAATTCCATCGAAAATCTCTATATGCGTCCTATGAACCGAAAAAGAAGGGGAGCGACACGAAAGGTACATAGGAAGTTGGGGTTGATAGGTTAGATGATGGTAGGATCAATTACATTGCGTTCCCCAACCGTTAATATATGTTTGCGGATGTGCAATTTGGGGCTGGCTGGCGTTGATTTCAAATTGAACTCAAAACAAAGAGAAGTTTCTAGTCCGGCGATAGCATCAGGCTAGACTTTTTCGCGGTTGTGGAATCAAATGCCTCACCCTAGAGAACCTAAATTTGAACAAGTGGACCATTAGAGAGTTTTTCTATGAATCACTTGCCATAGGCCTCAAAGTAGCACTTGTTTAGAGTGAAATCTTGGAATTCCATCGAAAAATCTGTTATTATTAGTCGACCTTGAACGAAACAAGAAGGGGAGCGGCAGGGAAAGGTACATAGGAAGTTGGGGTTGATAGGTTAGATGATGGTAGGATCAATTACATTGCGTTCCCCAACCCGTTAATATATGTTTACGGATGTGACATTAGGGGCTAGCGGCGTTGATTTTCGAAGTACAAACAAACAAAGAAGTTTCTAGTCCGATGATAGCATCAGGCTAGACTTTTTGCGGTTGTGGAATCAAATGCCTCACCCTAGAGAACCTAAATTTGAACAAGTGGACCATTAGAGAGTTTTTCTATGAATCACTTGCCATAGGCCTCAAAGTAGCACTTGTTTAGAGTGAAATCTTGGAATTCCATGAAAATCTCTAATTCGAGAAGCGAACCCGAAACAAGAAGGGGAACGGCGGGGAAAGGTACATAGGAAGTTGGGGTTGATAGGTTAGATGATGGTAGGATCAAGTACATTGCGTTTCAAGCTTTTTAATATATATGTTTAGGATGTGACATTAGGAATTTGCTTGGCGTTGATTTCGTAGCCTTGAACTACAAACAAAGAAGTTTCGGTCGGCGATAGAATCGAGCAAGACTTTTTCGGTTGTGGAATCAAATGCCTCACCCTAGAAAACCTAAATTTGAACAAGTGGACCATTAAGCGTTTTTCTAAGAATCACTTGCCATAGGCCTCAAAAGTAGCACTTGTTGAGAGTGAAATCTTGGAATTCCATCGAAAATCTCTATATGCGTCCTATGAGGCAGAAAAAGAAGGGGGAATGACCACGAAAAAGGTACACATAGGAAGTTGGGGTTGATAGGTTAGATGATGGTAGGATCAGTACATTGCGTTCCCCAACCCGTTAATATATGTATGCGGATGTGCAATTTGGGATTTCTTGGCGTTGATTTCACCTTGAACTACAAACAAAGAAGTTTCCAATCCGGCGATAGGATTGAGCTAGACTTTTGCGGTTGTGGAATCAAATGCCTCGCAGAAGAAAACCTAAATTTGAACAAGTGGACCATTAGGCGTTTTCTAGAATCACTTGCCATAGGCCTCAAAGTAGTACTTCTTTAGAGTGAAATCTTACAATTCCCGCCGAAAATCTGCATTAAATCGACAAGCGAACCAGAAACTTGAAGGGGAACCGCAGGGAAGGTACATAGGAAGTTAGGGTGGATAGGTTAGATGGCCGGTAGGATCAATTACATTGCGTTCATGTTAGTTAATATATGTTTTAGGATGTGGCGGTAGGAGGAATTTAGCTGGCGTTGTTTTCAGCGTGAACTACAAAAACAAAGAGAAGTTTCCAAACGTGATAGTATCGAGCTAGACTTTTTCTTGATTTGTGGAATCAAATGACTAATCTAAAGAACCTAAATTCAGCGCCCAGTCCTAATGTCATCTAGAAACATATATTAATGGTTTGCTTGGGCATAATATGGTAATCCTACCATCTAACTATCCACCCCAACTTCCTATGTACCTTCATTCAATACGTTCCCCTTCTTGTTTTAGGTTAAGTAAATTCGATATAAATTTTTTGATGGAATTCCAAGATTTCCTCTCTACAAGTGCTACTTTGAGGCCTATAGCTTGAGTGCTTCTTAGAAAAACTCTCTCTAATGGTCCATTTGTTCAAAGAGGTTCTCTAGGGTGAGCCATTTTGATTCCACAGCCTTAAAAAAGTCTAGCTTCGATTCTATCGCGGATTGAAACTTATCTCTTTGTTTTGCAATTGGCTGAAATCAATACCAACAGTCCCCCTAATGTCACATCCGAAACATATATTCACGGTTGGGGAACGCAATGTAATTGATCAGCCATCATCAAACCTATCCACCCCTAACTTCTATGTACCTTCCCCGATTCCCATTCTTGTTTCGATTCATTGTCGACCACGCATTTACCGATGGAATTCCAAGATTTCACCAAGAAGTACTACTTTGAGGCCTATGGCAAGTGATTCTTAGAAAAAACGCTCTAAGTGTCCACTTGTTCAAATTTAGGTTTTTCTCGGCGAGGCATTTGATTCCCACAAATCGCAAAAGCAAGCTCAATCCTATCGCCGGATTGAAACTTCTCTTTGTTGTTTGTAGTTCACAAGGGTGAAATCAAACGCCAAGAAATCCCAAATTGCACATGAACACATATATGATTTAGAGGCATAAATGTAATTGATCCTACCATCATCTGACCTATCCACCCCCAACTTCCTATGTACCTTTCGTGGTCGTTCCCCTTCTTGTTTAGGTTAAATAGAGGTCGACATAGAGATTTTTAGATGGAAATTCCAAGATTTCCTCTAAACAAGTGCTACTTTGAAGGCCTATGGCAAGTGATTCTTAGAAAACTCTCTAATGGTCCACTTGTTCAAATTTAGGTTCTCTAGGGTGAGGCATTTGATTCCACAACCGCAAAAAAAGTCTAGCTCGATTCTATCACCTGTTGAAACTTCTCTTTGTTTATAGTATCGCTACTGAAATCAACGCCCAATTCCTAATGTCACATCCGTAGAAAAATATATTAATGGTTATGAAGCAATGTAATTGATCCTACCATCATCTAAACTTTATCCACACCAGCTTCCTATGTACCTTCGCGTGTCGTTCCCTTCTCATATATAGAGATTTTTCATGGAATTCCAAGATTTCACTCTCTACAAGTGCTACTTTGAGGCTTTGTGGAAAGTGATTCTTAGAAAAACGCTCTAATGGTCCACTTGTTCAAATTTAGGTTTTCTCGGGTGAGGCATTTGATTCCACAACCATAAAAAGTCTAGCTTCGATCCTATAGCAGTTGGAAACTTCTCTTGTTTTGTAGTTATTCGAAATCAACGCTACAAAGTCCCTAGCATCCTAAACATATATGCTGATTTATGAACGCAGTGAATTGATCCTACCATCATCTGACCTATCCACCCCAAACTTCCCTGTATGTACCTTTCACCAATGGATTTCCCCTTCTTGTTTCGGTTCGTTTGTGCCGACACAGATTTTCTGATGGAATTCCCAAGATTTCACTCTAAACAATTGCTACTTTGAGGCCTATGGCAAGTGATTCATAGAAAAACTCTCTAATGGTCCCACTTGTTCAAATTTAGGATTCGCTAGGGTGGCGCATTTGATTCCACATCCGTGAAAAGTCAGCCTCGATGCTATCGCGTGATCGAGAGAGAGAAGTTTACAAGAGCATAGTAGAATTAGATAACCACACACTTGTGCAGCATCTTGATCTAAAGGGAATGTCTCTCCTTGGATCCAGCTTTGACATTGCAAATATATGCAAGGTAAGTATGCTACATCCTTGACATGCACGAACAATTGCAGATAAAGCTTTATTAGAAGTAGGATGTTTTTAAGGGCATCAATTATATGTGCCTTGTGAGGATCCAAAAATACCACATATAAATACAATGAGTGATTCGAGAGTACCACAAGAGAAGATGGTAAGCTATGTTTCTTTTCAAAAATCATTTGCAAAATCTCCAGTTGATTGATTAAAAGAAAAAAGGTACTCTATGTCAACTATTCTGTTCTCCAACTCCTCAAAATTCTTGGTAGACACAATAAATCCTACAAAATAAGTAAGACCATGAGATTGTTTTTATGCTTGATGTCTTGACTTACGGCTTTTTCTATATCCATCCTTTTCTCGAGGCAGTAAAAGCCTAAGTGGGGGGAGCTTGTTGACACATCTTATAGTATATTTTATAGCTCAATTAAAACCGAAATAAGGGTATAAATGAGTCTTTATGTAGAACTAGGGGCTTTACTAACAATTTCCACGAGTTTTGGTGAATTATATATTTTCGAGGGATTAACAGGTAAAAGCCCGAGTTTTGCACCCCATACGATGAAAGGCGTAACCGTGAAGCAAGACAACTTGAAAACCCACGTAAGAAGACCTAGAAGACTAGAAGGCTGCCCGATGGGACAAGGGCTGGGCCCACCTACCGAGGGGACGGCGCCTTTCAGGCCATGGCCGCGGCGCCCTGTGGGGCCCCCTGTCGCCCCTCTGTTCAAGGTCGGTTCATAATCGCCATTGAGGATCAATCCTATCCATCTATCAAGGTGGTTTCATCCAAGGGCTACGGTTCATCGAGGCGGTTATATAAGCATGCCCTTGGCCCCAGGAGCGGGGCAATGATGGTTCATTAGTTCATTACTCCATCAGCTCAACGATCAACAGCCTATGCCCTAGCCTCTCATTAGAAGAGCTCTAGATCTAGTTGAGAGAGAGAAGATTATCAAGTTGAGAGACTAGTTTATAGCTCCCCGAGAGTAGCTAAATCTAGTCTTGTTTGAAGAATAGAGATTGAGTGGAAGGAGAGTTAAGGGGAAGCTCGAACTTTGTTGGTGTCTCCTCTTCGCTTGTACCTCCGGGATCAAGCCTCCATTGGAGCTTGTTCCTAAGACAACTCACAGGTGGATCAACTTCTTATTTGAGTAAGTTTACTTGTTTATATTATTCTTGTGGTTTTGCGACTCTTTTTAGAGTACTTGATTCTTGTCGCTCTTGGATTGAAGTTGCTACCCCTAGTGTGAGCGTGGTGCTTAGACTAGATAGCTCGTAGATACACCCTACCATTTTATGTTGGTGGGCCGAAAATCTAAGAAAAATTGAATACCTAAATACCAAATGGATCTTTTATCATCTCCCTGTCTGAAGCTAGAAACTCTTACTGACCATAGTGCGAATAATAAAGGTCCTAATACTTGAGAAACTCATAGAAAGAAGAAGAGAGAGAGAAAGAAAGAGATAGGATTAGTTGAGGGCGATTTTTATACCAAACTTCGTTTGCAGCAGCGCAGTCAATCCCACCAAGCCCGTCCGAGCCATGAATCATGAGAAGCGAGGAGGACTTGCTCAATAGGTTTTCTACTTGATGCTCGAGGGATGATTTATTTCGATTGCTTATGGGGATACCTCAATGCAAAGCGAAAAGATATTTGAGAAGGCTAAACATTCACCCATATAGGCCCTTGATAAAACACTTTTCTGAAGGACCACTAAAAGAGCTTGTTTGATTGTAAAGTAGCCGAATGGTTAGAAGAATGGGAGCTTTCTACGATGTAGTAAGTTTGAGATTTACTTCTATACCTATTCATTGCAAATTCACTTAGGGGCTAACGGAAAAACTGCACTTATAATCAGTTGTTGGGATAAATATCATCTGTCATTATCTTTTGCTAATGATCTTCTCATGGGCAGCCATTAAATTCCACAAACAAATTCTTTACAAAGCCCATCGGGGACAAATTGTCCAGTTCGATTCTTTATGTGCAATCCATGTTAAAGGGTACCATGGTACATAGCTTTCATATCTTTGATATCATGAGTTTGGCGTGTTGCGATACAGGAACGCTTCCCTATTGAAAAGAGAAACTTATTGAGGAAGGACAAGCGGAGAATTAGGTATGCACGCGCTTAGGTAAGGGATTAAAACACTCAATGCCTATCACCAAGCCATCAATTGAAAAGCAGAGAATCTTGTCGAGGCGACCCTATGGAAGAAATTAAGGGAGGCATCGGGTAGAGCATTTTGTAGAATAGGTTCACGAAGATTACCTTTGAATTCTTGAAGTAATGAAATACCCCACCACAACGGAACCTTTGAATGAATTTGAAATCCTCCTAGCCCTCCAATAGAGCTTAAACCTCTACCACTTTGTCTTACTTGTAAAACTTTCCATAATGATTGAGTCCCATTGTGATTATAAGCGATATAAATAAAAGCACGAGAGAGGGAGACTTTTAGACTAATAAGCATCTTAGAACACCATGTTGAGTTTTTTGGCTATTCACTTTCGAAGACCTCCAAAAGGGTATTAACCACTGCTCTCTACACTTTCATGCGTATTCCAGGACGAGATATTCCACTTTTTAGAGAACCCCAGCGTAGACTTAACAATGCGATGAAAGTTAGAAAAGAGTGCTGAAATTATTACGGGATTATTTATCATGTGCCACATAGCAAGTGGAAGCCATTGCAAGTTATTACTACTTTAAAAGGCATGGCTTGAGTTGTTAAAATGATAAGAATGAATTAATCCCTCAAAGAGCGATCAGGATGGCGAATGTGCATAGATTATAGAAAGTAGAAACAAAGCCACAAGAAAAGATCATTTTCATTGCCCTTCATTGATGAGATGTGTTAGAAGCGTTGGCAAACCACTCCCTTCTTTTGCTTTCTTGATGGATATTGAGGATATCACCAAATTTAATCCATCGGTGATCAAAAGCAAAACCACTTTTACATGCCCATATGGAACTTATGCTTATAGAAGAATGTCTTTTTGGGTTATGTAATGCTCAACCTCTTTTTTTGAGAGATGTATGATGTCTATATTCTGACATGATTAGCAGAAATTGTAGAGTTTTATGGATGATTTCTGTATATGGAAAAACTTTTGATGATTGTCTTAGAAACTTAGATAGGGTTTTGCAAAGATGTGAGAGAAAAGCGGTTTTAAAAATTGGGAGAAAATGTCACTTTATGGTAAGAAGGAATAGTGCTTGGACACCTAGTGTAGAAGGGGGATAGAGGTAGATAAAGGGAAGCTAAGCTTGGAGAGTGATAGAATAATTGCCTCCTATACGCATCTCCAGAAAGGGATTAGGAAGTTTTCCTTGGTCATCTTGGTTTTCACGAAGTAAGTTTGCATAGATTTTTCACATGGCCCAGCTTAGGGCATATACGGCTTGTTTAGCTAAGGATGTCCCTTTGAGTTTGATGTTGCTTTTTGCTTAAAGCTTTTTGAAACTTTGAAGGCCCTGCATTTACGCACCTATCATTCCAACCACTGATTGAGTCTTTACGTTTTGAAATCATGTGTGATGCAGTAGGGTATCTTTGTAGGCGTGTTAGGGCAAACTAAGATAAAAGAAACATCGTGCCATTGCATATACCGACAAAAAGGGGCACAACTTAATTATGCTACCTCTTGCGAGAAAGAATTGCTAGTATTGTTTTATGCCATTGATAAATTTAAGATCTTACTTGCAGAGGTAAGGAGCTAAAGTAATTGTTTACACTCATCATGCTTCAAGTACTTGCTCACGAGAAAGATACTAAACCTGGATTTAATAAGAGACGGTTTTGTTACTCAGGGCGTTTTGATTTAGAGGCAAAAGTAGGGAGTAGAAAGGAGATGCATTTACTTAGATCATTTATCTAGAATGCACGTTTTGAGAAACCGATGAATTGCCCATTAATGACTCTTTCGAGGATGATACTCTTTCACCCGGAATAACGTCACCGTCCACTTTGAAAGTACTTGCCAGAGATATTATTAATTTTATGGCGCGGGTTATGTCCACAGTTGATAAGAGGAAGCTTATTTATGATAGTCGTTATCACCTTTAGGATGAACCATACCTCTTAGGGGTTTTGCTTTCGGATGGGTTACCGGGGATGTGTGGCCCTCTGAGGAAGAAGGAATCACGGATAATTTGAAAGATGTCACTCATCACCATACGGAGGAGGAACATTATGGGGCATTGAGAACACCGCGCCAAAGATTTGGCGAAGCGAGGATTTTTGGCCAACCATGTATCAAGATACTGAGTTTATTGAAGATGTGGCGGAGCACATGAGGCATGGGAATATGATACAAGAGATGCCATGCCTCACCCACAGCCAACACTCGAGATAGGAACTCTTTGATGTATGGGGAGTTGATTACATGGGACCATTTCAAAATCCAGAAATTATGAACATATACTGATGGCGATTGACTATGTGTCAAAATGGGGCAGAAACGCTATGCCATGCAGTCTGGGGATAGCGAAGCTTCGGTGAAGATGTTTGAAGAAATAATATTTCCAGGTTTGGAGTGCGAAGAATGGTATCGGTGGTGGAGGATCACTTTGTGATAGCGATTCAAAAGATATTTAGAGAAACAGGAGTTTTTGTCACAATATTTGCCACACCTTATCACCCCAAACAAGTAGACGAGAAACATCCCAACAAAGCAAATCCAAGAATATCTTGCGAGAAAGCGATAGAAAGAGATAGAGGGAACAAAATGGAAGGTTGAGAACTTCCGAAGCATTATGGGCATACGGGCCTAAAAGTTCCGGAATGTCACCATATCCAACTTGTTTTACGGCAAAAACACATCCGCTTGCATTTGAGCTTCAAGTTTAAGGAAAATTTGAGGCAGTAAAGAGATAGAATATGAATTTAGAAAAAATGAAGTGAGGCGGCGGAATGGGAAGCTACTATCACAATGCCAAGAATACGCCGAAAAGAACAAAAAGATGGCGCTGATAAAAAGAAATTAAAAAGAAAAACTTCACACCGGGAATTGGGGAGTATTACGAAATTCCGGGGGTTTGAAAGATATTTAGGCATAAAGAAGCTTGGGAACCATCGGAAGGGGCACTTCAAAGGTGAGGCGAGGAATTTAAAAATAATACATGGAGCGATCACTCTTCGAGAATACTTGAAGGTAAAAGTTATTCAAGGTAAATAGCCAACGTCACTTCATCTTTTATAGGCCCAATAAAGAGCAGAAGGGTAGATATTTTAGGAATTCTTTGTACGATGCATTTGGAAAGCACGTGCGCGTGAGTATGCAGTTTTAAACCCAAAGATGCGAGTAATAGGCGGAATAAAGGTAGCAAAAGCGGACGCGGGGCGAAAGGCGGGCCGGTGAGGCCCCGCCTTGGCGCGATCTGGCTGGCGCTGGCCGCGCTTGGCGTAGCGCCCGCGTCCATCTTCCCAGGTTCACTGGGAACATCCCTCACAAGATAAGAGCACTTTGGTGATTTCGTATGTGAAGCGTCCCGGAATACTTGAAATTAATTCACGCCCCGAGACACCTTTAGCTATATAAAAGAGCCCATTCCACCTGAAATCTGGCTACATCTACCTCCACCAAGGCCAAGCGGCCAAAGACGCCTTTCGCGCTTAGCGAGAGGGCGAATAGTGAGGTATGCGATCCCACCAAAAGATCACCGCAACGCCCACCCATTCGTCCCGGCACCATCCCTGCCGTCGTCATTGCCTCCCGCGGCCTACACCTCTTACTTGCGTTATTAGCACCTGCATTACACCATCCCACCTCAACATCCCACTCCCATTTCTCATGGCGAGAACAATGCTGGCCCTTCGCCCGTGGTGATGCTTTATAAAGAAGAAGTTCACGTGTAGGAGGCAGTTATTCTGCCACTAGCGAGGCAGCCCACGAGGCGTCCAGCGGGGCCGGAATTCCAGCAACATCCGTTCCAGCGCGAACTACGCCACGTGAATTGCGCGCTGCCGTCCACAGAAGTGAGATTCAGCCACCACGAGGAGAGCGGCTGAGCAGCGCTACAAGCGTCGTTTTAGCAAGAAGTGCCGATAAGCGACCTCCGAAGAATGCGGTTGGGAAACACCTTGGCGGAGCATCGCAGCTGGAATTACCCGCGGCGGGGCGTGGCTGGAAAGCAAGCGCTGCGGAAGGCAGCGAAGATAGCGGCGTTAAAGAGGTTTTTGGGGAACTGAGAACTAGTAATAAATAGAATGTTTCAATTAGCTAGTTTGATTAGTTTGCTTTCGAATTTAGTTTAGTTAGTTTAAGTTAAACCGTCGGTTTGCTTGCTTAGATTAAATATTTATATTATTAATATCTTGAAATTGAATAAAATGAGAGGCACTCATTTTTTTTAGGGGAATTTGATCTTTTCTTATTTATCATTTATTTTTTAGATTACAAAGTTTTCTTTGTCTCCCACCATGTTGTGAATAAAAAGGATAACAAGGAAAAAAGTGGTGGGGAAACGGCCACCGAGGCACGTCCGAAATGAGCGAAATAGAACTGAAAATCTTGAGAAGCAGAAAGATCTGAGGCCAGATCCGCGCCGCGGCGAAGATGTTGTGTGGGCCCTAATGGGACCTTAGCGGCGCTGCGACAGGTGAGGTAGCGACGCCGATGCCGCGTCACGCAAGGCACTCCCTTCGTCCCGCATTGTAGGAACATTTCTCGATCTTTTAATTACGCTTTTGTTTTACATTTACGCAAAATACGAAGCTTTATAATATCTAATAGAAATAAATATAAAAGAAGAGATTGACCAATACTTAGTTTTAAGTTGGAATCGCATACATTTACTTTCATGAAGATCTAACTAAATTGTGAAAACTAAAAGTAAATATATCCAAGATACTTAGAGTTATTTATAGAACAAGAGATAGAAAGATTTACTTTGAGAGCCTAATTCTTGATATCTTGTCTCTTTGGAGAACTTATTTCAAAATATTAAAAATGATAGCTATACACCTCTTCTTTAGTAGTAGTATCCTACCAAAGCCATGCTGAAAAAAAAAAAGCAACCATAAAAGCTACTTGTTTTGTGTTGAAACTTTGTCATATCACACATGACAGAAGTTGAAAACTTTTATACTCCCTTGATCAAGAGGCTGCGATACACTCACATATGACTGCTTTTATCTATTACATAGCTAACTTTAAAGTTTTTAGTCTCCTCCATAGCAAAAGGTACATATTACAAATGTAAAGACAAAGAGCATAGGCCTTACAAAAAGAAATATTGAAAAAAAAATATATAATAAAAAAATAATAATAAAAGTAGAAAAAGAAGAATAGACAGAATTAATAGAGGTGAAGCGAGGGAGCACTCTATACTTAAGAGAGGAAATAAAAGACAAAAGTAAATTTGTTGGAAGTACATAAAAAAGAGAGAGAGAAAATATATGACACTTGCTTACTTACGACATCCATCTTTCAAAAAGAAGAAAGTCTACAAAAGAGCATAGTAGAGGTAGATACAACCACACACACATTAAGCATCTTGATCTAAAGGAATGTCTCTCACCGGATCCAGAGCCTTGACATTGCAAATATATACAAGGTAAAAGTAATACTACATCCTTGACATACACGAAACTCAGATAAAGCATTAGAAGTAGGATATTTATTTATTGGGAGCATTGATCGCCTTAACACACCTTATGTGAGGACCAAAATACCACACATAAATATCTTGAAGTGATTTGAAGTACCACCCAAAAGAAGATAGTAAGCTATGTTTCTTTTCAAAAACATTGCAAAAATCTCAGTTGTAGCTGCGATTGAGAGGAAAAGAGGTACTCTATATCCACTATTACATTCTCCAACTCCTCAAATTCTTAGTAAAATCCTGATGAATCCGCAAATAAATAAGGCCATGAGATTGTTTTATGTTTGATGTCTTGGCATACGGCTATGCACACTTGCTCCATCGCGCTTTTACCGAGCGAGCAAGAAACTAATTAATGGGGAAGCTTGTTGACATGCTTACGCCGGTATATTTTACGCAGCTTCCGTAAATAAAATTTTCAAGCCGATATTTATAATAGCAAGCCAGGGGCTTCTTAACAATTTCCGTAGGTTTTGGTAGAGGTATATGGCGCAGTTGACCGTAAAAGCGAGATTTACGCTATCTGATAGGGCGACCATAAAGCGAAAGCAAACTTGAAACACGTAAAGAAGATCCCTGAGACTCCACGAGAAACACGGCGGGGACCCGAGGCCCACAGTAGAGGCGGCGTAGCGCCTTAGGCAGCAGCTTTACTAATAGAACGAAAGCCGACCTCATTCAATGTTGGTTTTACCGCGCTGCGGCTGAGATCTAATCCTATCCATTCATCCAGAGCCAGTTTCCATCCAGAGGCTACGGTTTACTTCGGCCGCTATATAACGGCAGCCAATGATTCATTAGTTCGTACTCGCCAGCTCAACGTCAGAGCTGTATACCCTAGCCTCCCTAGCGCAGATTGAGAGAATTATGCAGAAGTTGAGACACAGTTCGCCAGCTCCACTGAAGTAGCTAAATCTAGTCTTGTTGAAAAATAGAGATTGAGTGGAAGGGAGAAGTTAAGGCTCGAACACAGCCGGTGTCTCATACTTTGCGCTTTGTACCTCGAGGGATAAAGCGGACATTCCTAAGACTACGGTGGATCAACTTCTTATTTTGAAGTAAGTTTACTTTGTTTTTATATTATTCTTGTGGTTTGCAGAGCTCTTTTTAGAGTACTTCAATTCTTGGCTCTTGGATTGGGGGTGCTACCCTAGTGTAGCGTGGTGCTTAGACTAGATGGCTTCGTGAATGCACCCTACTGCGGATTGTGGTAGCTAGTAGGTGACTTATAGTACATGTTAACTCTTTTGGCTACCTCCCGGGTTGGATAGGCCTCGGTAGAACCTTTTTCTTTGAGAGTTTGCACTCTTGCTGAGTGTCTTTCTCCTTGAATAATGTTCCCCATACCAAGAAATATTCACAAACACAAGGATGTCAATTGAGGCAACCATAGCTTGCGTCTTCTTGGGTGCTCGGCTTCCTTCCTTGTTGGAATTTAGAGCTTTAGTTATATCTTCCGCTATTCATAAACCTTTCT
>JADLZK010011614.1:0-295934 GCA_015847255.1 Hyparrhenia diplandra
ATCATATGGTGTGTCCATCAAAAAATGATGATTCAAGACTCGATCATCTATCCCTAGTCACCCTTTGTATCAAAAGAGGCATACCCTTTATGGAAATTGATGACAAAGGAGGAGAGATTGGAACAAAGATATGAATATAGGGAGAGATTGAAATATGGATTGAGGACATGGACCGAGAGGGAGCAACATTGAAGAATTGAGAAGGATCAAAATTCTTGGACATATGAGAAGCACACAAGTTGGGGGAGCAAGCTCATGAACTTGTTTGATTGCATTTGATATGTGCATATTCATGTACTTGCTTGCATTTGCATAAGTTTTTAAATTTTATATGCAATGCTTGTGTGGTGTATGCTAGTTATAGAACATGCTTGATGATATGGTAACTAGCATGCATAGGTTGTAGCTAGACATATATATGCTTCATGAAAATCAAGTGCCATTACATATAATGTTGATCTCACATGGTATCTTGAGTTTTGATGTACGTCTAGTTACATGGATGATGCTAAGGATGAACTTCAAATTTTCAACTCCGATTGGTATCACGCTTCAAAGGTTTATCCTATATACCTTAGCATCACTTTGTAGTGTTAACCCTCCCAAAATTTCCATATTTATGTATGTGTGCAAACCTTGAATTCAAATTAATTGGGCACACATATAGGGGGAGTTACCACTACCAAGTCGGGTTTTATGGTGCTTATCCAAATCTTGACTTTGAGCTTAAATGTTGGATAAGTGACATAAAATCCAAACCAAGTTAGCAATTGATACTTGTATGAAGTGCTAGCTTGGAATTTAATCTTCAATTCCATATCTTTGTAGTGTTGCCATCAATTACCAAAAAGGGGGAGATTGATAGGTCCCTTGTGGTTTTTGGTAATTGAGTGTCAACATTAGGTGAACTAATATGTGTGATTGAGATAATACATAGAAGATTAGTTCACGTGTGGTGACGCAATGAAGGAGCTTTATTGCATATGAAACATGACATGGAGTCATGTGACCAAGGTGGTGAAGATCAAGACAAGGCTTGGCTTGATGGACCGGTTGCAAGTGTGAAGGGCAAGTCGAGGCAGTGAAGCGATGGACCGCGAGGCGGTGAAGCTTGGGCAAGACTTGGCGCCGACGGACCGACGCAACGGTGAAGAGCAAGTGAGGTCAAGATCGATGGACCAAGAAGGTCATGTGATGATATGAAGTGGATCATATCATTTGGTGATCGTGTTGGTGCATGTATTGCATCGGCACTTGGAGATGGAGCGGAATGGAAATGCGCAAGGCAAAGGTATAACCTATAGGGCATTTCATTTCGCCGGTCATTGGTGCTTAGAGAAGTTTATGACCGGATTTAGGATAGATGGCCGTACTATCAAGAGGGGCAAACTTGTTTGCATATCGGTCATCTAGTGCCACTTGAGCGATCTAACTTTGCAATGTGTTAGGATCGAGTGGCGTGGTAAGAGCAAGAGAAAATCCTTTGAAAATGATTGTGAAAATGCTAACACACATGCACATGGTGATATACACTTGGTGGTGTTGGCACATTTGCAAAGGAGAAGTTGTTTCGGTGTTTCTCGGACACTTGGACTGCTCTTAGAGTGGAATACTGCTTTGATCCATTGTGAGTTGGATCAAGTAACCATGTGGGTTGTGTAGCCCTCTGAGTAAGCTTTCCATAGAGTCCAAGATCATCGAAAATGGAGTTCGGATGAAGGAGATATCGCCGTTTTATCGCGGCGGTGGGTCCGACCGGACGTGGTGACCGGACGCACGATGATGCGACCGACGACCGACCGGAGGCTCCGGTCAGTGCGTCCGGCAGAGAGCTCTGCAGCCTGAATTTTGCCGGACGCGTCGACCGGACGCTATGACCGGACTCGTGACCGGACTCGCTGGTGAGTCCGGTTGGCGCGTCCGGTCAGCGCGCAGAAGTTGTGGTTTGGACCCCAACGGCTCTATTTGGCTTGGAGGCTATAAATAAAGGATGTGGTCGGCCATGGTAGGTGCTTAGCACCTTGGGGACTTTGTGTCCAAGCTTGAGAGTGCTTGAGAGCCCTCCCACTCACTTGTGATTGATAGTGTTCATCCAAATCAAAGTGAGGAGTGATTCTAGTGCATTCGCGTTGAGAGATCGCATTCGTGGCACTAGGTGATCGTGTTGCAAGCCGGTGTGCTTGTTGCTCTTGGAGGTTGCCACCTCCTAGACGGCTTGGTGGCAAGAGACTTCGTGAAGCACGCAAGGAAGCTTGTGCGGTGCTCCGAAGGAGGATTTGTGAGAGGTTCGAGCTCACCTCGCGGGGATCGCGAAGAGCGACACTACTAGAGCGTGTCGGTGAGAACCTCCCTTGTGTGTGTGGTGTCTTGCGGTGCCTTGAGAGGCTCACTTGAGAGTGGTGTCTTGCGGTGGTGCCTTGCGGGGGCATGCCTTGAGGGGCAAGTGATCGGAGAATCACAATCGAAGAACCATCTAGGTGAAACACCAAAGGAACCACCCAAGGTGTTGGTCGACACAACGAGGAGTAGGGGGAAGTTGGCAAGCTTCCCGATACCTCGGTAAAAAATCACCGGTGTCAACTTGTCTACTCTTCTCGGTGGTTTGCATTCTCCAAATCACAAGCTTTGTATTTACATTCATATATACCTTGTGCTTGTGCTTGTGCTTGTGGAGTAGCTCTTGCAATTACTAGCTTGTGTAGCTTATTAGTTGCTTTGCTTAGTTTGTGTAGCTAAGTAATTTGAGCCTTTGGGTTAGGCGTGTGTCGCCTTGTCCTTAGTGCATCTAGTGAGCTTAGGATTGGCTTTGTGCTTTTGCTCATTAGAATTGTGTAGGAGCTCACCTTTGTTTGAAGTACTAGTGCATAGGTTTGTGTGACCTTGCAATAGAAACGGTTAGGAGCTCAAGCTAGGCTTATCATCTCATTTGCTTTGTGTAGGATCTTTTGTGAGGTGATTTAGAGTCATAGCTAGAGGGGTGAAGTCTTGGCTAAACGAATAGTTTCAATTCCGCATTATATTTGTTTAGCCGGCGCAATTAGTTTTAGAAAGGACTATTCACCCCCCTCTAGTCCCCATCTCGACCCTACAGAGGTTGACTGCCTTCATTGCGTACAACAGTAGAACACGTAGAACTGATTTTACCCAAACGAGTCTGCCGCTCCGTGCCATCAGTGATCCATGACATGGCTACATCTTCTGTGCTACTAATAAATATGAAGATAATAAATACGTTTAGACTCTATGATAGAGTATATACTGTGAGTGTCCTCATGCAGTGAAATATTTTTGTTAGGAGAATGTCCAAACCCAAGAACTCTAAGATGTTTCATATTTACCGAGTCAAGTAGACACTATACATAGAAAGCACATTTTTTGTAGACAATTTCTCTAGAAGAAAATTTCTTAACCAAGTTAGCAACAAATAAAAAATAGCATTGCTTAATATAGACTATAGTGGGCTAGTGGGTTTCTAGTCACCTAGCTACTAGTGAATGCAAGTACACATTATTAATTAATTAATTAATTAATTAGTTTGGTCGGTGGGCATCTCTATGCACGCATGTGCATACAGCCGTCCACATGATCACTGTTAAAAAAATATTCTGAGGTATATTCCATAAATAAGTACATTTGTTTCATGTTTATGGGCTTGTGTGGAAAGTATTCCTCCTCCAGTGCTACTTTAATCGCATTAGCTAATTGACTGGTCCGCACAGCTAGTAGTATACAACTGCTATGGGTTCGACTTTCCGTAGGCGCAAATAAAACAAGCATCAAATAAACAAAATACAAAAAATAGGTTGAGATTTCCCCTACTGAGTCAAAATGCTAAACTAGAGCCAGACTAGTAAAACAACCTTCAAATTGTTGTGTGGATACTTATAACCTATTTATCAATTAATTCACATATTCATCTATAATAACTAACCTATTTCTCATATTTTTCTTGATTGTTGTGCTTCGGCAATTCGTGTCTCTTTTCTCTTATCTTCTTCTTTTTTTTAACAGTCCGTCCATCTTTTCTCTTATCTTTTTCCTTTTCCACCTCAGCATGCATGTAGCCCAGTTATTATTATACTTGCTCCTTTTAGGATGACATCCTTTAACAAGATTTTTTTCTTACCATGTTTACAAATTCTTAGTTATTATTATTTTTAAGATCCGGCAAGCTGGTTTTGGTTATAATAAGAAGGAAGTAGCAAACAATAATGGCAGCGCGAGAAGCGCCGAGCCCTCAAACCAGCCTAGGCTGATTCGGGGGGCTTAGGTACAAAGTTAGTTACTCACACACTAATAACAACACGCAACGACCTAGGTGCCTAAGCTCCCGGCTCAGCTGCAACGGCTACAAGTAACCTGTAAAGGTCCTGGTCCTCAGTAACCTGTAAAGGTCCCAATCCTCCATACGCGTTGCCTTCTGAATGGCCTTGACTGCCTCCTCTGGGAGGCTGAGCCCGTACATATCAATGCAGGAAGTGATCGCTTCATCCGGAGCCAGTGCCGCTGGCTTTCCGTCGAGGAGGAAGGCGAGCTCACGCCTAAGCTTGTGTTGGGCACGCTCCGCGACTGGAACTGTGGATGGTCGAGCTGCCTGCCGTGCACTTGAGCGGGTGGGCGCAATAGGCACTCTCCTCACGTGTCTCCTGGTAGAACCCACAAATTCTTAGTTATGATAAACACAAAATCCTAGCAAGCCAATCGTCCTAATAATTATTCATGCAAATTGCCATAAAACCAATAAGTATCGCTGTCGGAGGAGTAAGAACCCACTATATATATTACCGGTTATTTAGATGTTACACATCTTTCACTTCTCTATATATCCGATCGAATATACCACATTGTCGTAAGAGATGATGCTGGGTTCTACCCTGCAGGTGTCAAACACAACATCAAGCTGGCCAATGTCGTCTCCCCAGATCATGACTCTACCAAAAAGCGATCCGTGGATCGCATGTGTATTTCACCAATCACCAGTCTCAAGGAACTAAGGGCGTGTTTGGTATCCCGCATGAGGCGATACATGCACCGGCGGATGCAGCCTGGGGTTGTTTGGTTGCCTGTTCGACCCCTCCAGCCAGGCCCGCGTGATGCAAAATCGCACCTCCGGCCAGGCTCGCGAGATACGCCCAATTCCTTCGTTCCTCCTCAGCCAGGCTCCGCTCGTGCGACCTCGCGCGCTCGCCCGTGCTCCGCCTGGCTCGCTCCGTGCACGGGGAGATGGAGCGAAAACACCGCTCCCACCCTCGCTGGCCATGCCGCCCTCCCCGATCCCTACCGGGGCGCACCACACCCTCCTCATCGGGACCCGTGCGCCGACGCCGACGCACCCGACGAGGACGGCGGCGACGTGGAGGAGGACGAGCGGGATGAGGCGGTGACAGCGGCGCCGGCCTCCCCACCGCGGCGTTGTTCCCGGTCGCGGCGTCGGGGGGGGACGAGGGATGGGCCGAGATCCGGCGCCGGACGCGCATTGATGAGCTTGAGCCGGGCGACGCGGGCGGAGCTGGGACATGGACCCCGCGGGCGGTGCACGGACGCGGCCCGGGCAGGAGGTCGCGCCACACGCCGGCCGGTGGTCGTCGCCGTTGTCATCGCTTCCCGGTCGAGATCCGGGAGCGGGGCGCCCTTCGAGCGGGCACGCAGGCGGAGAGGAGGAGGTGGTGGGTGGTGCTGGCCGGCGTGTCGAAGAAGTAGCCGCCTCCGCCAATGCCGTGGAGACGCCCCGGGCTTGACGGGCGCGCGGGCGAACGGGTGGAACAGCGGCCATGGCAAGCGCGCATGGGGCCGACGCGCCCGGGCGGAGCTTCGCCGCTGCGCCCGCAAAGGGCTACGGCGAGCTTGCTTGCCCGCCGTCGACACGCACGACATGCTGCCTCGCGCTAAGCGCCGCCGCGCACCCTCTTCGACGAAATGCCGCACAGAACGTCGTTTCCAGAACTTGTTGAATGCATGCAACCAAACACTCTTCCCCTGTATTTGGTTTTTGAATCTGGAAACACATGCATGCAACCAAACACTATCCTAGCTCAGCCTGGTTCCACATGTGTGCAACCAAACAAACACCCCCCGTATGCATCGACCCGGGCAAATGCAGCCTGATTGCTTCGAGCGGGCCTGGCTCGGCTGGGAAGGGAACCAAACACGCCCTAACAGTACGTGTGTATGCAACTTTTTTGGTTTGTCTTGAATGGAAACCAAACATTAATTCACACACACATATAGGCCTCGTTTGGTGTAGCTCAGCTTCACGGTGTAGCTGTTTCTTTTTTTAAAAGAAAAAGGTTCATGAGAATTTTTCTATTTGGCAAAACAACTTCACCACAACTTCATACTTGGTTAATGGAGAGAAAGAAGGGACAGAGCTGTTAAAAACTACTTTTTTCAGATTCATCTCAACTTATCCCTTTTGATTTAGAGGAGGAAAAAATAGCTTCACCCAGAACGCTGTTTTGAAATAAGGTGTTTGACAAAAACAAAAAAGCAGCTAGGCAAGTATATTTTATCCCTTCAAATCAAAATGTAGCAGCTAACCAAGCTCGACATCTTTTCTCGCTGATTCTTGACATTGTGCATACAATTTATGCTTATTACTTTGGGGGTCTAGTGATTGATTTGACAAATGTTGCCCACTCTGGATAGATACCGTCTCTAGGTAGTATCACATGCTATATTTTTTCCATTAACCGTAGGATGTGGGTTGGATGTGCTTGGGGAGGGAATTTGAGGAGGGGAGTCTTGTCTACTACTCCCAGAATGTTGGCTCAAGGAGCCTTGATTCAAACGGTTCATGTAACCTCTATTGGTAGGAGCCATCACGTGTAGAGAAGTTTGGTGGTGTGTCCTAAGTTTGCCTCTATTTTGTAGATGAAGAAACACCAACAACGGTAGGAAACCATATATGAAGCAGGAGGAGCAACAACATGGACTTTGGGTGTTACATGACGACCAATGGCTAGAATACAACAACCACATTTAGCCGAAGAGCTCAACCAACCGCTCTTCATCACTTTGTAATGCAGTCACATGCAAGCACTGTACAAATATTATTGTTTTTCTCCTCCCTACCGGGAGTAGTACTGCTAGAATTTACTACTACTCTCTCCGTCCCATTGAGTTTGTCACCCCGAATTTTATGCCATCTTGTTCGATGATTCAGTATTATTCAAATTTTTGTATAAATATAATTTATTTTATTATAATTTATTTTATTAATAAAGATACTTAAATATTAATTAGTTTATTTTATTATTTACATAAATATTTTGAATAAGACAGATAGTCAAACATGAAGTTTACGTCATACTCCATGGGACGGAGGGAATACCCATTACCATACTATATCTACCCAAAGCATTAAATGCTTCCTACCCCTGCTACCCCTGGTTGACCTTAGAAGACTTCACCTCCAAGAGTAACATATGCTCGAGTTGAACACTCCATAAATGAAAATAAAAGACCAAAGAATTAGTTAATTTAAGTCCATCATGTCAATTTCTCTATGCGGTTTCTTTAGGATATCGCTTATGCTCTCCACTCTAAATCTATTAGCCGCTTGGACTTTGAATGCTCTCTATGGCGGCTATATCAGTCAATCCAGCTGTTGCCGTATTTGAAAGGATAAGAACAAAAAAGAAGGAAATGTCTAAAACAAACAAAGGTAAAGCAGAGAAGCGAGAGAAATAAACTGCATATAATATGGAGTGTATCAAGCTCAGCACCCGATTCTTTTGGAATCGAAAGTTCGACAATTAGCTGCCGTTCTTTTATCTTCCTCAACCAGAAAACGATGGGAGTACGTACATTGTTTAAAATCCTGCTTTATAGCACACATCTTTCCATTTGCTGCATGCATATGGGCCCATAATTTAAGCATATACCAACACTTGGTCTCAAGATGTTTATCCAATACACATTAAGTTATTGATGAAATTAATGTTTGTCAACACATTGTGAAATTGGAAATTTCTCGGTTAGCAGGGAGAGTGTCACGCTTGGCTAGCTCCTTTTGCTAGTCCATGTTTTTTGACTATAATTTTATTACAGTACACCCATTACTCTATTTTAAAAAAGTAAAAAGAAAAGAAAAAGAAGAACATGCATGTGTGGATCTTCTCTTTCCATGGTGCCTGCAAAAGGAGCTTTCTTAAGCAGCCACTTAGGAACTAAGTCCCCACAATGGTTTTCTTTCAAAGTGGGTTTCTTCTGGTCACCTGCAGCTGGCAATAGGGAAAACCTAACTCAGGGTTTTAAATGACAACGTCAAGTCAATTCATAACACAATTTTGTTGAACCAAACACAGAAACATATGTATATATGCACTAACAAAAACAACACCATGATTCCAGTTTTTTTAGTCCTAAAACCCTGGTGTCCTCTTAATTTTCTTATTTGGCTACCAGCAAACTTGTGGCGGCCTAGTTAATATAGTAGATCAATCAGACTGATGAGAGAGAGAGAGAGAGAGAGAGAATAGTGTCCTACTACCAAAAAGGCATGCCTCATTCAGTGGTTCTCCTATACTTGATTAGAGAGGACAGAAGATGGGACTAAGAGTAGAAGATGAAAACAGCTACAATGAAAAGAAAACTTAAGAAAGTCAAGCGGGCCATGACCTTGTCCCTCAAAAGAGCACCATAAACGTGCTTCAATCCAGTGTGGCCACTAGCTTTTGGCATGTTGCCCTGTACCGATTTGCTAATCTTTATTTCCTCCTTTCCGACCACGTTTTAAGGTTAGGTCCAACTCGAGAAAAAGCTCCGTCCCAACACTGTGCATGAATTGGAAGCACTAACGAAGGTTCCAAACTGCAGATGATCACAAAAAAAAGATCTTGTTGAGCCATCCCGGTATCGATCGATCGGATTCTCATAATCATGTTGTTTGTTCTTGCCATTGTTTGATGTGGTGAGTTGATCTCCATGACTAGCTAGTTTATATTCCATGATGATTGTCGACCTGATACCAACCGGTTTCCACCAAGAATTGTTTGCCATCAACACTGAGAGTACATTTGTATGGTCTCAGTGCGGTAACTAGCTAGGCGAGTGGCATAAGATTATTTTTGGCTGAAAAATTATGTACATTATTCAGGAAGACAAATGTGAGCTACTCCAGCAGTGAACCACCGGCTCTTCTCTTGCAGAGGTGGGGGCTCATGGTTTAGAAAATTTTGGGGTGTCCAGCGGTGTTTGATTGTGACAGTGGCCTTCCAAGTGCATGCATCCATGTGTGGCTGTGCATCCCAGGGTTTTACGCTTCTTTTTTTCTTCTCTTTTTGTGTTGACAAAACCCACCAACTAAACCTCCATGATTCTATTCCATTCCTGGATGGATAATCCAGAAACCAATGCAAGTTGACAAAGCTACCGTGTGAAAATAGATATTTTTTTGGAGAGGATAATGGATAGTTACAAGTTCGTTGATGAAAATATACAGACTGTAGATGAACAAAGTATCATCTGTAAGTTGTTGCCGCTGGTTGTAGGTGTAAACCCTATCGATTGACTTTGACTATATTCGACAAACGGATACGTTTTCTTTATTATGGATCATATCTATACATGTTTCTAAGCTTTAGAAGCGGTTTGGGAGAGCTCTATAGTTGTAGCTTCTCCAAAGAGAATCACTTTCAACCAGCCAAGACACTTACAATAACAACTGATTCAGGTGGGTTTAAAGAGAGAATTACTTTTCCATCTACGCTAGGAGCTGAAAAAAAAAACTTGCGTCACCTAGCTCCCTATTATATCCTGGCGGGGCTCAGCAAATAATTATCAGTTCTCATCGACTCTCCCACCCCTGTTCCCTCCTAGGAAATCATCAATAGAATCACTCCATCGGAGAACCAATGAGCGAAACTCAAGAATTAGGGGGCACAACTCTCCCATCCGGGCCTTAGAGTTTTCTTATAACTTGTATTTTTTTCAAGATTTATTCAAGAAAGAAAACAATATCCATTAAGTGTTGGCAACCTATCCTTCCACATTAAGACACATGCCAGTGACTTGGTCACTTTCAAAATTTTCTAGCTCGGTCTCTCGGAGTTGTTCAACTGTGCAAAGTGTACGTGCGTATATACAAAGTGTCTACATATGTATCACGTGTGGATGTGGGAGAGGCGGGAAATGAGTACCGCGCGGCGCCAGTGTCCCAACTGCAAAGACGACACACATGACTGTTCTGCCTTAACAAATCCAATCGGATGTGATTATTATATCACGATGGGGATGGTTCAACCATGGACCGAACCGGAATCGATCCATCGATCCATTTAGCATACACTGGTGCTGTGGTTAATCCATTCTAGGTGACCTTCTCGCCCCGTGGGCCCCTTGGGTCGACCCAACAATTCAACCACACGCTCACGGTCTTGGACGTCGACGCGCTCTGCTCGCCGGCGTCGATCTCCCGCCTCCTCCTGATGCCGGACGCTGGCCCACGCCGGCGCGCGAAGCTCCACCGCTCTGCTCGCCCCCCTGCTCCATGCCACCCGGCCGGCGCCCACGAGTCACAAAGGGCACGCGCGCGGGACGCCATCGGCTTGGGCAACCAGCCCGGCCGGAGAGCTCTATCTTGCATGCTGTTGATGGGGAACACGCACGGCGGTGGCTGCGGTAATTGCCGTGACGAACCCGGCATCGTCTTCGCCAACTCCGTGCCATAGAACCCGCCGAAGTCGGTGGCGCCG
Source organism: Hyparrhenia diplandra (assembly GCA_015847255.1). Lineage (NCBI taxonomy): Eukaryota > Viridiplantae > Streptophyta > Magnoliopsida > Poales > Poaceae > Hyparrhenia > Hyparrhenia diplandra. The sequence continues at coordinate 10,695 of JADLZK010011614.1, forward strand.
CCGCCGCCGCTACTTCCACCGTCACCGCAACAAGAAGCGATCGCGCCCTCTTGATGTTCGCGCCGTCATCCCGCGGCTCCGTGGCGAACCCGGCGTGCGCGCCGCCCGTGGATGCGCCGGCCGCTGTCCGCAGGATGCGCCGCCGCCGCCCGCAATCTCCGGCTCCGCCAGCCAGGGAACAAGTCATGGATCGAACCTCTCACCCAAAGGTTCGAGTGGTCCTAAACCTCTGACCCAAACCTGTTTAATGGAATAAATAAGGGGCCCATTAGGAGCGTTTTCATGGGCCGGGTCGACGAACCGACGGGTCGACCCGATCCACGCCCATCGTGATTATTATATCAGTATAAAATTGATGACGAATAATTCTCGTGATGTCTATCCTTTCTTTTGGATGTCATCATCTTAATATATCTTTTCATCAAGGAAAAAAAAAGACAAATTCCTTCTTATCCTAGCCCTTTTATATTATTCTCTACCTTTAAAATTCGAGGAATAAGTTTAGTCACACAAGTTTTAACAATATTATATTTTTAATTTCTCATGAACTAACTTCAAAGCAAAGGGAAATTTATGTATACTAATCCCTTTGTCCATGAAAACATGCAATTAATTGTAGCACAATATCTTGTTACAATACACCAAGTTTGAGGGATCTGGGAGAATGGAAAAGAATATTAGTGTCAGAGTTTGGACTGGTTTATACCAAGTGTCATGACCCAAAAAGAGATCGCCGGAATAGGGCCCAACAGGGGGAACCGCGCTTAGGGCCTAGGGCCCAAGGCCCCTGCGCTGGCCTCCCGGCCGGCCGCCATTGTCCGTGAACGCGCGCACGCCCGTTGCTTCGCAATTAAGTAAGGAATATTTAAGGAATAAAGATAGGAATAAAATAGGGAATAAATAGGTTTCTTGTAAAAGAGGAATTCCAATCTATAAGGAAACCTCTAGATCTATCTTAGCATGCAAGTCTCCCTCGGACTATAAATACAAGGGGCATGTAGTCGGTTGAATCTTAAAAGAAATAAATTAAAGGGGTAACTCCCAACAGCTCTCGGCCCTAGGCTCTCTATCTCCTTCCACACAAGACGCGCGGCCGCCGACGCCGCCGCAAGTTGCCTCCACTCCCACGCCGCCCGTCTTGGCGCCGACGCACTGCGCCCGCCGCCACCGCCACCGCCGCGCCGCCCTCCTCGGCTGCGCAAAGACCACCCCCCCGCCGCCGCTTCCTCCTCTTCTTCCTCTCTACTACTCCCAACAGCCCCAACCACCGTCTACACCATCATCGCCGCCGTCAAGATCGCCCGTCGACATGTCAATTCCGCCCAATCTAGCCGGAACCGACAAACCGGTATCCGGAGACCGGGGACGATTCCCACCACCGATGGCTTCTCCAACCACCAACGCCAAGATCGGATGGACAGCCACAAGATCGCCGAGCCGGATGGGGTTCCGCTGAGCTTGCTTGTCTCATGAGGGAGATGCAAGCCAACTTCACCGCCTCCCGGAGATGCTCGACCAGCCGCTACGACGACCACCAGGACGACAACCCTACGGGCGACGCCAACATCGACGACACGCCGCGGCAACGCCGCAGCCGCATGGTCATGCCGCCGGACGACTCCCTCGACGACGCTACTACCACGGGACGCCACCGACAATAACGGCGGTGTCTCTGGCGCCGCCGACGTCGTCCCCTCCACGGCGAAAGCACCACCCACGACAACCCCATGGGCGCCCATTGCCGCTATCCGGATCGGATCGAACCGGAGGCTACCACCAACGTCCACCGGTACTCGACGAAAAAAGCCTACCCAACTAGGCCAACGTCTCACGGCTACTACAATGGCACAGATAAGTTCCCGGTCACTACCAACATCATCTTTGACATTGGGAACATCCGAGTGCCAACAAGGACGACTCAACGACGTCACCTAACGCCGGCCGACATCGCCAATCTCAACCCCGACGTCCACTACATCACGGACAACAACGGCGACATGAACAACAACGCCAACAACTTCGCCGACCAGGACATCACACGCTCCACAGTCACCAGGCAAGTCCATCCCATTCAACAAGGAGCTTCTACCTCTATCACCCATGCTCCAACGATGTCGCTCGACGTCGTCAACCAAGACGTCTTCGACCCCGGCATCATCGATGAGAACAACGACACCCCCCTGAGCGTCAACGACATCCCCGACATCGCCATTAACGTCGCTAGCCACAATGCTTGCGGCATCGACGACATCGACAACGACAAGGACGCTACCATGGGCGCCATGAACGGCAACGACGTCCTCAAGGATGCCAACGCCAATGACGTTCCCCCGATGTCGACCACGTCTTCACCATGCCTACCATCAACAACAACTACAAGGGCATCAACCACGACGACATCCTCGCGGTCAACCTCGACATTGGCAACCACGACGTTCCACACATGGGCGCCACGGCCGATGAGAACACCGACGCCTCCTCAGGCGCCACCAAGGAGACGGTCATTCACTCGCCGACCTTCGCCGACGATCTACTACACCGCTGGACATTCGCCGACATCGACAATGGTGGAGCACACCATCAATCAAGCCGCAGCTCAAAGAAAGGCGACATCATCGCATTACCACGCAAGCGTAACATCGTACGGTACCGCCAAACCGACGACAACGACACTCCTCTTTCTTTGGCTCCTGCGCTTCACCAAGGCGCCACGGGAGAACGGAGACAACATACCATGGTGCCCCACTCTCGGTTTTGGGGACGCCCTTCAACGGCGACACCAACAACCATCGCGACGTCGACCACGCGACTTTGGCGGCGAGGGACGACTCGAGCCATACCAGTTGGCTCCCTTGTTCCTCAACGACATCTACGTCCGAGACGACTACGCCAACAAGCCGTGGGCTGCAATACACCGGGGAGGCACCCTACCGAGAGAAAAACGGCGATCCACCTCGCCCAAGACTTCGACGCTTCCATCTTCAACAAGCCTCGACTTGTGAGCTTCACCGACGACGACAAGAGGTACATACCACCCACATCAACCTCGCTACCTCGACGGCCGTCACTACCCGGAGGCTCCCATCCTTCATCAAATGGCAACACGAATTGGCGACAACCTACTTCGCATCATTTGGAACCATCAAGCTCCAACCAGAGCAAAGCGGCTTGGACGCCAAAGAATGGAGATATCGTCTTCCTAAGCAACCATCCCTACTACGTCACGGCCTTATCAAAGGTACTACAGGGGTGTTCTCGCAGCCAAAGAAAGGTCGGCGTCTCCATCTTCGCCCGGCAAGACATCAACAACGACAATAGTGCGAGCGACAACGCGAGGACCTTTGTCATCGAAAGGGGAGAAATGTCATGACCCAAAAAGAGATCATTTGGAATAGGGCCCAACAAGGGGGAACCGCCGCCGCCTAGGGGCCCAAGGCTCGATGGCAAGCGCCCTCCCGGCCGGCCGCCATCGTCCGCCGTGAACGCGCGCCACGTCGGTTGCTTCGCAATTAAGTAAGGAATATTTAAGGAATAAAGATAGGAATAAAATAGGGAATAAATAGGTTTCTTGTAAAAGAGGAATTCCAATCTATAAGGAAACCTCTAGATCTATCTTAGCATGCAAGTCTCCCTCGGACTATAAATACAAGGGGCATGTAGTCGGTTGAATCTTAAGAAGAAATAAATTAAAGGGGTAACTCCCAATGCGACTCTCCATCCCTAGGCTCTCTATCTCCTTCCACTACAAGACGGCGCCGCCGCCCCGCCGCCGCACGCCGCCCGCTTGCCTCCCACGCGCGCGCCGCCGCAAGGCCGGCAAGATAGCGCCGCCGCCCCTCCCTCGGGCGCGGCAACACCACCGCCCCACGCCGCCGCTTCCTCCTCTTCTTCCTCTCTACTACTCCCAACAGCCCCCAACCACCGTTTACACCATCATCGCCATTTGCCAAGATCGCTTGCCGACATGTCAATTCCGGCCCAATCTAGCCGGAATCTAACACCAAGGCCGAGCGGTCAAGCCATCAAGGAGTGCCCTCTTATTTTCTTGGAGAGAAACCTTTTGTAACACTTGTTTTCTTTTTTTTTTGGCCTCGCATGCCTTGTAATTTTTTTTTTGCTTTTCCCCTTGTTGTACATACTCTTTATTCTTTTATTTAATTGAAAATAAAAAATAGGTTGGGGGTTCCACTACTGATTCCATTTTAAAAAAATACACCAAGTTTGACCAATTATAAATTTTAAAATTATAAATATTTATGATATCAAATAAATATTATTAGAATAATTACAAAAATTATTTCCATAATTAGTTAATTTTTATGATAGATTAAGGCACATTTTTCATTTAAAAGTATGAATATGAATTATGATAATCAAGTGCAAATTATATTGGAATTAATTAAAAACCGCGAAATAAAGCCAAAAGAGAGCTATTTTTAGTGTGCAAATACTCGGGGCAGGCCAAATACTCGCCAATCACAGCGCAGAGCGGCCTGATTACGGCCCACAATATCTCGGCCCACTCGAGGTCCTGGCCACATACCTCCTGCTCTTCCCGCCACGCCGCCCTCTCCCTTCCCGCCAAAAACCCTCCTCTTATTCCCCTCTTCCCGCCATTCCATCCCCGAATATTTTGCCGCCTCCCTTTCCCCGCAGCGAAACCCCCGCTCTTCTCCGCCGCCCCCCCCCGCCGCCGCCGCCGCCGTTCCCCATCACCGGTGCCGGGATGAAGAATCCCGACTTCGCCGCAGACAAAGGTACGTCTTGCTGTGGCAACAAACATCCTCCGTAACCTCCTCGACCCGTTCCTTCGTTTGCCCCTGGAAGGTTCCAGAACATTCTCTGACTGCGCGTCGGTTCTTGGCGTTTGATTTGTGTCTGCAGCGCTCGCCAAGGACTTCCTGTCCAACTTCGCTGGCCCTCACGGCGAGGCCAAGTACCTCAACATCCTGGTAACCATGATCTCTTCCCCGCGTGTTCTAGGGTTGCCCCTTCCAGATCTGTTATTTTCCCCTTGTAACTTCTCGCTGATTTCTCTCTCTGGTTGCAGCAAGATGTCGCCAACAGGAAGATACGCGCGGTCCAGATCGAGCTGGATGACATGTTCCATGTACCAACTCCTCACCTCCACAACATTCTTTTTTTCCCCCCTCCCCCTTTTACCAACTTTGCGGACGCAAGATGTAATTCTGGGTGCAAAAATGTTGTTTCTGGTGTGCAGTATAAGGATGTCGACGAGGAGTTCTTGCAGCGTGTCACTGAGAACACGCGGCGCTACATCAGCGTCTTCGCGGAGGCCATGGACGAGATCATGCCGGAGCCTACAGAGGCGTACACCGTCGACGAGGATAGGGACATCCTGATGACACAGCGTGTGGATGGGGGTGCCGATGGCGGCGCCGATGGCACGGACCCGCTGCAGAGGATGCCACCGGAGATCAAACGGTTCTTGTAAGTGGCTTTGTACTAAACTTGTCTTGGTGAATGCCTGAATGGTGACCTGATTTTTGATAAATTGGTTAAACAAAAGAGTTGGGCCTGTGGTTATGTTCCATATGGAATCGAGTGAATATTGCATTGCATGTTATGAAGAACATAAAGCATATTACTGTTTGTACTGCATAATTTAAACTGGCATTTCTTCCTCTGATTTTTTCTGTAAATCTAAGCATTTCATCTGGTTTGATAGACATGTTAGTATCGTCCAAAAAAAAGTCAGAACACGTTATGGACATTACCCTCAGACTGTCTCAACGAAATATAAAATATCCTGCAAGCTTGCACTTTTGTGGATATAAGGATATTGGATTACTGTTATACCATATAATATTTCAGGCAGATATGAACATTAGTGTCTCACATTCTTTCCAAAATTATCTGTGCCTCCAACAGGAACTGCACTCCAATAATTTTCCTGACTATCCAATTATTGAGCTCTGTTGACATTTTATCTAAAATTGATTTAATTTTGGCATTGTAGTGAGGTTTACATCAAGACATTCTCAAAGGCGACTCCACTTACCATTAGGCAAGTAAAGGCATCCAACATTGGGCAGCTTGTGAAAATATCTGGAATTGTTACTCGCTGCTCGGATGTGAAGCCCTTGATGCAGGTTGCTGTTTATACATGTGAAGAATGTGGATTTGAGATATACCAGGTACTTGACCTCGGCTTCCTTTTTAATAATTTGGCTCTATATATTGTCATTGTATGATAAATGATCATAGAGCAGTGTAGGATATATATACTGAAAGACAGCTGCTAAATGTACTTCTGTCTATACTCAGCTGCATACTGAGAATTTTGTCTCCAGTCTAAGTTCTATTTGTTTTGAATTTGGCAGGAAGTGACTGCTAGAGTGTTTATGCCTCTCATTGAATGTCCATCTCAACGATGCAAGCTGAACAAAGCAAAGGGGAATCTAATCCTTCAACTGCGTGCATCAAAGTTCTTGAAATTTCAGGAGGTATTAACCTTTCTTCACAATCTGGTCTAGTAGGGCTATCTTTCTTCATTGAAAGGACCAGTCAAAATTTCATCATATTTTGGATTTCACTTCCATATAACAACTACACTGTCTTGCAGGTGAAGCTTCAAGAGTTAGCAGAGCATGTGCCAAAGGGCCATATTCCTCGTTCTCTGACTGTTCATCTAAGAGGAGAGCTGACTAGAAAGGTAAAGCAAAATAGTAGCTTTCTTGCACTTTGAGCAGTTCCCTTTGAGTTGCTTTGCAGGACAATATCTTCTACTTTTCTGTTATCGCCATTTCTGTAATTGTACTCTCAGTTTAGCTTTGAAGGAAGTTGCTTTTAGATTTATGCTTTTGGTTTATTCAATTCACACTAGCTACTAGCTAAATGCTCTCATGAGAATTAAGAACTCACTAAAGATATTCTGTAATAGCAAATACTAAATGCTATAATGAGCAGGTTGCGCCTGGAGATGTGGTTGAGATGTCAGGCATTTTTCTACCTATGCCATACTATGGGTTTAGAGCGATGCGCGCAGGATTAGTTGCTGATACTTACTTGGAAGCAATGTCTGTCACCCATTTCAAGAAAAAATATGAGGAGTAAGTAATCTAGGTTTCATGTTGAGCAATCCATTTGTCTTATGCAGCTGTCTTATAGTGGTTGCAAAACTGGTGCAGGTATGAACTAAAAGGTGATGAACAAGAACAAATTGACCGATTGGCTGAGGATGGTGATATCTATAGTAAGTTGGCTAGGTCCTTGGCACCTGAAATATTTGGTCATGAAGACGTCAAAAAGGCACTGCTGTTACTACTTGTTGGTGCACCCCATCGGAAACTCGCAGATGGCATGAAGGTACGTATGCTTCTAGGAATCAGTATGATGTTCCTTCTGAGGCTTTGTTCTCTCCTACTGTTCACATCTTAATATTGACTGAAATGTTGTACAGATCAGAGGAGACCTGCATATATGCATGATGGGAGATCCTGGTGTTGCAAAGAGTCAACTTCTGAAGCATATTATCAATGTTGCACCAAGAGGAGTGTACACCACTGGACGTGGGAGCAGTGGTGTTGGTCTGACCGCTGCTGTCCAGAAAGATCCAGTAACAAATGAGTTTGTCCTCGAGGGTGGAGCACTGGTAAAACTAACACCACCTTTTGATGGCATCTCTTAGTGTATTTCTCTTTTCTATTGAACTATAGGTGTATACCTCTTTGTGCTTTTCACAAGCATATATATGAAATTAACTCCAATTCTGACTAGCCTATTGTGAAAATATGTATTTTTTTTTTGTTTTTTAAATCTTTGAACAGTTGAGATTTCGTACTTATTACTGGTATAAACCTTCAAATTTCATTCTTGTTTGGAGCTGTCTCTTTAGCACTATAAACTGTGCTTAGCACCCTAAAAAGGTTTCATTTTGTTTAAATCACCAGGCATGCAATCTTGCTATAATTAATCTTATATCACAAACTGTTGTGTTCCAGGTACTGGCAGATATGGGCATTTGTGCTATAGATGAGTTTGACAAGATGGAAGAGTCAGACAGGACAGCAATTCATGAGGTGATGGAGCAGCAAACAGTTAGTATTGCCAAGGCTGGCATCACTACCTCTCTTAATGCGAGAACCGCAATTCTGGCTGCTGCAAATCCAGCATGGTAAGTTTTGATATGAATATTATTTTTCTAGGGGACAAAAAGAAAATTCCATCAGTTAACAATGGTAATTGCTTTGAACTACTCAGGGGAAGGTACGATATGAGGAGGACTCCAGCAGAAAATATAAATCTACCTCCTGCACTTCTGTCTCGTTTCGACCTCCTTTGGTTGATCCTGGATCGTGCGGACATGGAAACTGATCTTGAAATGGCAAGGCACGTTGTTCATGTGCATCAAAATCTTGAATCACCAGCGCTGGGGTTCACACCACTTGAGCCATCTGTACTCAGGCAAGGACACTATTCCACGAGTGGTAGTGCTCATGTTCACTTAGTTTCAGTTTCTTAATTGAATTGCTCATATTTTAGTTGGAAGTTCCAGAAACTATTATAAAACCTGAGATACAGATAAAATCATTGTGTAGTATCTTTGCATCATCTAATACTTGCTAGTCTACAATCTTTATCTGTTCACAGAGCATACATATCTGCTGCAAGAAGAGTCATTCCTTCTGTTCCTAGAGAGCTCGAGGAATACATTGCCACTGCATATTCCAGCATCCGCCAAGAGGAGGCAAAGTCGAATGCACCAACCTCCTACACAACTATCAGGACACTTTTGAGCATACTCCGCATTTCTATTGTAAGTAACTTGATTGTTTTCCCTTCACAATACCATATGAAAATGTCTTTAAACATGATGCTGCTTGCCTATTTCAGGCCTTGGCAAGACTTAGGTTTTCAGAAACTGTGGCTCAGAGTGATGTTGACGAAGCATTGCGACTGATGCAAATGTCCAAGTACTCGTTATACTCAGATGATCGCCAGCGGTCTGGCCTTGATGCAATATCTGACATATATTCCATCCTGAGAGATGAAGCTGCTAGGACGAGCAGCATGGATGTGAGATATGCTCATGCTCTTAACTTGATCTCCAGAAAGGTACAATTTCTACTTCTACATACACTACTGGTACAGGTGCACATCTGTATGGCCTGATTGCTGAAAAATTGTTGGTGCTAAAATTTAAAATTTCTGAATCACAGGGATACAGCGAGGCTCAATTGAAGGAGTGCTTGGAGGAATACGCTTCCCTGAATGTGTGGCAGATCCATCCAAGCACCTTTGACATCCACTTCATCGATGCATGATGCAGAAGCCAATACCGATCACCTAACATTTCATCGTGGGCCAAGGAATGGAACATCAAGAGTTTGTAGCTTCATGATTCATAACTGGAGGGAGGAACACTGTTGACTGAAGCCTAACGAGATTTAAAAGTTCTAGTGATAGTGAACCACAGCCCATTTCATGATGTCAATGATGTAATGCAGAGCAGAAGCCTATCTCAGTTGTACCAGTAGAGCCATTCTTGTCTGACTTATGAGTAGCTTGTTTTTGCGGCTATTTCCTTCAGTTGACACTAAAGTGAATGCCCTGCCGTGTTTACTTAATGCTGGTTATATAGTTGTATCAATGCATTTATGCCATTGTTTTGACATCAAGAGGCAACTACCACACCACAATCTCGTCAGGTTTATCAAATTTACTGGTAAGGTTTTATCTTGGTTACCAAGGACACGGATTCTTTTAGTGGGGACTAAATTCTTTGGCTGCTATTGGTGTTTTTAGTTCGAAGTCATCGTGGATTAGATGAACCATGTAAGGGTCTTTCTGGAAATTTTGGTGGGATGACTTCAGCCAACATTCATGTTTACACTAAACAAAGTGCTTATGATGTATGTTGTGATGGATCCCCATTCCATCGCTCAAAACTAAACAAGAAAACAAATGATTAACATCCATCACAGACCAAGGAACCATTGGAAAACTGCTAAAATTTAGCAAAAAGATCAAGAAGCATCCAACATAACTCTTGAATGATTACAAGTTAAACGAGGAATTAGTCAACCAGCCTGTATTCAGAAGAAACTCAAGTGCAGGTGCTCTCTTGAAAACTGAAATATCCTATAGCAGTTGCTCACAGAACTTGTATGAACAGGAAGTATAACTCGCCAATATACCATACAACCCTAGGATACGCAGGGATCACAATTCGACTTGTTATATCATTCAAACACCAAAGCTACTACAGCCTGAACTAAAAATTACAGCGAAGAGCAGCATCATATCTTCTGGTCACTATCCTCGGACTCATCATGCTGATCTGTAGCACTACCATTTGGTAAAGCACCTGCTCCCTTTCGGTTGATGTCGCTGAAGGGTCTCTTCCTTGATGTTGATGACGATGGTTTAAAAGCACCCACCTCCTTGCTCTTCACAACTTCATCAACAGCCATGTCATCTTTCTCTTGATGAGCACCAGCGGTTGAAGGTGGAGGTGGCATCATGTCCATTCCACTGAGCCGGCAGAAGACTTTCTCAACTGTTTCGGTTATCTCTTTACCTAATCCACCATTGTCTAGAATCAACTCCCAAACTGCCTTGGAGGCTTTCTCAAGGACTGGAGTCCTGCATTGCATAAAACAGTTAGCACTGCATCAAAGTTTTGATGAAATTTTCGAACTGGTTGAGGCAAGAAGCTGGGAATGGAGTCGAAAACTGCGAAATGCGAGACGTAAATTTGGATTTTCCACATCAGAACAATGGAATAACAAATAAAATCATCGGAACTATACTTTTCGAACAACCAGCAAACTAGACCTGGAGATTTGTGTATGAAGTTAAGGGTACACAATTTTTTCCCCCTTTTTTAAGCAAAAACTGCTATAAAAAATTTGTAATATCCATATAAGCAAATTGTGGTCAAGGACAAATACAAACCAGGCAATGTGCTGTTACTGAATTACTGAGCATAGATTCAAACAGAAAGGCAGGAGCTTACTCCAGTTCCTGTCGAAGTGCATCAAACAGCTCCCTCTTGGTTTTTTTCTCAGCTCCAGGAGTATTCAGTACCTTGCTTTGCTCCACCATCATCATAGTGTTTTTCTTCATGTCTTCCTGAAACAAAGTAAGAAAGTTCATTGCCAGGTCTCCACTTCTCAATACTCTATTGGTCAGGTGAGTGAAGGGTACATGTAGCATAGGACAATGCAGCAATGACTTTATTCTACATCGACAAGAACATCCTTCCATATGCACATATGGAACCTTATGCTGATAAATATGGAAAGAAAAAGAACATTTTCCTAAAATGTCATGCTGAAAGGAGGAGAAAACAGAATGACACCACTGAGGATTGAGGAGACAGCATGTACCAAGTGACGCCAAAAGACAAGTAAATACCTAAATTCTTGTGCAAACCAATTCCCAATACATTGCGTTGATATGGGGAAAAGTAACTAATGAGGAAACGGCAGGTGACACCAAAGGACAACTAAGTACCCAAATTCTCGACAAAACAATTCTCGAACTGTTATGTTGATATAAGGGAAATACAGGTTGCCACCGACCCGAAGCGAGTACCACGTGAGTCGTGACAGCAAAGAACAACTAAATACCCTAATTATCATGCAAACCAATTCCCTGTTTAAAGGTCTCCTGGGGCATGCACGACCTCCTCTGAACCACAACAGCATTTAAAGAACCTACTGAACTCTAACTAGTTTTAACGATTTATTCACAGCTTCCTGATTCCATCGGTTACAGAAAGCGCACACAACCTGGATAGCAGATCATGAATTCAGATGTTCCCAGAGTCGCATACTATGAGCACATCTCATAAGCAGGTCAAAGTGATTTCTTAGCTGTATAATGTCATCTCCTAAGCATTTGTACCAACTCAACTTAAAGGTGGAGGTGATTTCTAACAGCATAATGTTTTTTTGAGAGGAACCGTATAAAGTTTTTTTTTTTAATCATACAACAAAAAATTTCTAACATAAAAAGAAAACAAAGCCTCAATCAAAGGAACAGGAGGGGATCGGGAAGGGAAGGAGGCGTGCACGCACGTTGGCCTTGAGCTGGGCGATGATCTTCATGCGGAGCGCGTCGATGGTGCCGTCGTTCTTCAGCGACTCCAGGACCTCCTCCGGCCGCACCACCTTCGACGACGACCCCATAGCGCCCCAAATCAGCAACCACCTTGCTTCCCCAAAATTCCCCCGACCAAGGAAGGGGCTTCAATCTCCCCCCCACGGGTGAATCACTCTATCCGCGGTGGCGCTCGCCGGAGGCAGCGGCGGGGGGGCTAGGGCTAGATTTCTCTCCGTTGGCTGGACGCAGGCCGCCGCGCTGACGGACACAACACAAAGTAACGGGCGGAGGCGGGCGCGGCGTGGGGAGGCAGAGCGACCCGACCGCGGAGAGCAGTCAGCGCCGGCCGGCCGGCGGGCGAGCCTGCGCGGACGTGAGAGCAGCGGGTAAGAGCGGCGCCGCTGACGGCCTGTGTCGATGCACTTTGGGATTTTCAGCATTTGGCTTCCACTGGCCATTCAGCGGTTTTTTTTTCTCTCACAGTAAATCAGTAGTATCAACTACCAGCCAGAAACAATCCAACGATTATATGAATAAAGAAAGTATATACATTTATAACATAGTCAAAGCACAAAGGGAAAAAATGTTACACTATTTCTAACTCTTGCATATTCATGTTTTATAGGATAGGACATGGTTATCAGATAATTGGAATTTTCACTATCAATTTGGCATCACTGCTTCCCTCCATCCTGCCTGCCGATCAACAAGAAAAGTTTGTTGGCTGCCGATTAACAGTGACTACTCCCCAATTGAAAAGCTATCTTTAGCTCTCATATTTGCCTAAAAGAAAATGCAGCTCATAGCTATAACTCATTGCTAGAGAAGATGTCGTCGAGTATGTCCTTAAACAACCAGTCCTTTTGGTACTCATGATAGAAAGAAAGAAATGAAGTTAGAGATATATTGAGGGGAAAAAAGTGTATTTAGAGAAGAGAAAACCAAAAAAATGCATTGAGAAGTGAGGATATCAAGTATTTTTTTTTGAGGGAAAAAAATGGAGACACTGAAAGCAATTGAAATCTTATATGTCAAACATTTTGGGACGGATGGAAAATATGACAAAGAACGAATCTTGCATGTCAAACATTTTGGGACAGATTTTAGGACAGAGCATGTAATGGCTTTTGACTAGGTATTTTAAGACACGTGCTTGTTGTTGCTAATTTTTTTAAAAAAAAAAAATCAGGTAATTTATTTTAGAAAATTAATTTATTTTTTTTAAAAATAAAAGAAATATGAATAATAACAACTGGTACTTATAACAAGGACAATCTTATATTTATCCATATGATTACTGTTCACATACAGATAACCTGTGCTAACTATACACAATTAGTATAAAGAATCTGAATTCCAAGCTGGAAAATAAACGAAAGAAACCAGAAAGACGGGGTTACAATGAGACAGCTGAGGAAGATATACAGTTTTGCAAACAAAACTTCTGCTGCCTAGAACAGCGAGATGTAAAACTATTTCCTTCGTAGGTCGTCGTAGCTACATGTCATGAAGTCATCAAGGAGCTAGGCACCAAAAGCTAGCGCATGGCATCCCATATTTCTTCTTTAGTTGTCTGGAATGTCTTTTTGATGACAAAAACCCCTCCATCAGAGTTTATCATGTTTCACTGTCAACATGGTTTTCATTCTCCGTTTGCTTTCCATTCATTTGTGTTCGTGGTGGTCTCTGCAACGCAACATAACAATATTGCTCAGTTCAGGTCATTAGCAAGATAGTTCAACAAAATTATAGCCATCTCGTCATGATAATTTCGTACCCGATCAGCTGAATCCATAGAGTTACCATTCAGCAATCTCGTATTTTCTTCTTTCAACTTGGTATCTTTGTCCTTTGTGCTCACAGGAAGTACTGATGTGGACCCCACCGATCGATCAGGAAGTTCTACAGGATGAAATTCAAGTGTTAGCGATATATGGTACCACATAGGAAAAGATTGCTCCAACATTGGCCTAGGTTCTTTCTCACCTGCAAGCTTCTTATCCACAAAGAAAACCACCAAATTCACAGTATACCTGCGTAAGAAAGATACATCAATAAAGGGGAAAAGAAACATGGCATAATCATCCAGTTCATATAAATGTAAATAAATATGTACTAACCATGCAACAACAACATCAACACTGTAGTGCTTGCGAGAAGATATAATAAGAAGACTCTGAACAACAGCTATGCACCAAAGCAAGCATCTTAAAAACCTGACATGAATTAACAAAAAATAGGACTTAAACATCATTCAACATATCTTTCACAAATGAGCTGAAATAAAGAAGAAGAAAATAATTGGACAACAAATCTTCACCTTATGCTTCCATATTTCTGGTATGTTATGACAAAAACTAGGGTGAAAATCATGTGGGATGAAAATATCAAGTCACCACATCCATAAATCACTCCTTTTGGGACTGCAGTCAAATGACAGAACAAGCTTAGTATATTTGGACATACCAAAAGAGAGGCACAATATATTGACGCATAGGGAATCACCACTTACAATTAATCAGAAAGACCTCAGCTGCATTTTGGGGTGGTGGTAATCTAGCCAGAGGTGAGCCCTGTGTATTATGAGATTATTAATAAAGTATTTGCAAGTCATAATGACATAGCAAATATTAATCAGCTTATAACAAAATCTGATACCTCGTGACAATGATAATTAGGTCCTGGAAGCTGTGTTGAATAGAATGTTATTATTCGAAGAAACTGAGAAGCCTGAAGAAACAAAAACAATAAATATATTCCCAGTAAGTTGTAGAATAGAACTAAGGTATCATCTGATCAGGAAATCACATAAAAAACCTGCAATAAAGAAACACTTACACATAAGAAGGCAAGTACCCTGCGCCATATCAAAACAGTGTAGAAGCGTTTAGTCTGAAGGATGAAAGGATGAAATGTCCACTGCAAAGCAAAATTGATGCTGTCAGAATTGAGCAATGCAAAACTTGCAGCTAGGAGAAAGACTGGCCCATTTCATGGAAAGAAAAGAAAAACAGTAAATCGAAATCATATTGTCACAACTGAGTTAGGTTACTTCTTTAAGACGTATTTGGCTTTATAAAAGCAGGGTTACCTCCGTCGAAAAAAGAGCTGAGTAATGTTAAACTTTAGGATTTGAACAAAATATATCCATTTCATGAATAGAACAAGAACATTTGGTAGCAATAGGAAAATGTAAATGGGAGTAAAGAGTACATTATAAATAAAGCATGGCATAGTTATCCGTCAGGTATACATTGCAGAGTTATCGGTTGGTTTATTTAAACAAATAGCCAACTCCCAATGTGCAATCATGGTCAACTACCCCCATCGAAAGGGAAAAGAAAAACAACAAAAAAAAGAGAGAAAAGAATAGTACCAATACAAAGGTGAGGAAGATGAATGTAAACAATGTCTCACTGATGTAACCCCTTTCTTTCCCAAGCTCCTACATCAAATTCAGCAGACAGAAAACCCAAATAAGAAAACATTGCCAGTATAGTGTTAGATGTTGTGCATTGGTTCTCAATCAATCTGTAGACATACCGGAAGAATCATGAAGCCAAGATCTTGAAGGGTGGGCCCCGGCCGGTGCAAGTAATGAACCCCATGAGCGGCCAAACCATGAATGTACTGTTAACAAATAAATAAAGAAGAATAATTAGCGCGACTGTAAGTAGGAAAACTGCAAATGCCCAGATGATCCATCTATCAATTCAGTACTCTCTGGAAAAGCATTAAGAATGAATGAATGACTCCATACGACATTGGAGGAGAGGAATCTGTTTACCTGGAAAACGAGGCCAGCGAGGAGAAGGCGCCATTTATCAGAGAGAATCTTGAGCTCGACTGATGTCTCCGAGGTTATCCTTCTCACTAGCTGCAAGGCAAATAAACCGGATCAATCCTCAAAATCCAAGTCAAGGCAGACCCGATCGAAAACATGAATGAAATCCAATCGAAACCACACGGACGGGACGGGACGGGACGGACCTTGGAAGCACCGCGAGCGAGGTAGAAGGGCGACATGGGTGCCGGTGGCGGCCGGCAGAGGTGGTGGGAATCGGAGCCGAGGCCAAGGAGGAGGCTTGAGGACTCCTCCGCCGCCGTGCAAGAGAGAAGGATTGCGTGTGTGAGTGCCTCCTCCTCGTCCTCCTCCTTGGGTCCCGGCGAGGCGCCGCCCTTGGTCTCTTTCCTCTCCTGCCTCCTCCCCGGAAGGAAGCAGAGGAGGAAGGAAGGGAGAGGGGAGAGAAATCGGATGTCCGGATGCGACGAGGAGGGTTCCTGGCCGATGATGGGGGCCGGGGAACTCTAATCTAACAAGGAGGAGGGTGGAAGATGGGGGAGGCGGCGGCCGGCTTGTCCGGGGAGAGGAACACGGGGAGAGGAGAGAATGCGCATGCGCTGCCGCCGCACGACGCACCTGCAAGAAATCAAGCAAGCTCAGGCACAGGCCGGCCTCGTGTTTCTTGCTCTTTCTTGAATCTTTCTTATCTATCCAGAGGGATCCGAATGGCCGGCCGCCCGGCTGGCCTCTCCAAATATACCCTTCCTCTGCACTGCAAGAAATCACGCGGGCGGCGGGTTCTTGTTGCTTCGCAGAGGAGGCAGAGGACTAGGCTTCTAGAAGAGTCGTGTCAACGGAACCATGTCCGGCAAGGCAATTGACAGGTAGGAGGAGTTTGACGCGGCTCTCGAGTCGAGTCCAACGCGGCGGCCGGCGGGTATGTGCTGGGAAAGAGATTCTGTACAGGGTGGTCGTCGTCTTCCTCCAGCGCGGTGCCTTCGGGGAAATCCACCAGCGAAGCGGCTGCCATTCCAAATTGCAAGCTTGAAAGTGATACATGCAGCTGGATTGTGGTGGCTCAAGTTGCTTCCAAATTGCAATCAGACACAGAGGCCAGGCAGGCAACGGTCGTTAGGAGGGTCCAGATTAGCATCATTTTTAACATATAAATAAATAATATAATATATATATATCGTCTCGATGAATCGTGCATCATTTGATGTCTATCGCCTCGATGAATCGTGCATTGAATCAAAATTTGTTTCTTAACTTAGTCACCTACTATAGTACTATTACATCATGACTATGACTATTTTTTTTTAATAAAGCCCATCCCACACACTTTATTAATTTGCAAACATAATACCACCATCCCAACACAACACGGCCACATCCTACCCAATATCCACGTAGACAGACTTATGTTACGTAGAGTAGTGGTCTTCGAGATTCACTTGTTCATAGTGGTCTTCGAGATTCACTTGTTAAAGCCATAGGGGTATTCTTAGGTATTCCATTGAATACCCATGTTTTTCTGTGTCACAAAGAATATTGTATTGTGTATACTAAAATATTTAGCACTGTGACTACTAAAATATTTAGTTGTGCTATTGGCCCTTGTTGTTTTGGAGAAAATTATTTTTGAATTCTAGTCATAGTATCCGCTCCGCCAGAGCATAAGGCACAAAAAGCCAGTGAAGAACATGTTGCGGAGAAAAAGTGGTTCTATGGAGCAGAGAAAGGGAAAAAAGCCTACTGCACCCTGTCAAATTGTTCTGACGAAAAACATCTTCTACATTGATGACAAATTTAGCTGGGGATATAAGAAGCTGGTGGCTTGCCTTAGGCATACCCTAATGAGTTTAAAATAGACCTAGGGTTTTCATGGACCCATATGCCATGATCCCGATCTGTAGCAAAACCTCGTCTAGCTAGTTAGCTAGCTCATGTGCAACTCTATTAGCTTCTCTATAACAGCTGATGCATATTCTTCAAAAAAAAAAAAAAAAAAAAAAACGGCTGATCCATACACTTGTCGTATAATTACTGATGTTAAACCAACGTCTTTGGTAGTGACGAAAATCTGCAAGAAGTCCAATTAAATTATGAAGCTACCAATATGTTCTGCTAGAGTACTAGGTGCTAGCTATCACCATGACGCCATGTAGAAAGATGAGACTACCAGGCCACGCCCCGGCCTCAGGGTGGACACGTCACCGGAAATTCGATGGCCAATCGTGTGCTGCCACGTCGCTCGGCCAAAAAAAAAAACTGGCTGAATCCTCGGTTGCATTGGTTGTGGTTCGATTCGATTGGGAGATCGACGGTCCTCCTTCCTCACCCAAGCCAAATATATATGCGAGGCTCTAACCCTAAATCGTGTCCGCAGCCACCGCTCCTCCCTCTCCCTCCTCTCTCCCAGGCCCGACCGGCTCCTCCTCCTGCCGCTCCCCGCCCCCGCCTCCGGTCTCCCCTTCCTCTCCCCTCTCCCCTCCGCGGGACCGCCGGAGGTGTGCATCACCGGGCGTCGGCGCCAACCGCGACACCCTACTCAGCGCGCGGCAGCCTTGCGGGGCATGCGCACGCGGGACGAGGCGCGCGGGAGGCGACGACGCGCCCGGATCTCGCCGCCCTCTCCCGGTCCCTCCGCCCTGCTCCTCCTTTGCCGGCGAGGCCCGTCTCCTCCCGCGCCGGCGGGCCTTCCTCGCCACGCCGGCGTGCTCTCCACCGCACGCGTCCCGGCCCGTGGTGGAGTTCTTGGAACCCTAAGCGCCGTCCAACGAGGGGAGCCGTCCGGGAGCACCGGCCGCGAGCGCGGCGCCCGTGTTTCTCCACCGCCCGCCTAGCTCTCGCGGCGCTCCTCCCTCCCCCTCTCTCACGTGGCGGCGCGCGGCGCCGGACTCTCCGGCTCTCTCGGCCCGGGCGTGGGTGTGAGGTGAGGGACGCCCAGCGGCGCCGAGCGAGGTCTTCCCCCCAACTCGGCAAGACGACGGCGTAGGGTGTGAGCGCCCGACGCTGGGCGGTGCGGTGGCGCTGGTCTCCCTAGGGCGTCCCCGGGGACGCTGAGCTCCAACACGAGCAGACGCCCTTCCCTAACACGGCGGTGCGGCGGCGTGGGGCGAGTGCGTGGCTCGACGCTGCGGTGTGGCGGCGCTGGTGTCCCCTAGGGCGCCCCCACGCGAAACTCGTGCGAGCGAGAAGCGAGGTTAAGGTTTGCCTCCATCCCTCGCTCCTCTCTTTTCCTCGCCGGCGTGCTTGTTGCCTTCCTTGTTGGGTCGATCCAAACTTCGGAGCAATTTGTATGTTTCTTTTTGTCCTTCCATTTTTATAATTGGTTCTGGAGCAATTTGTATGTTTCTTTTGTCCTTCCATTTTTATAATTGGTTGGCCAGTGTTGTTATACATTCTTTATATGTCGACAACGGTGACTATTTTTATTGCCTGCAGGTTTGCATTAGATCCGAGGTGTCTCATGCCGGCAAGCACACCATCGACGAGTTCTCTCGCCCATACGTGTATGTACGCTTGCCACCTGCTACCTGCTTGCCAAAAATGATCGAACCGATGCGGGTCGGTTCAGCTCATACATGCAAAGCCTTTCATTTGGTGTTCTAACGCAAAGAAAATGGACTAATAGAGATATAAAGACGTCTCCTAAATCAGTCTCCTACTTGACCTTTTTTCATTGGGTTGGCTTGATCGATTATAAATTAAAAGTTTGCCCTTTGTGCCAATGTATTGTGTTTGAACGGTTGTGATATGCAAGCCAATAATCAGTCCATTTTCGGCAAAAAAAAGTTTGGTGAGTTTCTAACATAATTTTTCATGGTTTATGCATTGCCCTGTTTCGTCGGTTAAAATCTTGCTTAGGTGGTACTAACAATTACTTGGTTTACTTGGTTCTTACCGGATGAAGTGTGGGAAAATGAACTACTTTGACAATTTCTAATGTCCTATTCTCATATGTTTAACAGATGCAGATCATGTCTAGGGAGACCGAGATGCCCGGGAACAAGGTCAACAAACTCAGGTTTAGCAATTTCCGTCACTAATGTTTCTTCATGTTTACGCAAATGTTTTTGCAGGAAACCATACCGCATTTCGCTAATGGCGTGCTTCAGGAAGGGTATTGCCAATCTGCAACCATTGAAAGGTAAGGGTACAACTAATCTGCAGCATTGCAAGGTATATGAGCAACTATGTAAGTAGAGCTAAATTAATGAGCCTTCTCATCATTATAGTCGAGAGCACCTAAACCTAATACCTATAATGTGTATTACATTTGGATCCAATATCTTGATTTGCTTACTGCAGGAAGGAACTTCGTTTGTTGAGCCGCAAGAAATATATTTGGTGACTCCTAAACCGCAGCTCAAAGCTTAGAAGCATGCTCCCTAGAAATGTTTACAGTGAATGATTTAAAGCTTCAGGTTACCAAGTATTCCTTACTACATGTCTTTTTATTATTCATGTTTTGGCTTGCTAAAAGAAAATTTGTATGGTTTATAACTATGAACTACTGTATTTCTATATGTTTTGACATGGTAATAAACTGTCCTGCTATCCTACATTCCATATGCACCGGTAGCTAGAGGTGAATCCTACACATATGTTCATTTTTTTCCCAAATCGAATATCTAATTCTTTGGAACATTTAATTTGCATATCATCTTTTTCTTGTGGCCGTGAATTTGCAGAGCACAGAACATCTTGCAATGATTGGTTGCATGCGTTGTAACAGCAAAAAAACTCTTATATCTTCAATCAGACTGTGGTTGCAATGATGTGCTCTCATGATTTGTTGAACTGAAACATTGTGCCTCGCTTGTCCGCGAGGTTCCAATGTTTTTCGCTTTGCTTCTAATGATGTCGCATGAATTATCATCTACGTTCATTAGTGATCTACTGTTTGTTTCTTATGATTTCGCATGAATTATCTCTTTTTTCGGGGAGATGGATCAATATAAAATGGACATCTTTTCAGTACAATACACAAAATGTTAAGTCCGGTTCCAAGAGAAGTTCTTCAAAAGATTGGCTACATTGGTTTTTAGGTGAGTGTTAAAGTCTGCTTTCTTGATATAGCTTCTTTCATGCTCATTAACTCAATTTATTTACCCTTACTCGCAGCCTGTATTGTAGTTAGGTTAATGCCATTATTTAAAATTAGGAAGGTAAATTGGTAATGCACGTGAGTCGTATCTTAATTGAATTGTTCCCGTTTTTAAAAAACTGTGGAGGTCAAATGGTAATGCCTTCGAAGTTTAGCCCCATACCTTCTAGAAATTGTGAAAATCGAGGTTAGCTTTAAAAAGTATTCTGTTCGAGTATATAATGGTTTGGTTCTATGAATGTTGATATTATCCACAATATGAGTTCGGATGTTCGCTAACAAGCTGAAATTCTATTTGTGAGATCTATAAAATATGATGAAAGAAAATTCATTTGCAAAGACTGTTTTTTTTTATAACGTTCCTATGAGTTATGCACATATCTTGATGGAAAGGGGAGGAGATAGAGAATGGTGATACTTATAGTCAGAATGAGAACTCCCAAAGACTCTTAGCAAAGTGCTATTGAATTTAGATTTTCAGAGATTTAACTCATGCCTATGTTCTCGACTCTTTGCGAGGAACGAAATATGATCTCAAGTTCAAATTGAAAAACAAATCAGGTGTGAGCTTCAGAGGTGCACATGATATGCTTGAGATATATATATATACCTACCTTTCTTCAGGATACCACTGAATTGTGGGTTCACAGCATCTTTTTTTTGTGTGTGTGCTCAGATTTTGATTCATGAAGGTTAGACATAGGTTCAATGATTTCTTCTATGTGTACAGTATGCAGTTGCAAATTTGCCTGCATCAGAGAATGTTGATCCTTAGACCACCCGGAAAGGACACTTCACGGCGAGCTTATTCAGGGGAACAACCAAAATAAGTGAGACCAGTTCTTCTCAGATTTGCAGTCACTGCACCTAAGTGTTGTGGCTCAAGGTATCACTACACTTTTGCAAACATTTTTTCCTATTCATTTAGCTAGCTTCTAAATAGGCTCTGTATCTCCTTAGTGTTTTCAATCTACCTTTTGGATAGTATATGACATTTGGCCTGTATGCTTATACCATAAATGGCATGACCAGATTGAATGAAAAGGTAGTAGGAAGGTTTTAAACCTATTTGTATTGCAGGTGATAGCAGAATGACTATGAAATCCCTTTGCAGATTATTGTAGCTTTGGGATTGAACCCTTAATTAATTGGATGTTAGTGTAAAAAAAGATGTAACAATATATTTTGTATGGTATTAGCACATAACATGCCTTTCTCATATACTGCCTTTTCATCAAGGTTCAAACTGTTTTTTTAGCTAACAAGGACCATAACAAAATTTATTCCATATTTTTTTTGCATATCATGGAGTTAATAAGCTTACCTAGTGCACTGCCACATGAGCTCTAAATGATCAAAACATATTTTCTTCCCAATATATAGAGACTGAAAATCTTTCTAACAAGTACACAGCTAGGATTACCATTCGGATATACCCAAAACTAAAACCTAATATAACTTATGACGTCTCTAACAAGCTAATGTGTTCCCGTATTATTATTCAATGCAGGTCGTATGCATGAGGATGGCTATTGTACCTCAGGTAGATCAGTCTGCTTTCAGATATAACTCGAATATATGATTGATATACAAACCCATATTCAAGGAACTTATACACTAATGAACATGCAAATCTTGTTGAAGATGAGGACGGCTTGGAGTGATCGTTAGCTCGGGCACCTGTGGACCTGTGGTAACCAACGAGAGGCTTATGGTGTGCCTCGGACCTAATATGTCTAAGGGTTATGTGAACTTTGGCAAACATAGCCCTAACAAATGCTATGTGCTACTCGATGTAAGACTAATGCAGTTTTATTTTGGTTGTGTACTATGGAACACAAATTGCCACCATGAGTCCAGGCCGCTGGTTTTTTGTATTAGCTTCGGCTACCTTTATTATCGATCATGTTCTTTTTATATGCTCTACACTAAGTGTGGTGCTATTATGCAATTCTTCTCTTGAACAGTAGGTTAGGGCTAATGATTATGTTGTATTGTTAGGAAACTCCTATTCGGACAGCTATGTATGGTTGTGTTTCGGTGTGTGGGCGGAATTGATAAATTATGCCCCATCCCTCATCTGTGTAGGACAATATTCGCCCGACATGGACCTTCTTCGTTTATATAAGTGCTATGCATTGTTGTGTTAGACAATTACCGAAGTTACGAATGTTACGCCTCCAGCGTTAAAACCCGCAGCGGCCGGTTCGCGACTGCGGGCGGTCAGATCTCGCAAGGCGAATGCGCCGCGCTATGGACTAGTGTCTTAATATTGTACCATGACATTTGTAATTTTGGGGTGAATGACTTCGATTTTGGCAAACCCGGTTAAAACTTGACCTTGTCAATTCATGTAGGCATGAACAGTGGTGGAGTTAGAGAAATTGAGAGTAGTGTGTTTACCTTATGGTGTGTAGATTTTTTTCAGGAGGATGCGAATATGGTGAAAAATTGAACGCTATTACTGTTTTTTCAGATTTTTATGTCGCCATCGGAGGTTCGAGGGCTTATACTGCGTTTTTTTTTTTTTGAGGGGTAAGGGCTTATACTGCGTGGGAAGCGTGGTTAGCAATCCTGGGCCGTGGTCCTGGGCTTGCTGTTACAATAATCGCCACCGGGCCAAGCCGATGCACTGTCGCCGTCGGGCCGAACTGTAGTAGATGCTGGTGGCATCGCGCGCGGGGTGCATGGGCCCGGTCCAGTGAGCGAGTGAGGGTTGGGCATTTCGAAGATGAATTTTTTGCTTGGTTTTGCAGCAGCTGGAATATATTCATACAGGGAGAATTGCCTATTTGGCCTTGGAAAAATTTAATCTTGTTTTTTGGCCCTTTTTTGTTCGAACTTGTCTATTGGCCTCCAAATGAAATTTTCTTGCTTCTATGGCCTTCTGTTAGCATTCTGGCCTAAATCCGGGAGGCCAAGCAGTCCATCTCACACGAAATGACCAAAATACCCTTACCTTTTCTTACTCCCTCACCCGTCCGTGACCGACCGACGCCCAGCCTGCTGGGTTCCCGACGCGCGATGGAAAAAAAAAGACCGCAGCACGGGACGACCGACGCTGCCGGCAGCCTATCTGGCGAGGAGAAGGCTGCGCCACCGCCACCGCCACCACCTGGAGATCCGCGTCCTTTTCCTCTTCCCCATGCGAGGAGCAGCGCCGACGCCGCCATGGAGGGCCCCAGCCGCATGCACGCACCCTCCGTTTCCTCGTCACCGTTCGCTCTCGGGAAAAAAAAGGCGAGCCATGGCCGCCGCCGTCGATTTTGGGCGAGCAGGAGCCGGCGCCGCCGCCTCCACCTCCAGTTCCGCCGCACCCCCCCTCCAGGTCCCCAGCCACGAGCAGGAGCCGACCGGGAGCCACCCACGAGCAAGAGCAGCAGCCTCCTTCTCTACGCGCAATTGTATCGGTGGTTCTTGTTTCATGGCTGGAGACGCTGGACGGTGGCCCTTCAATTCGATCCATGCCATGCAAGAATTATGCTACGTGCATGCCTTCTCAAGCCCGTGGACAAATCTGCTTGCTTGTTTCATATGTAATGTTGAGATTAGTATACACAAATACCCCCTTCTCACAAAAATATTCAGTATTCACATATATATTATTCTCAAAAATAGTATCAATACATACTTTGGATGTTTTGTACCTCCATACGTGAATGTATGCACGGATACTCCGACCGTGTGATGTGGATTGTGGTCTACGTATGGTGGATTTTGTGTCATCTTATTTATGTGATTATAAGCTTCAAATATATATTTGTATTACATACTTGAATTTATATGTGCTTAAAATGTTTAGATATCCACTCAAAATATACCATAAGTAAATAAAACTATGTTTTTTTTTTTCAACCAGGGGCAAAATGGTCTTTTTATGTGTCACTTGACACCGTTAAGTAGATGAAACTAACGGAAGGCCATAGGAGCAAGAAAATTTCATTTGGAGGCCAAATAGGCAAGTTCGAACAAAAAGGGCCAAAAAAGCAAGACCAAGTTTTTCCAAGGTCAAATAGGCAATTCTCCCTCCGATTATAGTATGTTTTCGGAATCCCTATGTTTTCCTTTCTGTTTGCGGTGCTGGCATTTTAGAGTAATAAGAACAAACAACTATGAGGTCTTAATCACAATTAGTCCTTGAAACTTTTATATAACCATGCAATTGTGAGGCATAAGTTTATTATCAGTAATGATAAATAAAATATATTAAAAAGGTCATTAGTCTAGTTGTATGATTCTTGGTTTCCCGAGTTCGATTCTCGGAATGCCCCCTTTCAAATATTATATTGAATAAAAATAGAACTTTTGAATGGTATATCCGTCAAATAGAATTTTATACCATATAAGTAACAATAAATAAGATATATTTAAAAAAGGGCATTTAGTCTAGTGGTATGATTCTTGGTTTGGGACCAAGAGGTCCCGAGTTCGATCCTCGGAATGCCCCCTTTTAATAATTTTAAATAAAAATAGAATTTTTCGAACGGTATAATTATGCAATTGTGAGATATACACGAGAAAATACACAAAACAGAATATATATACACACATACTCGTGGAGGTGAGGCCCGTTCTAGGTCACCCGTGGTGATACAGCATCTCGCGAGCCCGGCCCGCTCGCCTTTCCAGCCCAGCCTCTCCCAGCCCGGCCTGCGGCGGAGACAAGGCGGAGGTGGCCTCCATTGCTATGCTGGACTCCCAACCCGTTGGCCCGGTAGGTGTTGTAGAACATTTCAAGAGGAAAAAGTCCGGATTCCCTCCCCAACTATCACGAAAGTTCACTTTTCCTCCCTCAACTCCAAAAACAGGACAAATCACCTCCCTCAACTTTTCAAACCATGCAAATTACCTCCCTCGAGCGGTTTTGAAGGCGGATTTGCTACTGTAGCCGCGCGGTTTTGCTACAGTGTCATCGGGTTGCTACAGTAGCAAATCCGCCTTCAAAACCGCTTCGAGGGAGGTAATTTGCATGGTTTGAAAAGTTGAGGGAGGTGATTTGTCCGGTTTTGGAGTTGAGGGAGGAAAAGTGAACTTTCGTGATAGTTGGGGGAGGGAATCCGGACTTTTTTCCTTTCCAAGACCAAAACTCATTCCCAATCTTTTTTTATAAGATTGAAAAAATAAGTTCTCCAACAACATTTTTTTAATCTCAACTCCTAATCTTTCCACACACACTCTGGAAAAACAGGCTCAATCACGTGCAAATATAAGTGCTTATCCATCGGCAAATTTGGAGGTGGAAGGACTTGGAGGGTAAGGAGTAGGACATGGTTTCAATGTAATGTACTAAATCCGTTCTAAAATATAGTTGATTTAACTTTTCAACCCTAAATTTGACCACTCATCTTATTTAAAAAAAAATTATAAAATATTATAATTTAAAACAAAGGGAGTATAAGAGAAAAATAAAGTATAAAAGTATCCCCCGTTGACATGTACTTTAGTAAATATTATCCATTACAAATTTAGTTTACTTGGATATTAGGGATTTCTAGATGTGTATCTAATTTTATTTTATTTTTGTTATCAATGAACTTAATACTCCCTCCGTCCCTGAAAGAATCAATTTCTAACAACTTTCAAACAGAATAGTATAGCTACCAAATGACCATATTACCCTTAATTAATTTGAGTCTCACCATTAAGTTGCACAATATTCAGTGTTTGTGCTAGATGGAAGAACAAGAGATGATTGAAGATGGGAGGCTGTGACAACTAAGAGACTAGTGAATCACGTCATCTTCCAGAAATCAACTTATTTAGGACAAATTTTTACTCTAGATATTGATTCTTTCAGGGATAGAGGAAGATGGAAGTACTAAGATGCATTTTGTGTATCTTAAATTTAAGGATACACATTTCAAATTGAATTGAATAAATATTCAAATACAAATTCGAATCCGACACATCCTTTTATTAAAAAAAATATTCAAATTAAAATTAAATGTGGCAACAAGTGATATTCAGATCTGACTACGTGAATCTGATCCATCTCCTGCGTTCGTGGTCTTAAATTACGTGGTGACCACAGGGTCTATTTGGAACACAAGAATTTCACACAAATCAGTTTAATTTCATATAAGAAAAAAACGCAGGAGCAGAAAAATTTCCATACGTTTCAAACAGGCTATAAACACTTCCCTTCTCGTGACCAGCAGTGCTATAGGAAAGCGGTGATGAGGGCCATGCAGCTATTGGGCAGCAGCTGGCAGCACCATTGCGCACAAACAAGCCTTTTCTGTGTAGGCCATATTTTATTAAAATTAATTATATCTTTAGATAATAAGTCTATATAAAAGTATTTCATAAATCAATCAAATAATACTTATTGCACCATAAACATTACTACTAATAATCTTCTACCGAGTATATATACTCCTTGTCCCTATGAGAGTGTCATCTTGTGAGGGGGACATATTTCTTAAACGACACTTTTAAAGAAACGGAGGGAGTGTCGTTTCAAAAAAAACAGGGGGTATATACATTTGATTAAAATTACAAATATTATGGGGACTAGGGAGAGAGTAGGATGGCGTTGATTGGTTGGTCAGACGGAGTATTGCGATTCCCTAAAAAACTCTCTTTCCCGGTGAGAAAAACCCGAGAGGAGTGGTCTCTGTCTTTCATGTCCCCACACGCCGAGGCGCATCTGAGACAATTCAAAGAAAACGATACTATTTTAATATTATATCTTCAACTTAATTGTGCACTACTAGTACTCATTTTAAAATGGGTGTAGCAGTGCAGTGATAGTGAGTGGTGCCTCCTCATCTCCTTGGCCTCACCTCCTCTGACCAAATCTCCATTTCCAGCAAAGAGGAATAGGATTCTCCTCCAGCTCCACTACCGGAAATCACCAACAACAAGAGAAGATCTCGACAGACAGCCGGAGTCAACTCAGCAGGTGACGCAGACGCAGAGCCGGTCGGTCGGTCCGTCAGCAGCAGCCATGAGTACCATGAAGTTTTGCCGTGAATGGTAAGCCGCTCACGACGACGCTGCTGCTCGCTTCCTTGTTCACCTGCTCTCCTCTACTGACGGCCGGCACCGGCACCCTGTTTCTTGTGTTCTTGGCATGGCATGGCAGCAACAACATCCTGTACCCCAAGGAGGACCGGGAGCAGAAGGTGCTCCTCTACGCCTGCCGGAACTGCGACCACCAGGTTCCAATCCTTCCTTCCATCCATCCTTCGCCGGCAGTCTCGGACGGATCCATTCGGATCTCTTCCTTTCTCCGAATTGAAGCTTGTTCTTCCACCAATCTCTCTAGTCTCTACTGTTTCTAGATTCTTCCTGACGTGGTTTGAAATGCAAATGCTCATCAGGAGGTGGCCGACAACAACTGCGTGTACCGGAACGTGGTGCACCACAGCGCCGGCGAGTTCACACAGGTGCTCCAGGACGTCGCCGGCGACCCAACCCTGCCCCGCACCAAGTCCGTGCGCTGTGCCAACTGCGGCCACGGCGAGGCCGTCTTCTTCCAGGTCGGTCGCTCACCTCCTCCTCCCTCCTTCTCAAGAGCTACTAGCTAGCAATAGCATCGTCTTCTTCTTCATAGATCGACGACCATGAGCGACGAAAAACTTCTGACAAGGAGGAGCTCACCAACCAACCATGGTTCTTTTGCAGGCGACGGCAAGAGGCGAGGAGGGGATGACGCTCTTCTTCGTCTGCTGCAACCCGAGCTGTGGCAACCGCTGGAGAGAATAAACTGAAAGGCGCTATTCATGGATCCAGCAAGACGAACGATTCCTCTGGCGCAACAGCCAGGACGACATGATGATGAATTTTTGGAAATTTTCATCCCAGAAGAGACCTCTGCTGCCCATATACTGGCATGTGAACTGGTTGTGTTCTTATGTTCCCAGTGCGTTTCAGGCACGAGACATTTTTTTTTCAATAACTTCAGCAGGGTAAATTTTCAATAAACATTTTTTTGTCGACGTTCTAAATGTTTCCCTCTGCAGTTCTGCTTTCAGCTGTGGTGAACCTTAAGAGAGAGCAATCGTCTCGTAAGGTTTCATCCGCTCGAGCAAATTAACAATGAGCTGCAGAAATTGGTTATAGAGACTTACTGTTGGTTTGCAATGGCTGTTCTGTACTCAGTTGACATGGCACACACACACGGTTATGCAATTTTTTTTTTCCCACTGAGGACAGAACTGCCACGGCAAATCAACTAACCAATTTCTGCAGCTCATGGTTATGCAAGTGTTTTATAAACTTTTCAGCCATGTGCTTAATCTATTTTCAGTTGCCACTAAAATGGCCATCCAAACCAAGAACTAGCTCAGGTTGCAGAATTGCAATTGAGATACTGCAAAATCCCATCCTGTTGCCTCCCTTTCAAGAGCAACTTTAGATGTGGGTCTGAAATTTCCTTGATGTCTTGTTAAACAACCAAATCAATAAATATATTCATGGTACAACATGTGTGCATACATCTGCATCCTCAAAATTTAAAACAATACTACAACAATTCAATATCTCTACAGTACAGATGCTACAATTACAGTCTGAAGTAAATACTGTGCTACAAGCCTGTAACAGTCAACTCAGAATTTGTGATATCCATGACGTCAAGATTTTGATAAGCATCCCCACAATAAAGGAAGACACTTGAATTTCCCAATGCGACTCCCGACTCCCAGTAAGGGCTTCAAGAGATGATGCTTTTGGCAGCTCAGAGTCACATCATCGGTGGATATTTCAGTGTCAACTGGAGCATCGTGTGCATCACAATAAGATCAAAGGAACTTCATTCCAATGTTGATATACAATCTTTTGCCCAAGAAGGGAGAGGTGACCGGAAAGTGATGGGTGATCCAGTGATAGGGTGTACAAACGACAAGCTCTCCGCATGCAATGCATGGCCATCACACTCTGCGCCATTCCACTCAATTACCCCACCATATTTCACATCACCTCTGATTGGGAAACCAAGATACTGGCAGTGTAGACGAATCTGATGTGTCCGTCCACTTTGAGGATAGGCTCTAACCAAAATGGCACTGTTGTTCACATCATCACTACAAGTCTGATCAGCTGCCCTTTCTTGTACAGTAATTGACTCTATGTCATCGGTGTCAAAGTTGTTGGGTTCTCTAAACTGCCCTTTACCATTGACCCCTAAAACTTCAAACTGCGTGCTCATGTCCCTTACAACAGAACCACCTGGGAGTGAACGGCCAACATCAGACATAGTATATACACGCCAAGCACCATGTTTTGATCGCCCATGACCAGAACATATCTTAATCTTCTCCCATGTCGGTGGGCAACCTATGCAGAGAGCTAGATATGTTTTCTTGACTTTATGATCAGTGAATGCCTTTACTAGCTTCCCAGCAACTTTATTGCATTTGGTGATAACCATGAGCCCACTGGTATCACGATCCAGCCTATTTGCAAGGTGAAGATTGGGTTTAATTGCTGCATTCTCTGCAAGTTGCAAGAAAGATTTGCCTGAAGTCAGAACTTAGAAATAGTGAAGCAAGAACAATACTAATGTAAAGATAAAGAATTCAATTGTGGCTACAAATAATGAAATCTAGATGATTAATAGAAAAATAAAACACTCTGATATTATTATGTAGCAGGTTACTTATCTACAAAACTTTTACTTTCTGACAAAAGACAAAGGCAGACAATTCAGTACTGTTGTTTCCTCACCTCAGCCAGGCCACAAGCACCAACTAAAGTCCTAAGGGTACTAACTACTAGCCAGATATAACTAATTACATATGCTTTGGGAGACAAGCCAATAAACAAATATTTTTTTTGAACGTAAAAGAAAGAAACAAATATCAAATAGTGGATATTATATTCAAGTAAAAAGCTCCCAAAAATAAATGAAGAGCTGCACACACAAATTCTAAATGATAAAACAATAGAACTTCATATGATCCATTATTAAAACTTGTGCTCAGTAGAATCCTAGAGACATTAGTTTGCGCTGACATTGCTTGCAGACAGAAACTCAAGCAAAGTTAAAGAAAAAAAAACAGAGGTTTCAAGACATTATCAGTCCTACAGTCTGTTATGACCGACATCACATATCAACGTTGGGCCCAGCCCAGTGGCTAGGCTGGCCGGAGCCCAGGAGGGGCTGGATTCCCAAAAGCTCCTCTTCATATTAGATATTTTGTTATTTCCTTAATAATAGTATCGTGATTTGGTTTGCCTTACCCCTTAACAATTCAGGAATTAATCAAGCAAGGCAAATATTCTTGCCTGGCCTCAAGGGCCATGTACCGTGACCTCCCTGCTCCATCATGCCTCCTCTTGCACGCGTTGCACGCCTAGGGAAGCCGCTGCTGCCTCGCTGATCAAGCCACGGCGCCCCAGTGCCGCCAACCTCGTCCTCAACCTCCGACCTCCTCCCCTTACGCCCTTCACAGCCGCAGTAGGATCAAAGGATCCTATGATAGTCCGTACAGCTGAATGACATATGCCCTTTGCTTCTACATCTGCTGACCACAAGTCTAGTTCTAGAATAAGTTTCCATTACTTATGGGATATGGATTCTAAAGACTTTTCTTTCTGTTGAGGCAGCTCAATATACACATTGTATTTCTTTCATTGCCATCATAGCATACCATACTTTCAGTGCTGGACACACATTGTATTTCTTTCATTGCCATCATAGCATACCATACTTTCAGTGCTGGACACTCGCTAGTAGGAATTGTTCAACTAGTCCAGTACAGATTATCAACACTTTGTCAAAATTACAGATTGCCTTACGCCTGTGGCAGTGTGATGAAACCCAAAATTGCACAATTTAATAAAAGGCATCTGCATTGTAATGCTCCTAATAGCTTCCGATGCACGCTTTGCACTCATTCCTTTGCATTGGTCACATAGCCTGTACATGTCCTAAACTAAACCAAGTATTGAGCATTGGCATTGTCATCAGTAAAAATAACATTAGACGACACGTTGTATTGCACACAGATCACAAACTACCTATATTCCGACAATTTCATAATCCAAATCATCGATATCACTGACAATGGATGATCAACGTACGAAATCACAAGCAACGAGCTATGCAGAATCGCATTTTGCAAACTTTAGCAGCACCATTGTTACCTAAAAGCAGATTCTTTTTAAGATCTTTTTTTTTAATTATTATTACCTGAGACGGCAGGGCAAGGGAAGGAGGTGAGGACGGCGTCACAGTAGACGCCGGCAGGCTTATCGACGACGGCGAGCCACTCGTCCTCGAACACGACGTCCGGAGAGGCGAAGGCCGCGGAGCGCGCGGAGGCGGTCATGGCGCGCCGGAGCTCCACGTCCTTAGAGGCAGCCGGGTAGGGCGGCGACACCGGGGCAGGATACCTTCCGCTCGACGGCGCCGCCGTCGACGTAGCCGCTGACATCGCCGTAAGCCGGCGCGCCGGTGGCCAGAGCGAGCGGAGCGGGGAGGCGGCGCCGGCAGGAGGCTGCTGGAGAAGGAGGAGAAGGGGCGGGGGTAGTTTCGTCATTTCGGTAAAATACGGTAGTAGCACTTGAGTATCTCCCGTGTCCGTCATTTTTTTCATCATTATTTTAATTAAAAAAAAGCACCAAACCCTCGCCTGTCGCCTCCGCCGTGGGCGCCGGCGGCTTTCCCGGATCTCCGGTGAGATCCTGGAGCCTCTGGGGTTCGGGGTTTGGTTTCCGGGCAATTTGGGTGGTTGGGAATTTGGGGGTGAAGGAAGATGCGGGCTTCGCCGTCGTCGTCGTGCAACGTGGGTATTCATTCCCCCTTCCAATCTCCTCCGATGTTCTCGCCGTGCTTCTTCTCGGACTTTTATACAGCGCTTTACATCACTTGTTGTATGAATGAATTGTGGTGATGTATTAGTATCCAATTTGACGCTCTTCTGGGCTGCGCTGCCCGATTCATGAGTTGCCATTCAGGTGGCTGCTGCATTGTATAACTATATCAATTTGTTGTTCAGGCGACGAGCCTGTAAATGAGTTAAACTTTAGCTGCTTAGGTTATTGACATACAGTTGTCGCGAGCCATCCATTGTGTTTCCTATGAGAACTCGAATATCTATTTGTTATTTGGTATCGATAGAGGGCATAATGGAGTAACCACATGATTTCCCCCTCTTTATTTCTATTTAACAATAGCAGATTCTATGTAGGCTATAGTGTCCATGCCTACAAAACAATGTACTATAGAGTTTAGGCTTTTCCATTCATGAATATATGCCTTTGAACACATTTACTTGATTTATGGAGAGTGCTAAACTTTTAAATTTTGATTTCAGGAGGAAATGATGATGGAGTTAAGGAAAGTTCTGAAAATTCCTGTTGTGGAGATAAATTCCAAGAGGGAGTTCTCACCCCAACAAGAAGTGGAGTAAGCACCTGTCTTACCTGAACAACCTACAAGCACTTCATAACATTAAGCAAACATATTATTCTCTGTATCATTGTTTTTTTTTTTGACGGTAAGAACTGTGGGGGAGATCCTCACAATGTGATTTTGTATTAAAAAAGTTTAAGAGTCCACAAGGGGTACAAATCTCAATTAACTGAAGGCATCTAACCAAATCCAAAAGGATGATCTAAGATCGTCCTTAAATCTAACGGATTGTAAATAACACTGGTTTTAAAAGTTTGATAGCTACAGCGCTGGAAGTTTGGCTTTTGTTGTTAACAGTAGAGAGCTTGTTTATAGGTTCACCAATTGTTTTAATGCTCTAATTATTAATTTTGACACTCTCAATACATCAAAATGCCCAAGGCTTTTGTTGTTATAACAGGGTGCATGTTAGATTTGTTACTAGTAGAAACGTATTAACAGTGTATCCAGTTTTCTTTTGAGCTTACCCTATACCAATGAATAATTCATATTGGCATGCAGAAAGAAGGCATACTCACAGGAAGGATGTGCTCATGCAAAGGAGTTGCAGGAAGGAGGTATTCAAACAAAGGAGACGTACACTATAGTTCCTAATGCAAAGAAGTCATGTCCAGCAGCTGGCCACAGTCATGGTGTGCTACTTCAAGGAAATGTAGACTCTGCTTTGATGGATGATGAGGCTGTTTTCATGGAGGATGAGGCTGTTTTTCGTGGATATTGAGCCGAGTGCTGAAGCTGATGCACAGGAAGCAGCCACAAAGACTCAAAGTGAGGAATCTTTGGCGGAGCCTATTCTTTATGCTGACACTGACACTGCCACTGCCAGTGCCACTGCACAAATTCCAGTTGACGATAATACAGATGTTAAGTTCAACATTGTGTATGAAAATGAAAATCCAAGGATCGAAGTAAATGAATATTTCCCCTCAATGAAAAACTTCAGGATGGCACTGAGACAGCATGGAATAAAGAAGGGGTTTCAGGTGCACAAAATCAGGACTGATAAGACTAGGTATAGAGCAGAGTGCAAGGCAGAAGGCTGTCCATGGAGAATTGTGGCACGCAAATTGCGGGACACACCAGCTGTTATGGTACTACTCTAACCTGCCTAACTTATTAACTTGCTTAATGTTAGTAATTTGTCTAATTTATTTTGTGTTTCCGTTTCCTGAATTGCAGATTAGCATGATACCTCAAGAGCACAATTGCTTATCTGCTGGTAACCCTGTTACCTCAATGGCATCACAAAGCTGGGTAGCAGAGATGGCTGCTGATTGGTTGAGGGAGAGTCCAGATCTAGGAGCAAAAGAGTTGCAAGAGAAACTGCAGGAGGTGTATAATGTAGAGGTTAACTATGCCACAGTATGGGGTGGAAGGCAGAAAGCGATGAACAAGATTTTTCAGTCTTGGGAAGACACTTTTCAGACATTGTACAACTTCAGGGCTGAACTTCTTTCCTTGTCTCGGGCTCAGTTGTGGAGATTTCCACTAAGATATGTGGAGATGATGTCCACTTCGACAAGCTTTTCTTTGCTCTGGAGCAATGCATAGATGGCTTCAAAACAGGCTGTAGACCTGACATTGAACTCAACTTCACAGACTTGGATGGCATCTACTCAGGGAAACTAGCATGTGCTTGTGCGCTTGATGGCCACAATTGGATGTACCCTGTTGCGTGGGCCATTTTTGACTCTGCTTCAAATGATAATTGGACTTGGTTCATGGAGCAATTGAAGAAGGCTATAGGGGATCTACCAGGATTAGCAATTTCCACTGATGTTGGTGATAATAATCTAACTGAAGGTTTCTACGAATGGACTCTGAACATAAAGGGCATGCCTTTGGTTGACTTGATTGATAAGTTGAGGCAGACGACAATGGGGCTTTGGTACAAAAGGAGGTGTATTGGAAGCAAGCTCTCTGGCAAAATTCTCCCTGCAGTTATCCAACAACTTAATACACAAATAAGGAGTTTGAGAAACATCAAGGTCTCCAAATGCGGGTTGCAGACCGGTGAAGTTTCTGGCAGCTCTCAGGACATGGTGCCATGGAGGCACGTGGTGGACTTGGACGAGCGCACCTGCAGCTGTGGGGAGTGGCAACTAACCAAGAAGCCCTGCCTCCATGCTCTGGCATGGATAACCACGGAGACAAATGATGACGTGGAATCCTTTATCCCTGACTACTACTCTGTTGAGTGGTTTAGGGCTGCATATAGAGGTATAGTTCCACCCATGACAGACAAGTCACAGTGGCCTCGGGTGGACCCTGGGTTTAAGCTGCTGGCACCGCAGTTGAAGCAAGGACTTGGGAGGAGGAAGTACACCAAGACAAGTAAACAGTGCGAACAGTGTGGAGAAATTGAACATCTTGAGAAGGGTTGCACTCTGCATTGCCCGAAGAAGAGGTTGGTATACTAACTTGATGTTTTATTTTTTCTTTATGTACATGCTATGTGAGAAAACAGAACTGGCATATTATTTTGTTCCAGGAAGAGATGCCAAGCTGAAGAGGGCAGGAAGGCTGAGTACGACGCTGACTGATCATCTCTTGCCATCACCATGGGATGGTAGACCTGTAGAGGGAGGTGAAGATGCTCCGCGGTCATGGGTCTACCACAGCTAGCTAGGCACCTATTTTGTAGTTGTCCCAGGAAGGAGGATTTAGGAGCTGAGGGTGAGGACTTCATCTGTGGCTGCCTGTGTATGCATGGCTAAAGACTAACCTAGGACGGGTCCTGTAACTTGCGAAACATGTTTGCATTGGAACCTGTTTTAAATGGTGGACCTGTGAATCTGTGATAGGCATTTTCTCCGTGCAGATATGATGCTACTAAACTGTTTGTGATATGAAACTTTCACATGCAAGTTTGCCAACCACAAAAGTTTCGGTTTAGACCAAAAAAAAAATCACTTCTTATTTTCACCTGTGCTATCAGGAAAGATGTGCACACAATACCCAACTTCATTCAATGTTTAGTTATAATTTTCTTTTGGTAACGTTGTTTTCATTCTTTGTTGAGGTGAACTTGTACCAACTACGGCCGGTCCAACTGTAATAAAAATATAATAAACCTCGTAAAATCTTATCTTATCACTGTTCCTATTTGGCTGGTGGCTATGTGGTTGATATGCTTGTTGATAAGTTAAGTGAACAATGTACTACTCCCTCCATGCCAAGAAACAACTTCAACTAAATATATACTAAAAGATATTAATATTTGTAATACATATTTAGCATCATTACAAAGATCTTTGAATCTAGTTTTTTTTTATGAAATTTATTTAGAGATAAAAAAAGTTGCATATATTTTCTAGAAATAGAGTTAAACTTAATGCATACACACTAATGGCGACACTCTTAAAGCGTCATAGGGAGTAGTTTTGAATTTTGACATATGTCAAATGTCATGGTGACATACAAAGGCTTGTCAGGTTTAATTTCTTAATAAATAAATAAATAATAAAGTCAAAGTGTTTTTCACAGCCGGTGTAGAAAAACCCCACCTGTATCTTTCCAAACCAACAACCAACCACTACTTAACCCATCTGCTCTGCCAGCCGGCCCCACCATGCTTCCGGACCCACCTGTCATCCTCAGGGACCTCCTCGCATATCATCTCTTTTGCTGCCCTCCTGCCAGCCCAAGATCCGTTGAGACTTTTCCTCGCTGCCGCCGACCGCCTCCTCCTCCTCCTCCTCCTCCGGCGACCTACAGGGGCAGGGAAGGGAAGAGAAGGGCGCGACACCGGCGGGCGGGCGGAGATGTTCCTGGTGGACTGGTTCTACGGGGTGCTGGCGTCGCTGGGGCTGTGGCAGAAGGAGGCGAAGATCCTCTTCCTCGGCCTCGACAACGCCGGCAAGACCACGCTCCTCCACATGCTCAAGGACGAGGTCGGGATTTAATATCTCTTCTATTTTTTTTTTTTGTTCCCGAACTGCTGCTGTGTGTTGATGGTTGGATGGGCTGAATGGGTTGGGTTAATATGTCTAAAAAAACCCCTTTGAGCTATACTGTCGATTCTTTTCGCAAATTGCGGAGTTGAAACGCCCACAGTTTAATTTTGGTGGGGCTCGGAGGAATTGTGATATCTCGTGGATCCTTATGTGTTACTTATATACTTCCGTGCAGTTTCAGGGGGGAATTGTGTGCGGTGTGGTACTGTGGGTATATCCATTTCAAGGGTTGAGTGTTCTTTGTGATTTTTTATGTAGCAATTCGGGGAGCATGGTTTGCAAAAGTGAAACCTGAAATCTCTCAAAATTGAGAACTGAGAAAATATTAGA
The DNA here is from genome assembly GCA_015847255.1 of Hyparrhenia diplandra. Taxonomy (NCBI): domain Eukaryota; kingdom Viridiplantae; phylum Streptophyta; class Magnoliopsida; order Poales; family Poaceae; genus Hyparrhenia; species Hyparrhenia diplandra. The sequence goes on from JADLZK010011614.1 coordinate 48,314, forward strand.
TCATATTTCATTTCCAACCCTGGATAAGGTTTCCCTTTGAGGATAACATTTAGAAACAGTACCTTTCCCCAGATTTGGAAGTACACAGATTTATTTTGGGGTCGGGGTTGCCTTGTTTGGTATGGCTGAACCATTTCGTTGAGCACTGGATTGCTTTCTAGTAGACCTGAAAAAGTTCCATGTTCTGAAGAATCGGGGTTGCCTTATTTGGTGTGGTTTAACCATTTCTCTGAGCTCTGGATTGCTTGCTAGACCTGGAAAGGTTCCATGTTCTGAAGAATATTTTTCTTCTTTCAGTCGTGGGCTTATTGTTCCATATCAGTTTTCTGGAATTATACTATTCTAGGGTGCAAAATCTGAGGAAAGGTTGTTTCTTTCATTCAGAACTTGAATTTTTAGATCTGTTGCTTGAACAGTTCTCACTTCTGCTGAGAATTCTATGTGCTGGAGCTAAGCTGATAGCAAAGGAAAGTTCTATGCAGTTTATATTTTAACATCTTGTAGGCTCATAGAATTTCTATTTGGGATCTGTGTTTCTTTTGGCAGAGATTGGTTCAGCATCAACCTACACAGTATCCAACTTCTGAAGAGCTAAGCATTGGGAAGATCAAGTTCAAGGCATTTGATTTAGGAGGACATCAGATTGCTCGCCGTGTTTGGAAGGATTACTATGCTAAGGTCTCACCTTCCTTTTCCTCTTTTCTGTTTTTCCTTCATTGTTAATACCTTGGTGTGTAGTTGTATCATCATGTTCTCCTATGGGTGTGATTTCAGGTGGTTCCGTGCTATCCTTTTGTAATTCTCTAGACGTTCCGTAATTCAGAAGTACTAGTAGCCATGCTTCGTTTCTAGCAATGAATGTTTTAATTGGGCATCGTTATCAGAGGGCATTGAATATGTTGGTCTTCACTTTTGCTCCCACTTGCAACACCTGTTGCCTGTTGCTTATTACCAAATTTCCATGAAGTTAGCCAGTGGGTTTAGTGCATACAATAGTAAGTCCCCCATTGCCCACCCCTATATGCTAGTCACCTTGGTGCAGCCATTTAACTTTTAGTTTGTTAGTGGGACATATACTTGATGGTATGCAGATTCCATGATCTTTTAGAATTATGCTCTTCTGGTTCTGTTTTTTTTTTTTTTTGCAACTATCATTATTCTTTCAACTAATAATTGTACTTTTCATCTTATTTTAGCTTTCTATTATTCGATGTGGTGGTGGAGTTGGCTTAGTCATTGGGATATTCTTCTGTAATCTGAGAATGCTAAATAAAGTGACTATGCGCGAATATAGAGAAACATTTGAACTAGAGTCTGTAGTTTACTATAGGTAAAAAGCCAGATGATAAAGTTTTGAAGATGAAATACACGTTACGGCGTGTTCTCGAAAAAAATAAAGTTTTGAAGATGGGGGACATGTAGAGAGGGATCCAAGTATGGGTAGGGTCCAGAGAATGTCGAAACTGCTAATAAACTAGGCCCACAAACAAGAAACTAAGTGTGAGTTCCTGATAGTAGAGACATTAGGAATACGCGACAATTAGGATTGCCTGACAGGAATGCATCTTCCTTGCAAGGTGCATCTTTATAGGGAGGACTTGTGTTGCTACACCTATGCCGAATTTATTATGTTGCTACACATGAATTGCTAGTACCTATTGTCTTGGATGAAAACGGAACTGTTTCCTCCACTTCAAATGTTTGACTTTATGTGTCTAAATTGAAACTTAGAAGGTACAGGGTTTTAATGAGGTATTTGGATTTGGGAAAAATGTTTCTTAGATAAAGCATTAGGTCCTAACTTTATATCCCAAGCACTTTTGGTTCTTTACCAAAATCATGCAATGATCTGATAGCTGTTGAAACATATCCTATTATGGTGTCCTGCTGCATACTTGTATAGCCTACTTTTGTTATTCCTCATGATCAAATCTTGACTTCCTAATTTACCATGTTACTGTGAATGCTGGTGGAACTGGACGTGTGTGCTTTCAACATCTGGTTTGCTGAACCTTTGTGTTTTCATGTTGATATAGGTGGATGCAGTGGTCTACCTCGTGGATGCCTATGACAAGGAGCGGTTTGCTGAGTCAAAGAAGGAGCTAGATGCGCTCCTGTCAGATGACTCCTTGGCCACTGTCCCGTTCCTGATCCTGGGGAACAAGATCGACATCCCATATGCTGCTTCGGAGGAGGAACTCCGTTACCACATGGGCCTGAGCAACTTCACCACTGGCAAGGGCAAGGTGAACCTTGGTGAGTCCAATGTCCGCCCCCTGGAGGTGTTCATGTGCAGCATTGTCCGCAAGATGGGGTATGGCGATGGGTTTAAGTGGGTGTCACAGTACATCAACTAGTGTTATCTAGCTACCGTGGTACTCCCTGTACCTTAGCTACAAGAGAGATAGGGAGCTAGCTGCCTGGTCATGGTTGTTCATGGTGCCAGTACATATGTGTTCATGGAAGTAGTGGAAAATCTGGGATATTGTGCCACATTTTTGTTCTGTTACAGTGTGATTGTGAAAGAGGAGCACCTTTTATACTTTATTGCTGGAGCTCTTCATTTCTTGCTGTCTACTTTGTGTTTCTTTTTCATAACTGGCGTCAGGGGACTGAATTATGGGAAAATTACAGTTGGTCGCCTTCCCATGAAGGGTTCAATTTTTGTCAACCTTGACTGCTTGAGGTCCTGGGTCGTAGGATCTCCAGGGCGTTGCGAAGGTCGTGAGGAAGAAGATGACTCGATGAGCATCAGATCAAATGTATCGACCCTGAGAGGTGAAAGTTGTTGGACCCTGAGCATTGAAAGTTTTCAGTCGTTAGTGGTAACTTAGCGTTTGATGGGGCACTCTTATTTGTGCGGTTATAGAGAGTGGTTGCGAGAGGAGGCTAGTCTCATTTGTATTTGGTTGCCAGAGTGATTGTGAGAGAAGGATATGGTTAAAGATTAGTGTGGTTGTGGGAGAAGGCTAGGGTTAGATAAGTGGAGATATGGTTGTGTGGTTTCAACTTTTGCCCATTTTAGCTTTTTACTAGTTCTAAAAGTGGTTTGTGATCACACATCTTGAAGCAATCCAAAGATCAATTCCATGCAAGCTTGTTCACTTCTCTCTAAATAGGAAATTTGTTGTCTTTGTGATTTTCAGAGTTATTTTGCGTCTTTTTTAGTTCTTGTGACACTACTTGAATGGATCTTTGGTGGCGGGCAAAAATTTTTTCCGACAACTATGGTTCTTTGAGTCCGCCACGAATGAAAGGGTCACGGAAAATGAAATATTTTCTTGGCGGTCCTAAATGCCCGCCATGGTAAATCATAATGAAAAAAAAAAAAAAAAAAAAAAAAAAAAAAGGAAACCCCTAACCCTAACGGGCGGGATGCAGGTTTGTGATTCTAATAAATTTTGTTTTGGCCCGTTAGGGTTAGGAGTTGTTTTTAATGGATCCCCGTCTCCAGCGCTTGTTCCACGCCGCGGCGTCCTGTTCTTCATCAACAGCGCCCCGTTTTTTCTTCCAGCCCCAAAGCAGCTGTCCCCGATTTTTGACGTTTGTTTGCTGTCTGTCGAGTTGAGCGGCCAATGTTTCGCGCCGATCCGCAATGCGCCGCCGCGTACCAAACTTGACCTCCGGCCCGCCCGCCCTCGGCGTTGTGCCGGCGTCCTCGACCTTGGGGCTGCGGTCGGGATGCGGGAGAGGGGAGGGTGGGTTCGACGGGAATTTGAGAGAGAGAGAGAGAATGAGCCCGAAAAACCCTAAGTGTCGCCTTATATATATGTCACCATGAGAATGGGCTGTTGGGCTCGCCTTTGGGCCTCATTTTTGGTGGCGGGCTTTATAAGAAAAAACCGCCACGGTTAATCGATTAACGTGGCGGACATTATAACCGCCACGGTTAATAAAAAATAAACCGCCACGGTTAATTAGGGTATTTTTCGTGGCGGTTTCTCAAATGCCCCGCCACGGAAAATGAAATCCGAACACCATGTAAAATCAATTCTGTAGTAGTGTGATTTGAATGCGATGGGAGCAAATTTGTTGATGGCCTTTTGGTGCTATGACATGTGAGCAAGGCTACCGACAACTATGGTTCCATGATCTCCACTATGAATTCGAAAGTTTCACTGATCTCCCGCATTTTCTTAGGGTTTCTTGGATTACATGTTGATAACAAAATCTCAAATCTTATTTGGGAATTCTATGTTGGAATGGACCACTCATGATGGTATATCTAGCAAGGTTGTGGTTCTAATAATTTTATTTTGATCACAGTTGATTTGAGTGTTTTTCATGGGTCCCGTAGAGCTCTAGTGCTTGTTCTTGTTACAGTCGGCTGGCTGTCGTGTTCTTCATCAACAGTTTTTCGTTTCCTGTGTGGTTGCCCAAAGCAGCTGCCCTTTCCTGTCGTGTTCGGGTGTCTTGTCTTGGACAATAGTCCCGTACCGCGTAGCGTGGCGAGCGCCAGCCGCTTGATAAGGCGTGCAGGCGGAGACGGTGATGTGACTCTTGCAGTCACGCGCTAATTGACACGGGTTTCGACTCGTGATCAGAATTAGTACACTGGTGGCACCGCCTGCGGCACGCAGTCAAAGCATGTCAAAATCTGGTTAAATATATATGGGAATCGTCCGCCACCGCGTCGCGCGTGACAAATGCGCTGCGCCTTTTTTCTCTCCTGCACAAATTAAATTAAACTAAAACCCCGTTTTGTTCCTTGGAAATTGAATTTATGGTAATATAATCATAATTTGGACACATATTAATTAAGTTAAATTAAACTATTTCCCAATTTGCAACTTTGGGCCTCATGTTAATCAGCTTGGTCCAAACTTAAATGAGCTTTGCTACGGGCTAAGCCCAAACAACTACTAGTTCACAAAAGCAGCCCATGTCATATGAGCCAATTTTCATTTATGAGAATTATTTTTTCCCTACCAAAATTTCCACGTTACCTGCCACTTTTTTTGATATACAAATTAAATTAAACTAAAAAATACACCTTGAAATTGAGGTTTAGTAACATAATCAACATGCGGAAACATAGGCCAACGTAAGTTAAATTAATGCGGTGACGGTAGCAGCTTTGGGAACCATGTTAATCAGCATGCAACCAAATAGGCATGAAAGCAGCACAAGCACAGCCAAAACAATTACTAGTTCACAATCTGCCCATGTCATATGAGCCAATTTTTCATTTATGAGAATTGTTCCATTCTCTTTCACGTTACCTCTCACTCTTTCACGTTCGGATTCCAAAATACACTTGACGTGGCTACTAAGGTTCATCACCGCCGTCCGATTCCTTTGTTCACCTTGGTGCCATCCGCTAAAGAGTGTCCTCACCCAAGAAAAAAAAAAAAGGACTTCTATGACATCATGTCAAAAGTCAAAACTATCAGCCGTTGCAATTACATCACACTTGGGCCTCGTTTAGATGACAATTTTTTTGCCAAAAACTTGCAAGTTTTTAGACTCTCTCTCCATCCATCACATCACATTGAATACACCAAAAGACATATATATGTTGAGCAAAGTAAATGTAGATAAAAAATAACTAATCACACAGTTACATTTGCACATCATCACGAGGCGAATCTTTTGAGCCTAGTTAGTTCATAATTGGACAATATTTAACAAATACAAACAAAAGTGTTACGGGAATTGGAACAATGTTTTTTTTGCAAATTTTTAGCTAACTAAACGAGGCCTTGATAGTTTTTTTTTAAAAATTACACAAGTATAATGCGCAGACACCCACAATGCTCAACCCTATAAACGTTCGAAGACTGATTTGATAAATCCATAAGATTGTCGAAGTCATGACGACTCCTGTCACTTTCTACGGAAAGCACAACACGATTATATCTTGGATATTTGTTTTCACAAAGAGTCGAACCCAGAACCTACAAGACTCTTGTAACCATTAGTGTACATGCCTTTTCGCTCACACTTAAATAGATCAAGCAAAATTAACACGAGAGTTTCACTATGCCACAACACCGAATCACCATTAGAACATCGACGCTAAAAATTTTATTTATCGATGGAGGGTCTGATGCTAAATATTATTAAGAGATGATCGACGCTAAATCCTCATATAGCGTGCGTGGTCCGACGCTATATGTATTTAGATTTAGAGTTGAACTGTCTGACGCTTAAACTTTGTACAGTGTCACCATATCTGACGCCAAAAAAAATATATAGGCCCCACATACCCTGAGCATGAACACAAGATTTTTGTTTTTAATCAAGTAAAAATTTGTAACAAGTTTTCTCCCTCATGCTAACTCCAAATGGGATGATTCTTTTTTTCTAATTTTTTCTAAAATCACGATCTACCAACAGGGAGCATTTGTTAGGATGTCAATATTTTCGTTCTTATGTATATATAGAAAGCACACTATGAATCAAACTTTAAAAAATATCTTTTATACCTAAACTTTAAGCCACATGAAATAGGATACATAAATACCATTGTTGTGTAGTGTTCTGGTCCCTAGCAAACAATATGAGGTTCTATCTCTCATGGCTTCTCTTTCCCTTCCTCTCCCCCCTCTTTCTCACGGCTTCTCCTTCCTCACTTAGGGTTATATACCAAAACCATGTTGTCATGCATGTTTGTAAATTTTTTCTAACAAATTCTAGATACTTTATTATTACAATTATCTTATGGTAAATTGGAAATAGAGAACTATGAATTATCCTTAGCAAACAAGTGATTTTTTTTGTCTAACTCCAAGCTATGGCCTTAGTGAGACGTATGAGAGAAAATATATCCATATATTTTTATGATTTTTTTGAATCTTTCTAGAGGTGCGCACAATACATTTTAGAGTTACTTTAAATAAACACACAAAAATTGATTAAAGTTATAGAAAATAGAAATTTATTCAATAAAGGGAAACTTCACAACAACTTATATATATTATAATACAGCTTGAAAAATATATTTGGGTATAAAATATAAGTTTTTATATTTTCAAGGGATTCTCTATTTATATTTAAAAAATAGATAAAAACAATTAAATATAATTGACGTCTATTCCAATGAAGTGCACATCGTCTCATAATCTTCATCTCTCTAAAAATGACGTCACATTTCTCATATTTTGAAATATATTTATAAAAAAATATTTTGATCGGGCCTCAGTACTCCATTTCCCATACCTAGGCCTGTTTGGCCCACTTGGCTGTGTGGCTCTCGTGGACGTCGGATTAGATCGTACGGCGCACATCACACCTTAGGCGGTCAAAACCGGGGTCAGTCCGGCTTCGTGAACCCTAGCTTCTTTCCTCCTCCCTCCCCCGACTCCCCCCAATTTTCTCGTTCCTCATGTAGCGGCGGCGGCGGCGCATGGTACGTGATCCTTGTTCCCGCGAGCGCCACCCATGCGCGAACCCAGCGCCCCGCCTGGCGGTCTCCCGACACTCCCTGCGCGACCCCCCGGCAAGTCGCGACGACGGAAGGCGCTTCCGCTCCACATCTCGTCCGCTACCCGGTCTCTTGATCCTCTTGTGTCCCCTTGCCGTGATGGCCTCCTCCACGCATGCCATGGTGGAGGGTAATAGTCCTGGCGAGGAGGAATTGGATCTGGCGAGGAGGAATCAGATGCGGCGAGGGAGGTGCCGGATCTGGCGAGGCGAGCGCGATTCGTCGAGGAGTGGTATGGCCTCGTGGTCAACAGACGGCCTTCCTCCGCTGCTACGACATCTCCAGGCTGACTGCTGCAGAACAGGCTTGGGGAGGTCTGTGTTGTCTGTTTGAAGCCCCTCTCTCATCTGGCATCCACCGGTAGAAGTCAAGTGTTTGCATTTCCATTTATTTATTCCTATACCCAGTTCTGCAAGGTGCATTAATTTTCAATATTATAAATGATCTAGTAGTATTCATTTATTCCTGTAAATGATGTAGTTTACAATTATCATGTTTTAAATTATTCCTTTCTGGACATGGTTGATCAATGGATTAGTAGCATACATAATAATTGATAGATGCTGTGGAATAATTAGTGGTTCTATGAAAAAAAGTCTCCTGCTTGCTGTGGTTCTATGAAAAAGTCTCCTGCTTGCAGGTAGAAACGTAGCAGTTCATAACCCTGATAAATCTATGCCAATTTTGGTTTTTTTTTTGTCCCTCACAAATGAATCTCTTGTTCCCACTGTCGGCAATCCTGACAAAAAAGTTGCATCCTCTAGGAAATGCGGATATCTTTTGCAGATATCATTGGTTTCATAGTAATAGAAATATAATAATGCAGTTCAGGCTATGTATAGAACAGAACCACTGCTGTAGAATTGTGATTGTCAGATTGACAGAGTTAGACCACCAGAGCATGCAATATTACAGTACAATATATAAGAGCAGCTATATAATCTTTGCTTACTGTGCTTTACTTGTAGGTCGATAGGAGCAGTCATGACTGCAGGGCTGAAAATTTTAGTTAGTTGAAACTTGCTTAATTATCTTGTGCCACCAAGATGTCTAATTTGCCTTTATTTATGAGTAGAACTCTCTTATCAAGAAATGGTTAGCTGATTGCACCTTCATACCTATAGGTATGTGATGTTTTTATGGGTTTAAAGTTGAGCATATTTAGATTTTATATTTAGATTTCTAACTAAGTATCATCTAAGCTTGTATCTTTTTTCATATTTAGATTTCTAAGTATTCCTGCACAGAAAGCTAAGCATTTTAGATTCTCAAAGTATGTTGGTGTGCACATCGTTTCTAATGACAGTTTTGCTCGGATGCAGTAGCACTGCAGAACACAGCGCCCAAGTGGCAGTGTGCTCACTAGTTTGGGATGATGGAATCCAAGGTGCTCTTAGGATATCTATTATTTAGCAAACTTGAGTACCTTTGTGTTGCATATCTGGTGAATTGAATGCTGATTTTGAAATATACTTAGGATATGTATTATTTTGTTTCCCACAGGTCCATGTTAGTGCTACTGATCATGCCCATCTCTATCTCAGGTAAGTAACACAACATTGGTGCGAGTACATATGTAAGTAACCTGACATGCTGCATGAACTATTTTTTATTGGTGCCATTTAACCTAACATGCTGCATGAACTATGGTAAGTAACACAACATTGGTGCCATTTAACCTGACATGCTGCATGAACTGTTTTTATATCAGTACATATGTTTTGCAGTTCTCATTTCTAAATTGAGCACTATTTTTCACTTGCAGATTGCTTATCTGGATACCCTATGTATACTGGTTTACCAAAGTGAGAGCTAGGTGAGTAATTAACTTCAAGCCCTTGCAAAAGAAGTCTCACACAAAAACCATTGTCAGCTCATATGTGTATAATTTTGTATCTTGCTTGCAACTATACCTTACTTTCTGATATTACTATGTATATTTTGTTTTTTCCTGAATGAAAACTTGAAGAAGCCATTGGAGTCTCATCACTGATGCATATAAGGAGATTGAGATAGTGTTACAGTTTACATTGGACTTACAAGGAGATTGAGATATAAATTACATGCTAATAGAACTTGCTCTGTAAAACTGGTCATAGATTGTTGCATGAACAATGTTCCTAATTAAACATATCTGTGCTGTGATAGGTAAGGGAATGTAGGAAGAAGACTTGCAAGAAACCATCTGATACACCTCTCAATGGCACTGCAGGTATGTCCCTAAATTTACATGTCAAAATGTTTCATCTTTCCTGTACAATCCTAGTGACCAGCTGAAAAAAAATTCTATTGACCAACTATGGCATGCACACACAAATGCTTCTTCCACTTTCAAGTTTTTATATTCAATTTCATCAACTTTGGCTAGTACTTCATGAGATCATCTAGTGTCCTGTACACACACACACACACACAAATACCATGATATGGTCCTGTAAACGCACACACAAATGCTCCTTCCACTTTCCTGTACTTAGCTAGCTATGAAAGATGGCAATAAATGAGGATAATTTTAAAGACAATTTCATCAACTTTGGTTGCTGATATTAGTTAAGTAGAAAATAATTACCTCCTAGTCACGGCACCAGGACTACAGTTAAGGTCAAATGGCCTTGATGGGTCCTTGCAGTAGCCTAAGTGGGTGACATAAGCTTGTTGTTGGTCTGAGTTTTGACACAAACACTCATTTGGCTGATGTCTAACTCTGCCTTACATTATAAAAAACATGTAATTTGGTTTCGGTTTCTAGAAAAAGGATGTCTACACTTGGCTTGTTACAAACTTATATTGCACAATAGCTTCATATATTTTATTCACTTGTCTAATTACATGGTTATATTTTTCAGGAAGTGCTAGGCGGTCTTTGGCTTGAAGTTCTAGAAAGGGTTCTCCAACCTAGTGGATGTACTATCATTGCTTTTGATTTTTGAGTTACTTGAAATGATTGTGCACAAACCATAGTATGTTAATCCAAAAATACTAAGATTGCTTGTTGCAGTGTGGATTGGATGTAATCTTTTGGTGCTTGACTTTGGATGATCCAAACAGTGTGCAAGACAAGATTGCATGTTATATATATTGACCTTCATGCAATGTATGTGTGTATCTTTATGTGATGGAACATGAATCTTTATGTGTGTATCTTATATATATATATATATATATTAGACCTAATTGTTTTTTTTTGTTTGCTTATTTATGGCCCCGTTGAACAATCTGACGCTATAAATGGATGGACGGTTGGATGATCTGACGCTATATGTGTGCTAACATAGCATCTGATGCTAAAGAACAGCAATGGATGGTCTGATGCTAAAATTATTCAGGCCATTAGATTGTCTGACGCTATAAGTCTGGTCTGACGCTGACGCTAAAGATTTTTAGCGTCAGGACTTACAGCGTCAGGTGAAGTCTGACGCTATATGTGTTTAGCGTCAGATCATTTGAGGTCATATGTGGCTTTTAGCATCAGATCATTGGGTGCTAATTAGGGTGTTGTGGTGTAGTGTTTATGGTATCTGCAATATATATAATTATTATACGTAATGGATTGAGTATTTGCAAATTGTACCTCTGATTTGGTGTAGCATGATGGCAACGCAGCACTTTGGTAGCCATCCATGAGATGCTGCATATGCCTGGATTCTCGTGTACGCACAGTAGTTCATTGACCGGTAGAAGTACAGCGATACCAGCTTCTCGTTGACTTCATCACTTGCGTGTCAACCCGTTTGCCACACACGTACCGTACAGCGCAATCAGCACCACGCAGATAACACGCAAACGTACAGCAGGATTGTGTAGCCATGGTATCGATGACGAGTACATTCTGTTAGATTCGGCTAGATTAGGCGGAATTGACATCGATTGCTGATCGTCGGGTGATGAAGGTGACGAGGCGGTGGTGATGACGACGATTGGGGCGAGGTGACGTGAGATTGATGACTATGGCAAGGTAGTAGAGAGAGAGAGGAAGGGAGGGGCGGCGCTGCTTTGTGGAGGAGGCGGCGTGTGGGGCGGCGGGCGCCGGCGCTGGCGGGCGATGGCGGCGGGCCTCGGGCGGCGGCGTGGGGGAGGGGGCGCGCGCGCAGCTAGGGTTAGGGAGAGAAAGAGCCCGAGAGACAAGAGTTGTTGGGAGTTACCCCTTTAATTATTTTCTTCTTAAGATTCAACCGACTACATGCCCCTTGTATTTATAGTCCGAGGGAGACTTGAATGCTAAGATAGATCTAGAGGTTTCCTTATAGATTGGAATTCCTCTTTTACAAGCAACCTATTTATTCCCTATTTTTTTTTTTTATCTTTATTCTGAAATATTCCTTACTTAATTGCGAAGCAACCGCCGTGGGCGCAGCGTTCTGGCGGACGATGGCGGGACGGCGGGAGGGAGGGCGCTAGCGGCGCCGGGGGCCTTGGGGCCCTAGGCGGCGGCGGTTTCCCCTTGTTGGGCCCTATTCCGCCGATCTCTTTTGGGTCATGACATTTCTCCCCCTTTTCGCCGACGGTGCGTCCTCGCTATTTGTCGATCGCGACTTGTTGTCGTTGTTGATGTCTTTGAGGGCGAAGGTGGAGATCCGACCATTGCCGGGCTGCAGAACACCTCAGTAGTACCTTTGATAAGGCCGTGACGTAGTAGAGATGTTTGCCGAGGAAGACGATCTCCATTGCCGGCGCCCAAGCCGTTGCTCTCCTGGTTGGGGCTTGATGGTTCCGGCGATGCGAAGTAGGTTGTCTCCAATTAGTGTGTTGCCATTTGATGAAGGATGGGAGCCTCGAGGTAGTGACGAAGTCGTCGAGGTAGCAGGTTGATGTGGGTGGTATGTACCTCTTGTCGTCGTCGATTGAAGCTCACAAGTCGAGGCTTGCTGAAGATGGAAGCGTCGAAGTCTTGGGCGAGGTGGATCGCCGTTTTCTCCGTGTAGGGTGCCTCCCGGTGTATTGCGACCAACGGCTTGTTGGCGTAGTTGTATTGGATGTAGATGTCGTTGAGGAACAAGGGAGCCAAGCGGGTATGGCTCGAGTCGTCCCCTGCTGCCCAAGTCGCGTAGTCGACGTCGCGATGGTTCTTTGGTGTCGCCGTTGAAGGACGTCCCAAAACCGAGAGTGGGGCACCATGGTATGTTGTCTCCGTTCTCTCGTGGTGCCTTGGTGATGCGGAGGAGCCAAAGAAAGAGGGAGTGCCGTTGTCGTCGGTTTGGCATTTGTGTACACGATGTTACGCTGCGTGGTACCGATGATGTCGCCTTTTTTGGAGCGGCGGCTTGATTGATGGTGTTCTCCACCATTGTCGATGTCGGCCGAATGTCCAAAGGTGTAGTAGATCGTTGACGAAGGTCGGCGAGTGAACGACCGTCTCCTTGGTGGCGCAGGGGGCGTCGGTGTTCTCATGGGCGTGGCACCCATGTGTGGAACGTCGTGGTTGCCAATGTCGAGGTTGGCCGCGAGGATGTCGTCGTGGTTGATGCCCTTGTAGTTGTTGTCGATGGTAGGCATGGTGAAGGCGTAGTCGACATCGTGGGGAACGTCATTGGCGTTGGCATCCTTGAGCACGCGTCGTTGCCGTTCATGGCGCCCATGGTAGCGTCCTTGTCGTTGTCGATGTCGTCAATGCCGCAAGCATTGTGGCTAGCGGCGTTAACGGCGATGTCGGGGATGTTGTTGACGCTCGGGGGTGTCGTTGTTCTCGTCGGTGATGCCGGGTCGAAGACGTCTTGGTTGACGACGTCGAAAGTGACATCGTTGGAGCATGGGTGATAGAGGTAGAAGCTCCTTGTTGAATGGGATGGACTTGCCGGTGACCGTGGGCGTGTGATGTCCCTGGTGGTCGGTGAAATTGTTGGTGTTGTTGTTCATGTCGCCGTTGTTGTCCGTGATGTCATGGACGCCGGGTTGAGATTGGCGATGTCGTGTCGACGTCCAGCGACGTCGTTGAGTCGTCCTTGTTGGCACTCGGATGTTCCCGGTGTCAAGGATGATGTTGGTAGTGACCGGGAACTTATGCGTGCCATTGTAGTAGCCGTGAGGCGTTGGCCTAGTTGGGTAGGCTTTTTCGTCGAAACATTTGAGGTGGACGTCGGTGGTAGCCTACGGTTCGATTTGATCACGGATAGCAATAGCGGGCGCTCGTGGGGTTGGCGTGATCGGTGCTTCGCCGTGGAGGGGACGACGCCGGCGGCGCCGGGAGACACCGTTCTTTGTCGGTGGCGTCCCGTGGAGGTAGCGTCATCGAGGGAGTCGTCCAGCGGCATGACCGCTGAAGCCGCGGTATTACCCGCGAGCGTGTCGTTGATGTTGGCGTCGCTGTAGGGTTGTCGCCCTTGGTGGTCGTCGTAGCAGGCTGGTCGAGCTTCTCCATGGGGTTGGTGAAGTTGGCTTGCATCGCCCTTATGAGACAAGCAAGCTCGAGAACTCCATCTGGAGCTCGGCAATCTTGTGGCTGTCCATCCGATCTTGGCGTTGGTGGTGGTCGGAAGCCGTCGGTAGTGGGAATCGCCCTGGTCTCGGATACCGCCGGTCGATTCCGGCTAGATTGGGCCGGAATTGACACTGATTGCTGATCGTCGGGTGATGAAGGTGGCGAGGGCGGTGGTGATGACGACGATTGGCGGCGAGGTGAGCGTAGATTGATGACGATGACGAGGTAGTAGAGAGAGAGAGAGAGGAAGGGAGGGGGCGCTGCTTTGTGGAGGAGGCGGCGTGGGGCGGGGGCGCTGCGCCGCGCCCGGCGTGGTGGCGCTGATGGTGGCGGCCTCTGGCGGTGGGGGGGAGGGGCGGCGCGGCGCGCAGGGAGTTAGGGAGAGAAAGAGCCTGAGAGAGACAAGAGCTGTTGGGAGTTACCCCTTTAATTATTTTCTTCTTAAGATTCAACCCGACTACATGCCCCTTGTATTTATAGTCCGAGGGAGATTTGAATGCTAAGATAGATCTAGAGGTTTCCTTATAGATTGGAATTCCTCTTTTACAAGCAACCTATTTATTCCCTATTTTATTTTTATCTTTATTCCTGAAATATTCCTTACTTAATTGCGCGGCAACCGTCGTGGCGCGTTTACGGCGGACGATGGCGGCGGCCGGCGGGGGAGGCGCGAGCGCGCCAGGCCTTGGGCCCTAGGCGGCGGCGGTTCCCCCTTGTTGGGCCTTATTCCGGCGATCTCTTTTTGGTTATGACAATTCCTTTGTTCGATGGTGTGGCTGCTTAATTGTGAACCACTATTGAAGATCTTGATTAAGTTGACGTACTTTAATTTAAAAAGAGAATGAAGCATAACCAAAGATTCAAATGCCCACTCGATCCCACCAAATAAACAAATCGCCTGATGTGTCACAATATTAAATGCAAATAAAACTCAAATAAAACCCTAAGACAAATCGCCCAGCTGGCCTTTATACGTTGTAGCAAATAAAATCAACTAGGGAACCTCACCCAGCGTTCTTTGCTGGGGAATTAAGAAAATGCAATGATCATAAGGGAAATTTTCATGATATCTTAATAGATAAATTTAAATAAAACAAACTGCACACAATATATACTTAGAGGGCTCACGATCAATTTTAGGCTCGGATGAGAGTTAAACAAATTATGGAACAATATTCAAATTTCAATTTCAGTTTTGAAAACAAACAGAACAAATTACAAAAAAAGTGGAGGAAAATTATTGAATTGCCATGAATTACAAAAAAACACGGCTTGATTCTCACAACCACATTGACTTAAATTAGAGCTAGTGTCATAATTATGCAACTGTATTAGCGTGCAATAGTTTTGAGAATCAAGCCGTGTTTTTTTTTTTGTTAAATATATGGATTGGCTTGAAGATGATAGAGAGGCCCAGTGTATGTCGATTCACGATCTTCCTGAAAATGAACGTAAACACATTATATCTCAGGTTCAATGAAAGAAAATGGGAGAAAGTTTTGTTTCAAACTGGCGATGACGGAGGTCAGTGATGCATGCATGGCTGCTGGCTGGTTACCAGGTTTCAAGCATGGTCTAAATGTTTGACACAATTATATTACAGTATGCTAGTGCCACAATGCAACCGGCATCATTTTATAGTATGCAACTGATGCTAGTGGGCACGCATTCAGAATGTAACTCATAGTAGTGGAGCACCTCTATTCACACTAAAAAAAAAAAAATTAATGAAGGTCTTGCTAGTGGAGCACATCAGTTGGCATTCAGAAAACGAAAAGGGGTGCTTCTGTTGACATTCCTATAACATTCAGATAGCTAGTGGAGCACTTTCGGTTGACATTCAGAAAACCAAGAAGGGTGCTTTTGTTGACATTCCTATAACATTCAGATAGCTAGTGGAGCACTTTCGGTTGACATTCAGAAAACCAAAAAGGGTGCTTCTGTTGACATTCAGATTCAGAAAACCATTCAGATAGCAGTGCAAATACCATTCAGATTCAGAAAGCGGTGCAAATAATCACTCGGATGGCAGTGCAAATACCATTCAGATTCAAAAAACCATTCTAACTGAATTTAACTAAACATAGGCTACAGGGAGTAATATTTACCCTTTGAGTGCCCAATATCATGAATGTCCCCTGTCCCTGGGAAATAATCTCCAAACTGTGGAATGAGACCGTCATCACCCGGTCTGTGGTGGTGGATGTCAATATCCACGTAGAGAACGCCCTACAATGCAATTACAGTTTACAAAACATGGGTGATTCTATCCATCCAATCTAACATAGATTAAAAGAAAATCGTAGAGAATTGGAATACCTGGTGGTACTTGAGTAGCTCGAGGATGGCGAGGACGATGTCATTAACAGAGCAGAACCCGGAGGCCTCACATTTCTTGGCGTGGTGGAGCCCGCCGCCCAGTTGATGGCGATGTCGTGGCCATGATTAAGCTTTGGCGCCGCCATCGGAGCCCCCGCGTAGGTCTGGCAGAACCTGTAGAGGCCGCCGAAGACGGGCAGTCCTCGCCGACGTGAAGCGCTTTGAGCACACGGATCTGGTCCTGCTGCGTCTCGGGGGTGACGGAGCGCAGGAAGTGGGCGTGGTCGCCGGCGTGGAAGGGGCATGCCGTCGCCGCCCGAGCGTCTCGCCGTTGCCCGCCCACCGCGGCTCATCAGCGACCCACGCCCGTCATACGCGGCGCCCGACGACGTACTCCGCGGCCCACGGCGTGGCTCGAACCCTGACGCATTCGTGGACGCGGCCCGGCAGCGTGGCATGGGTATCGAGGGGACGCCGGCAATGAGCGGCGATGGCGGCATCGGGGGGCACCTCGGGATTCAGCGGCGGCGCGGGCGGGGGTGGGATTTGGGCGATCGCGAGGAAAGGCGTTGAAGTGGCGGGAGGGGCCCGGGGCTGGGCTTGAGTGGAGAAGGGAGCGCTCCGGAGGCGTGGCAGGAGACGAAGTCGGGAGGATGGATGCGGCCGTGGGGGAGGGGAAAGAGGCAGCGCCGGGAAGGGAAGCAGGCGGGAGCGGTAGAAGCGAACGGGTATGGATGCTGCGTACAGGAAAGAGAATCCCGCTGCTAGGCCTCGCTGCTACGTCCAGTTACCGGTGGGCATGAACCAATCACAAGGCTGAGAATTCCCTAAGTTGAGATAGTGGGGAGCTCCTATATAGGAGTTATAGATACAAGACGTGTGAGTTCCTCAATAAACTGAGTTCATCACCCATATGTAGCTATCATGTGGATATGTGGGAATGAAAAGTCACGTGCATAGATAAAGATTATCAATTTATGCTAATCAAATTATGTCAAGTTCAAATTTGCAAAGTAAAAAGATTTTCATCATGCATGCATCGATTAGATCTAGAAAAAAATTATTTTTTTGTATATCTAAAATTTCCTTATCTATTCTATTTTACGAAACTAAAATTAAATAAATAAATATTTAATTTCAGCTATTACCTCGTAGGAAGTAATAGATGACCCTAGCCATCCGATTTAGTTAATGAATGGGCTCACAATCAATTGAGAGTACCTAACCACATCAATCCGTACCTTTCACATATATATATATATATATCTATAGGGGCTCACCTTGTACTGAGAACACAATTAAGTGTAGGATTTCTTTTGCGGCATCATTGAGTAAATGTGAGAGAAGATTTAATTTGTGAGTATAATTAAGGCAAATTGTTGCAGCGATTCAAGGCAGGATGCTTCTGGACAGTATTGTCATAATCATATATTAATAAAAGAAGTACATAAATTATAATGACACCATGAATATATTATTCCCTCGATCTTTGTTACAGGACGTGCTGGGATTACAAGTTCATTACATCATGCCAGCTGCCGGCGGCTGAAGCATAAAATGCAATGAGAAATAACTGAAATATTGGCAAATGGAAGCATATGGATCCGGATAACATGGATTAGGTGAATACGACAACATCCAAACAAGGTCTAGTGTGAAAGTAACTTCATTATAGCAGAGGCACTCGATCCGGATAATCCATGCATTTCTCGATCAGGTGCATGGCACGAAGGTCCCGTTAACGCAGACGTCGTAGCAGTCGCTCACACACCCCCGGAAAGCCTGAACGTGGCATCCCTGCGCCGCTTCAGGTGGACAAGTGCCATTAGCGCCGCCATAGGTGCAGAACCCCTGAGCAAAGCTCTCGCAGGGGTGATGACAGGCGGCCAAACAATCATCCACGGCGCCAGTCACAGGTGAGGTCCCCATGGACAGCAGGACCGGCAGCAGCAGGATGAGGGCACTTATGGTGGCCATCTTCATCATCGCAGCTGTGGCAGCACGCGAAGCCATTCGATGTGTGGCTACCTAGATGGAGCAAGCGAGCTAGAGCAGCTCTGAGCTCGAATCAAGTGGTCTGCTAATAACCGATAGATGATGCTAAGCTTTTGGACCCAAGCGGGATGCTACCGTTAGAGCCCCCGACACCTCCTCCCTGGGCGACGGCGCCGGCGCCCCTCCAGCCGCCGCGCTGATCTCCCAAGCCAGCACGTCCCCCTCCATTCCAACACCGGATCCGAGTTCCCCAGCCCCTGATCTACTCGCCCATGGGTGCTTTGCGGCTCGCTCGGCATCCAGCTCGTCGGGCGTCTCCCTGCTGCTCCGGCAGCCATGGGCTCCCCACCGGTTCCGCACGCCGGAGGACTCCCAGGCCCTGCCGGCCCCCACGTCGTTATCCGGTGCCGCCCGCCGCCAGTCCGCGCCCGGCTCCTCCAGTCCTCACGCTCTCTCCCGCCGACCCCAGCCCGCTGCTGCCTATGCAAGATCCGCCGGTCACCCACGCTGCCCCTCCGGAACCAAGCCGCCCGGCGCAGGCCGGCGGGAGGCGGGGAGCTCTGCGGGCGCCGCAGCCATCGTCGCGTCACGAGGGGGGTCGCGCCCGCCGATGCAGCCTTGGTCGCGGATGCCGCCGGGCGTGGCCGTGCCGCCTGTGGTTGTAGCCGGGGCTGCGGCCGCCGGGTGCGTCGCCGCTGGCCTCTCCGTGAGGCTGGCCCCCGCTCGTCCACGCCGCCCTTCGTGGGGCCACCAAGCCGAGAGGCCTTCCCCGTCCGGTTCGTCGAGGAAGTCGAGAAGGGCGAAGTTTCGGGGTAAAGACGATTGCTCCGCCGAAGTCTCGCCCTCGCTTCCCTCCTCCTCCGGGCAGGTCCAAGGGGAGCGCTGGGTCGATCTCCCCATGTTCGACCGCCCGACGACGAGTTCGAGATTCCAACCACCGCCGTGCCTTCCACATCCTCCACCACCAAATGGCCACGGACACCGGGTCAGCCTCTTCGGGGCCTTTCGCCTCCACCGTCCCACCGTCTTCGCTTATGGGACGGCCGCCGCCGTCGGATGCTCCTCGGGAAGGAGTGAACCCGCCCCACGCCGGGGTGGCCGGGCCCGCAACGGCGCTTCGATGGTGCCACCCCTGCCCCTGCTGCCCCGGTTGGCGTTCCGGGTGCGCGCACCCCCTGCTTTGAAGAGACGCAGCGACCGCGTCGCCGCAAAGAAGAAGACCTCCGGCCAGCCGCCCACCGGTGTGGCTGCCCTACGGCTCGGCCTCCTCGACGTCTCCAACGGAGCGAGACGACGCAGCACGACCGTGGTCGTTTTCAGCCCTCGGTAAGCCGTGCCCCCGTCCACCAGCGCCTTGGTCCGCTGGTACAAGACGTCGCACGGCGGCGCACCTCCCCGTCCACTGCTGGGCTGGGACCCCATCGCGCGCCTCCCCCCAGACTGTCATGGGTGGCAGGAGGTCCTTCCTCGGCAACAACCTCGGGCATCGGCCCGCCATCGCCCACACCGCCCGCGGCCCGCCCCGCCGGGCGCTTGCGGCGTTGCTTCAATCGCCTCTCCAAGAAGCACGTCCATGCGTTATGCACCTTCGGTCGCGTTGCTCACTGGCCACCGCGAGGGCCACCAGCGTGTCGCCGCCCGCAGAAGCTGCGAGGGTTGTGGCGTAGCGTGGCCCGCCGCGTGGTCACCCAGCCCCGCGGGCCGCGACCGTGCTCGGCGCCGTCGGTCGATCGCGCCCACGACCCGTCGGTTCTCCCGGCCACATCACCTACACCGCCACCGCCACGGAAGGACCCCTACGACGGCGCGTTCGCCACCGGTGGGGATGCACTGGGTTGGGCCCTAGCCGGGGGCTTCGTTTGGCCTCCGCCGATTGCGACAGTGCCGGACGAGTCTGCAGTGCCTCCCCCTGTTCGGGTCGACCCGATGCTTGACGAGCTCGCGGCCTCCCTCGTCGTGCGCCCGCCTTCCTCTCTGACGGGCAGGGCATCGTTGGCGGATCCCGTGTCACCGCCACACACGGTCGGCTTGGCGGAGGCT
The DNA here is from genome assembly GCA_015847255.1 of Hyparrhenia diplandra. Taxonomy (NCBI): domain Eukaryota; kingdom Viridiplantae; phylum Streptophyta; class Magnoliopsida; order Poales; family Poaceae; genus Hyparrhenia; species Hyparrhenia diplandra. The sequence continues at coordinate 68,509 of JADLZK010011614.1, forward strand.
GTCGTGTCGATGGTGCCTCATGACGGCGCTGCGACAGTTGGGACTACGCCGACGACTTCTGTTGCGGACCAGCCGGTGTCCGAGGTGTCGGCCATCGACCTCTCTGCTTCAGACCGGACTGCCATGCCTGGCGGGGTCGCCGTTCAGGATGAGCTACAGCTAGCGTCTCCCGAGCTACCACTACCATCCCCGGTTGTGGGGGTGGGAGATGGAGACGGCTGCGTGGCAGCGACCACGGTGTCTGCGCCGTCGGTTCAGGAGTTTGTGGACAGCTTCAGGAAGCAACTCGAGCCCTCCATTCTCTCCACGCCGGTCTTGAGAAAAACGTGCCCACGCCAAGACGCCTCCGTGCTAATGCCGAAACGAAGTGCACAGCTTGCTGCAAAGAGTGCGTCCAGGCTCCATAAGCCAGAGGACCAGGCGAGGAAGGTTTTGCTCAAGAAGATGGGGATCGAGGTCGAGGCCGAGCGGGAAGATGCGGTCTCCTTTGCGGAGCTGCAGGCTGCCCTCACGGGCCCTAACGCTGAGGTCAACTTGGAGGCCATGGAGGTCTTCCCGCTGCGGGGAAGAAGCGCCGCATCGGGCGCATCCGGTCTATCCCCGAGAGTGCTTCCGGTCTAGTCGCGACATCTGGTTATCTTGTAATAGGCTTACGGATTGCATCCAGTAGTTAGGTTTCTTGCTTTGTGTTGTGTTGTTTTGTTTTTGGTTGTTTCTCGGTTTCGCAGCCTGATGTCTGCTCGGCATCCCGGCTTAGTTTGTATTTGGATTTGGTTTTCCTCCTCTTAATGAAAAATGGGTGAATGGCCCGATCGCGAAAAAAATGCTAAGCTTTTGGCGGGCGAAGCTATTTGTAGGCTGCAAAAAAACTTTAACAATATTGGGTAGTACTAGTACACTAGCCAGCAACATGTTACATGACCCAGCTACTCATGCATCTGTGAAGCATTGAACATGATGCTTAGAGTCCTTCGCTTTTTCCGAGGCCACGTTACCAGTTGAATTATATTAACATGATCGAGCACAGTTACTTGCTTAGAGTCCTCTCGCTCCCACATGCTTAGAGTCCTCTGGCTCCCATAACCAGTTGAATCAACTCCTTGGGTAGTACAATAGTTGATCTGCTTCCAGGATCAAATCTTCTGCACCCACTAGTTTGCAGGACCAGTTTGTAATATTTAAGTCACAACCATGCATGGACTATGGTTACATTGATTCCTCTCCATATAAACTGCACAACTCTCTAAGCTGTCTCCTATGAATTCCACGTACTCGTGCATCTATGGAACAACACACCGACAGAGACTTTGGTTATAAGTTTGCCAGATTTTTACAGGACGTATAGTTTGCAGGATATTTATTTTCTGGTTCTTATGGAGCTCGTATATATATATGGATAAAAGAACTTTGGAGTAACAATATGCTTTGTGAGATTGCTCGATACATAGCCATATGCCTCAGTTGCTGCTTTCCATTTATCAGCACGTCGGCAATGCTCAAAGGTACACTTCCTTCGAAATACAGAAATTCAAATATCAGTCCATGGATTTACTGGCATTACTACATGTCCTACTATGCAATTAATAATCACAATGTATGGTACCAGCTTATTGGTTTTATTGGATTTTGGTTTGACACATAGTTTTGTGTACTCTGACATGGCAATCAAACTGAACCTACCAAGCTCCCCATCACATCCATCTCTCCGAGTCGCAGTGGCCAACGAGGAACATATATCAAATGTTGGCAGGTATAATGATATTGAGTTTTCTATTGCTAATGAAAGTTTCAGAGCGGATTTTTACAACATTAAATTGGGCGGCTATGATTTTGTCCTCGTGTGGAATGGCTGAGAGCTCTGGGAACCATTGTTTGAATTTTAATAAACTGATTATGAAGTTCAAGGCGTCGGGGACAACAAATCACTGGCACAGTTTATCTAAAGGAGAGGATCTTTCACCAGGTATTCATGACCTCCAGAAGACGGAAAGCAGGAGCCAAGTAGCATGCATTCTTGTGCTTCCTCGCGGGGAGATGAGCCCCGTCTCCGTCGGTCATTTGCCGACACGGAGAGAGACATTGGTTCTTCATAGAGGTCTCCCATCCGCCTTAATTAGAGTAAGCATAATGGGTAGCATTGTAACCACCTCGAGCACATGTGCTAGAAGGGTGTTTTTGAGGTGGTTATTTCTTAATGTGTTTGTACACTTTGCTTATTGTGCCGTGTTGAACTATCAATTAATTGTAATGCTTTTTGTGAAACATGTATAATCCCAGTTCAATCTGTAATTACTCGATGTCGTCGTAACAGAAATTTTGGCACCACTACGGCTCTCTTAGTGGGTAACCCCAGTTCAAAAGCGTAATTACCGTGGTCGTCGCGTAGAAATTCAATTTAATTGAAAAAATACCAAACCTTATCCAAAAAAATCTGAAACATCGTGGTTCCTTCACACATGGCATGTGCACGTCTAAGAAAAAGTTTGTGGCCAAAAAATCTCAAACTTCGTGGTTCCTAAATCCTAGGTGGTAAACACGATAGAAGGCTCATCACTATCCGTTTATTATTTTTAAAACGGTAGTGTAGTCTCTTTCACTATCGGTGCTCTATTAAAATTCGGCAAAGGATATATTTCAAACTCGACAAAGTGTAATCTCTTTTCACGCCATGAGATTAATTTCGGGACCTTTCTTTTTCATCGAAGTTGTGTGTTTCAATGATGTTTACCAACTTTTCTGTTAGTACATAGAGCATTTATATATTTATGTTCGTCCATGAAAAATAAGAAGTGCGTCAAAAAATAAGAACTGCACTGTATCATATATAAATGCAAACATCCATTGAAAAAGAACACGATACTTTTTATTATATATATATATAGAAGAGCAAACAAGGAACATAACTTCAATATCCGATTACATATATATGATAACAAAGACCTTGAAAAGTTACATATATGATAACAAAGACCTTTCCATGAATAGATCAATGTTATCATCAAAGTGTACAAACACATTTAAAAAATAAAAACGCCGAATGTTATGTGATTCTTGCCGATGGGATTTTGAAGGCCCATCGGAGCCCGTTGAGGTCCCATCGGTGCTCGTCAGGAGGTTTCTTGTGCTCGATCTTACAAGGAGGGCATGACTCGATTTACATTTAATCCACAAAGAAGGCCGGAGGAGACATGCCAAGCAAATTTTCTTTGCTCAGCCAAGCTGTGGTTTAGCCCAAAGACAACATGCATAGGCATCCGCAGAGAAGATCATGTCAATCTATGAAAATCTCTTTTTGATCACCAAAGGAGATTTTCATGGATTGAAGGAGATTTTCATAGATGGCTATGATCTTCTCCTGAGGATTCCATGTCTCTTATGGACATGTAAATCCGCTTGCCCACTCTCTCAAGCAATACGTAACCGGATGACTCTGTGAATCTCACAGTGGTTCTAACCTTCGGCGTTGCTCAGTCTTCAGTAAGACTCTTCTAGCACCTCTTGTGTGTGAACCATTTTGGTGGCCTAAGATGCATAAGAACGATATCTCAGACGTGGAGGGCTTTCTCCCATAGAGATTCCATAAATATGTTTGTGGAGAGTAGCAAAGAAGATCGAGGAAGAAGAACAGGCAGAGTATCAAGAAAAAGGACTAAGAGAACTGATTTACAAAACCAAGGGCCGCACTAGCCATTTTTATAGGCCAGGTGCCGTGGTAGTGTTCGTGGCCATGGTAATGACTGATCACTGCTGGTTTCCATGCACCCCGACAATGATATGAACGACATCTTTGGATAATTGGCATCGCATAAACCATGCACCATGGCGTGGGTACGAAGAACGTGACAACAAGTGCTCCCCGCCGCAATGGCGCAGATGGTCAGGCCGCCATGGCGCATGTTCGCCCGTTGACAACGTAAAAACACCGCCGGTTCTCGTTTAACCCCTTTTAAGTGATACTCCATAACACCGCCGCAGTAGTGATCACCGAGCGATGATATATGTGATCACTACGGTTACGAAAAGTGCACCCGGCGGTGTTATTACTGACATTGATATAACCCGTCGACGCAGCAGCAGGGAGCACAACCTTTTCTCATGGGAAGCAGAGACACTGTCGGTTTAATTAAGTGGAACTAGTAGTGAATACTAGAGCAACACGATTCTCAAGGCTGCAGCCGTGACATATCACAGGCCATGACCTATTACTGAACACTACACGGCAGCCTATACATACCTACGTTGGGCGGTGCATTTTATATCTGCTAAAATGAAAATTTATAATACGGAGTGTAGTACGTGGCAGGCGAACGGGGTTGGTTAAACTCTAAATGCATTAACGCTGAGATAAAGTTAATGATTTCAATAAATCAATTTTTTATAGATATAACTATTTGTTTCACCATTTTGTTAATCACTGTTGGTTCACGTGTGGTCTCGACAGTGATCAATGATGGTGGAGACTGGTTGTCGTCCGCCATTGAAAACGCAGCCCAAGAATTCGAAGTTAAACCGTAACGGAAACGCAAATTACCCGCCAGAGTGATCGCGGGCGAATTCCAACCGGGATCGTGGGAATTCCAAGCGGTTGCGTAGACGCCGCGTTCGATCGTGGGGAAGTGGAACAGCCGGCTAACTCACTATTTAAGCACACACACTCGATCATGGCGTTCATCCTTTCCAGGTTCTCTAATCCAGCCACATTCTCTTTGCAATCATCAAGACCATGCCATGCCTCGTGCCTCGGGGATCCAACAAGCGCGAGGGAGGAGATGGAGGCGGCGGAGGGCAAGGGCAAGGATCCGTGGTGGAGGCGCCGACGGCCGACCCCGGCCCGAGTCCGACGACGACTTTGACTCCGACGTCTTGCCCTCTCCTAAGCGGGACCGCGTGGAGGTTCTCGCCTCACGGCCAGAGGTGGCGGCCAACCCTGATCATCGCCGCTTTCGGGAGATAATCGAGAGGGATTTCACCCTTGATCGTCTCAAGCCCGACGGGAAGCTGAAGGAGCCGCCGACGGCCATGGTCTTCTTCCAAAGGTGGAGCCACCTCTCGAAGAAAAGATCAATCACTACGCCCAAAAAGTGGACAAGTTGGCGGGATCGCCCTCAAGGCCTTGGCCAAGAAGGACGACGCCAATGAGGAGGAGGAGGAGGAGGACGAGGACTAGGCCGGCGGCCTTCCTTTTTTTTTTTTTATCAATTTTAATATATTCTATTTTTTTTTTGTTTTTATGTAATTTATATATTAATAAAATAAATATTATATATATTAATGTTGTGTGTTGCTCCCTCTGTCCCAGAATCGGTTTCATTTCTGGTTCGAATAGCGACTAAAATTTGTCAAAAACAAACCATAAACTGTCGGTTGTGCCTTGGAAAACTCAGTCGCCGTTGAGTGCCAAGGAGACGACCATTGGGCGCAGCGGTCGCCGTTAACGTTTTTCCGAGGAACCGTCTTTTGGGAAACGCCATATTTATACCCCGCCCCATTCCGTTGTCCAATACTAACTTCTCTTTCGTGCCCCTTTCACAGAAAGCGGGACTCGTCGCCGACGATCGCCGACATGGCCGCCAACCCGAGGGAGGACATGAAGTTATTTGTGGAGTGCCTCCGCGCCGCCCTCAACAAAATTCGAACGGCCCGGCCGACGATGTTGGCCTGTCAAAGGTGAATCTGCCCCTCAAGGAGAGGGCCAACTCCTATGCCCTCCGGATCGACTCTCGCCGATACCTCGCCGAGGGATACCGCCAAACCGGGAGGAGATGGAGGAGGAGGCCGTGAAGGCGGCCGCCAGAAGCCGCCAAGCTGGCGCGCCAAGAAGGCCAAGAAGGCGGCCTATGTTCTCTTCTTTTATGTTAATTTATCTATTCTCGATTTGTGTGGATGTGTAAGATACAATACATTTGGTTTGTGTGGTTAATTTGCCAAGAAATCGGTTGTTCGTTAATCGATGCATGTCAATCTCTTTATCTGTCGTTAATTTGGGTTCCTACCGTTTCCTTGTATCGTTTAATATGATGCGTGTTAATCTTCAATTTTCTATCATTTGCGTTCTATTGTTCCCTCGTCTTAGAAATCGCGGCCGAGTCCTATTTATACGTACATAACCCCTCGTCTCCGGTCCGCTCTCCAACACACTACCCTCTCCAACACACTCCCTTCTCTACCCCGCTTACACAAGAAGCCGGGTCGCCGACGCCGCGGACGATTTACATGGCTGCCAACCGGGCGGAGAGTTCACCCCGCGGCGCCCGCCGCCCCCGCAACAAGGTCAACAACTTTGGCGGCCGACCAAGTTGGGCGCCAACGGTGAATCACCCCTTCGAGGAGAAGTTCACCCTGCAGCGCCTCAACACCGCCTGGAACAAGCTCAACAACCTGGCCGACCAAGTTGGCCTACCAAGGGTGAATCACCCCTTCGAGGAGAAGTCCAACATCATCGCCCTCCAGATCGAGTACTTGGCCGATACCCTCATTGAGGGGATACCGGCCAAACTGGAGGAGATGGAGAAGGCCGCCAGGAAGAAGGCCAGGCGGGCGGCCAAGAAGGCCAAGAAGGCGGCTTAATTAGACCGACCGCTTTCTTTTTATGTTAATTTATTATATCAGTTGTTTGTAAGTCAGTTTAATTTGGTTTGTGTCGTTTGTTAATGGATCAGTCGTTTGTTAATCTGATGCGTGTTAATCTTCTGTTCATGTCATTTGTTTTACTGTTCCTTGTCATCGTATTTTGCTTCCCCTGTCCCAATATGTTATCTGTGTCTGTCATGAACCAGAATTGGGCCGCCCCGAGAGTGGCTAGATGGGCCACAACGCAACGCCCGCCTGGGCCCGAGGCGGGCGCTGCGCAAAGGTGCCGGCCCCCCCGCCGCCACCTTCCCTCTCCCGTATGAGTCCGAGTTTGCTTCATCTTTAAGTTAGGATTATCTTAGGTAATTTTGGTGTGCAAGGGGATATCTCATCTATAAGGGAGACCCTTATTAGGAAAGAATAAGTTAGATATGCTTGTAAAAGGTATTTCGATCGTATAAGGAAACCTTATAGAGATTGCTTAGATTACAAGTCCCACTAGTCGGGCTATAAAAGCAAGAGGCATGTAATCTCTAGGGGATAAGCAAGCAAATAAAAAAATATCTTTCGCTCTCCAGCCTCCGTGCCGCCGCCGCGCCCTCGCCCCGGACGCCGCACGCCGCGCCGCCCACGCCGCCGCCCGCCGCCGCCCCCCTCCTCACCATGGCTCCTCCCATCTACCTCGATCCTCGTCTTTGCTGCTCGTCGCCGCCGGGCGAAGCTGCAGCCCCAGACGCCATCTCCGAGCTTCGTCGAACGAGGAACACGTGTCAATTCTGGCCCATCCAGCCGGAATTTGGCCGGTGGTATCCGGAGACCAGGACGATTCCCACCACCCATGGCTTCCGAGATACAGGAGTTCAACGCGGCGCCGAGGGAGCTCCTCGACGTCCACTGCGCCCGGATCAGCAAGCGCTTCGACGACATGGAGGACCGCCTCCGTCGTATGGAGCACGCCTACACCGCCTCGAGGATCCCAAAGACGCACGACAACCACGCCGGAGGATGGCCCGCAGCCGCGGCCGCGCCCGGCACGAGGGCCGGCTCGGCCGCCCCTCCCCCCGCCTCGGACCCGACGTCGGCCGGCTCCGACCCCGCTATCCTCCAGCTTGAGGAGGAAGATGACGTTATGCGTGGCCTTGCCGGCCGTCAACGGCGTCATCACCGACGACACCAAAGCATCGGCTGCCCCTCTCCTCCCCCTCCGACACCGCATCCGCGCAGGATCTCTCCCGGCAGAGACGGCGTCACCCGCGGCGCCCCCCGCCCGCCCCACCACCACCGGCGCCCTACTCCCTGTCCTTGTCCCGCGCCACCCGTGGCGCCCAGCACCGTCTTTGCCATCGGCAATACAACCCCCCCGCTACGTCACACGCTTACAAGTCCAAGAGTTCGACGGCACCGGCGACCCCGACCTCTGGATTCCCAAGCCGGAGCTCTTCTTGAGCTCAACTTGGACATCGACCCGGACTACTACGTGAGTTACGCTGCTTTCCACCTCACCGGTCTTCTTTGCGGTTTGGTACATCGACTGGTCCAAGGAGAAGTCCCCGCTCGAGTGGGACGAGTTCACCAGGCGCCTGCGACATCAGTTCGGTCCACCCCGACACCTCGGCGCCATGGCGGCAGAGCGCGCCCGCCCCTGTGGGGGCAAATTGGACGACTACATCGACGCCTTCGAGGTCTATGCATCACGCATGGATTTTGAGGGACAGCGCCACCGCTGCGTCAGCCTCTTCGTCGAAGGCTTACGCACCTCATTGAGGACAAAGACTGAGTGGTTCGAGCCTCGTTCGATGGAGGAGGCCATCGACCTCGCCCTGCCGATTAACGACGACGAGCGGACGACGCCAGGGGAAGCGCCAAAGATCATCGGGTAACGCCCGGCCACCATGGCGGCACCGGCAACATCGACAACGACATCATGGCCGCCCTGGTTGATCGCACACCAGGCCAGCAGCGTCTCGCTGTTGCTATGGACGACATCGACGGCCTGACATCGAACGACATGATCACGGAGTTGCACTTGGCCACGACGACCAACATGAAGCTCGGGATCATCTCCAACGCCATCGAACTAGGGGCTCCGGCCCAGTGGAGCCTCCACTATGGTATCGTGAGGTACTTCCACCGCTACTACATCCCCCGCCGCCTCGAGCTTCTTCAGAATTTCATGATGGGGGAGGACGTCCCGCTGCATGGCGTAGCAGTGGGCTTCCACCTTCCCAACCGCCCCCGGGAGGATCAGGCGTTCCCAGCATACGTCCTCCTACTTCAGGCACGCCCCGACGAGCGGATCGAGGGTGCCACAGTCCTCCTCTTCGACAACAACGGCGACATCTTCTTCCCGCATGGGGAACGTCACCGTCGGTGCGGCGCAGAACGCAGGGCGATCAATTTGGGGCCGCCCGTGAGCACGCCCAGTGACCTCCTCAACGGCTGCCTTCTCGACTTCACCTCCTCGCCGCCCACGTCGGTCCGTCACGTCTACTGCAGGCAGCTCCATGCTAAGGTGACAGTGCCGACAACCTACACCTACACGTCTCCTCCTCCCGACCCGCCCGGATGATCGAGCCGCCGGGGACCCTCGGCGCCTCCCGTCATGCGTCGTGCATGGGCGGCACGTCCTTCGTGCAGCCCCCGCTGAGCTTCAAGTTCAGCATCTACTTCGGCGACCTCCACCTCGACTTCATCTTCGCCGACAACGACGCCAGTGTGTGCAACGGCGATCACGACAAGTGCGGTCCTCTCGTCTTCTACTTCGGGCTGGAATGGTCACCCTCCGATCGGGCTGCCCTTCGCCCCCACGTGGTGGGTTGGGCGGCACGCGGACGCCGCCGCCTCGTCGAACGGTGGGGAGATGTCATGAACCGGAATTGGGCATAACGCAACGCCGCCGCCCGGAAGGGGAAGGGGCGCGGCGTCTTGCAGGGGGGCCCCTGCCGCCGCCACCTTCCCCTCTCCCGCACGAGTTCGAGTTTGCTTCATCTTTAAGTTAGGATTATCTTAGGTAATTTTGGTGTGCAGGGGATATCTCATCTATAAGGGAGACCCTTATTAGGAAAGAATAAGTTAGGATATGCTTGTAAAAGGTATTCGATCGTATAAGGAAACCTTATAGAGATTGCTTAGATTACAAGTCCCACTAGTCGGGCTATAAAAGCAAGAGGCATGTAATCTCTAGGGGATAAGCAAGCAAATAAAAAATATCTTTCGCTCTCCAGCCTCCGTGCCGTGCCGCCGCCGCCCTGCCCTCGCCCGCCCGCGCGCCGCCGCCCACGCCGCCGCCGGCCGCTGCCCCCCTCCTCACCCGACTCCTCCCATCTACCTCGATCCTCGTGGTGCTGCTGCTCGACGGCGGGCGTGAAGCCGCAGCCCCGCACGCCATCTCCGGCTTCGTCGAGCGAGGAACACGTGTCAATTCCGCCCAACCTAGCCGTAATCGGACGGTGTCAATCTTCAAATCGCTATCGGTTCTTATTCAAACCCGCGAGTGATCAGGTCCATCAAGACCCTTTGCCGGGGAACGATTCAACCCGGTGGTGATCTAAATCTTTCACTGCTGGAATTGGTCGAGCCCGTGGAGTTTTTGGTTTGTCCCGTGCCTGAACGGTTCATCACTGCCGGGTGCGGTTTATCCCCTCGCCGGTGGACTAAATTTCGGCAAAGTGATACCGGCGGTAGTGATGAACGATTCGTAGTAGTGTCCCCGACCCCCCCAATGGAGCCTCTATTGCACAAATTTTAGGAACTCTTCAAAGAGCCTTCTAGTCTTTTCGCCTAAGAGACGCTATGATCATCGTTTTTCATCTAAAAGATCCGACTCGGCCGAGAGTTGTCCACCCTTACCGTTATCCTCGTGATACGAGAAAAATGAGCTGGAACGACGATTGCAATGAAATGCTTCACAAGGTATCATCCCGGCACAATACTTCACCATTTTCATTTCCTGTTCTCCTCGTCAAGAAACAGGACAAGACACGGACGATTCTGCGTCGACTACCGGCACTCAATGACAACACCATGAAGGATAAATTCCCAATACCCATCATTGCTGAATTATTAGATGAATTACAAGGTGCCAAATTCTTTAGCAAACTAGATCTTCACTTTCGGGTTATCACCAGTGTACGCATGCATCCACCGGATATAGAAAAACATCCTTCGTAACACATCATGAGCACTTTGAATTCTTGGTAATGTCGTTTGGTTTATGCAATGCACCTTCAACCTTTCAAGCACTGATGAATGATATTTTGGGACCATTCCTACACAAATTTGTTCTGGTTTTCTTCGATGACATCTTCAGCAAGTCCTGGACTGAACACTTAGCTCATGTGGAAGACGCCTTCAAAGTATTAGCATCACACAACATCTTCTTAAAGAAAATCTAAATGCCTCTTTGGACAATCACAACTTTGCTATTTGGGACACATTATTTTTTTTATGCTGGAGTGGCCGTTGATCCTGAGAAGATAGAGGCAGTCACTGCATGGCCGATACCTACAACTCTCAGAGGACTCATAGGATTCTTGGGACTTGCAGGTTTGTGACAGGCTCACCTTGTACTGAGAACACAAAGTGTAGGATTTTTTTGCGGCATCATTGAGTAAATGTGAGAGAAGATTTAATTTGTGAGTATAATTAAGGCAAATTGTAGCATCAATTCAAGGCAGGATGCTTCTGGACAGTATTGTCATAGTCATATTAATAAAAAGAAGTACATAAATTATAATGACACCATGAATATATTTATTTCCTCGATCTTGGTTATAGGACATGCCTGGGATGATTACAAGTTCATTACATGTACAGCCCTACACACTTTCCATAGATGCGAAGAGGTAGTGCAATACTAAGATATGCCAATATTCCATCATGCCGGGCGCCTGCCAGTTGCTGAACCATAAAATGCGATGAGAAAAAATAACTGAAATAATGGGAAATGGAAGCATGGATCCCGATAACACACGTGGATTAGGTGAAAGTAACTTCATTATAGCAGAGGCACTCGATCCGGATAATCCATGCATTTCTCGATCAGGTGCATGGCACGAAGGTCCCGTTAACGCAGACGTCGTAGCAGTCGCTCACACACCCCCGGAAAGCCTGAACGTGGCATCCCTGCGCCGCTTTAGGTGGACAAGTGCCATTAGCGCCGCCATAGGTGCAGAACCCCAGAGCAAAGCTCTCGCAGGGGTGATGACAGGCGGCCAAACAATCATCCACGGCGCCAGTCACAGGTGAGGTCCCCATGGACAGCAGGACCGGCAGCAGCAGGACGAGGGCACTTATGGTGGCCATCTTCATCATCGCAGCTGTGGCAGCACGAGAAGCCATTCGATGTGTGGCTACCTAGATGGAGCAAGAGGTAGAGCACCTATGAGCTCGAATGAAGTGGTCTGCTAACCGATAGATGATGCTAAGCTTTTGGCGCGGGCGAAGCTATTTGTAGGCTGCAAAAAAACTTTAACAATATTGGGTAGTACTAGTACACTAGCCAGCAACATGTTACATGACCCAGCTACTCATGTTACATGATGCTTAGAGTCCTTCGCTTTTTCCGAGGCCACGTTACCAGTTGAATTAACATGATCGAGCACAGTTACTTGCTTAGAGTCCTCTCGCTCCCACTTGCTTAGAGTCCTCTCGCTCCCACTTGCTTAGAGTCCTCTCGCTCCCATAACCAGTTGAATCAACTCCTTGGGTAGTACAATAGTTGATCTGCTTCCAGGATCAAATCTTCTGCACCCACTAGTTTGCAGGACCAGTTTGTAATATTTAAGTCTGTCTCCTATGAATTCCACGTACACTTGCATCTATGGAACACCACACCGACAGAGACTTTGATTATAAGTTTGCCAGATTTTTACAGGACATATAGTTTGCAGGATATTTATTTTCTGGTTCTTATGGAACCGTATATATATATATGGATAAAAGAACTTTGGAGCAACAATATGCTTTGTGAGATTGCTCGATACATAGCCATATGCCTCGGTTGTTGCTTTCCGTTTATCAACACGTCGGCAATGCTCAAAGGTACACTTCCTTTGAAATACAGAAATTCAAATATCAGTCCATGGATTTACTGGCATTACTACGTGTCCTACTATGCAATTAATAATCACAATGTATGGTACGAGAGCTTATTGGTTTTATTGGATTTTGGTTTGACACATAATTTTGTGTACTCTGACATCGCAATCAAACTGAACCTACCAAGCTCCCCATCACATCCATCTCTCTGAGTCGCAGTGGCCAACGAGGAACATATATCAAATGTTGGTAGGTATGATGATATTGAGTTTTCTAATGCTAATGAAAGTTTCATAGCGGATTTTTACAACATTAAATTGGGCGGCTATGATTTTGTCCTCAATGTGGAATGGCTGAGCTCTCAGGGAACCATTGTTTGGAATTTTAATAAAGGCGATTATGAAGTTCTGGCATCGGGGACAACAAATCACCTGGCATAGTTTATCTAAAGGAGAGGATCTTTCACTAGGTAATCATGACCTCCGAAGACGGATAGCAGGAGCCAAGTAGCATTCATTCTTGTGGTTCCTCGCTGGGAGATTGAAGGGTCGAGATGGGGACTAGAGGGGGGTGAATAGTTCTTTCTAAAACTAATTGCGCCCGACTAAACAAATATGATGCGGAATTGAAACTATTCGTTTAGCCAAGACTTCACCCCTCTAGCTATGACTCTAAATCACCTCACAAAAGATCCTACACAAAGCAAATGAGGTGATAAGCCTAGCTTGAGCTCCTAACCATTTCTATTGCAAGGTCACACAAACCTATGCACTAGTACTTCAAACAAGGGTGAGCTCCTACACAATTCTAATGAGCAAAAGCACAAAGCCAATCCTAAGCTCACTAGATGCACTAAGGACAAGGCGACACACGCCTAAGCCAAAGGCTCAAATTACTTAGCTACACAAACTAAGCAAAGCAACTAATAAGCTACACAAGCTAGTAATTGCAAGAGCTACTCCACAAGCACAAGCACAAGATATATATGAATGTAAATACGAAGCTTGTGATTTGGAGAATGCAAAACCACCGAGAAGAGTAGACAAGTTGACACCGGTGATTTTTTTTCCGAGGTATCGGGAAGCTTGCCAACTTCCCCTACTCCTCGTTGTTGTCGACCAACACCTTGGGTGGTTCCTTTGGTGTTTCACCTAGATGGTTCTTGGTGTGATTCTCCGATCACTTGCCCCTCAAGGCACGCCCGTAAAGGCACCGCAAGACACCACTCTCAAGTGAGCCTCTCAAGGCACCGCAAGACACCACACGCACAGGGGGAGGTACTCACCGACACGCTCTAGTAGTGTCGCTCTTCGCGATCCCCGCGAGGTGAGCACCGAACCTCTCACAAATCCTCTTTCGAGCACCGCACAATCTTCAATTGCGTGCTTCATGAAGTCTCTTGCCACCAAAGCCGTCTAGGAGGTGGCAACCTCCAAGAGCAACAAGCACACCGGCTTGCAACACGATCACCTAGTGCCACACGATGCAATCTCTCAAAGCAATGCACTAGAATCGCTCCTCACTTTGATTTGGATGAACTCTATCAATCACAAGTGAGTGGGAGGGTTCTCAAGCACCACAACATGGACACAAAGTCCCCAAGGTGCTAAGCCCCGAAAAGCCCGACCATGTGGTCTATAAATAGCCCCAAAGCCAAATAGAGCCGTTGGGGACGAAATCACAGCTTCGCGCTGGACCGGACGCGACCGGACCGGACTCACCAGCGAGTCCGGTCGCAGTCCGATCATAGCGCCCGGCCGACGCGTCCGGCAAAATTCGGGCTGCAGAGCCGCTTTCGGACGGATCGACCGGGCCTCCGGTCGCCGTCGCCGGCCAACGTGCGTCCATCTGCGTCGGTCAGACCACTGCTCGGTAAAACGGCGATATCTTCTTCATCCGAACTCTGTTTTTGATAATCTTAGACTCTATGGAAAGCTTACTCAGAGGGCTACACAACCCACATGGTTACTTGATCCAACTCACAATGGATCAAAGCAGTATTCCACTCTAAGAGCAGTCCAAGTGTCCGAGAAACACCGAAACAACTTCTCCTTTGCAAATGTGCCAACACCACCAAGTGTACATCACCATGTGCATGTGTGTTAGCATTTTCACAATCATTTTCAAAGGATTTTCTCTTGCTCTTACCACGCCACTCGATCCTAACACATCGCAAAAGTTAGATCGCTCAAGTGGCACTAGATGACCGATATGCAAACAAGTTTGCCCCTCTTGATAGTACGGCCATCTATCCTAAACCCGGTCATAAACTTTCTAAGCTCCTTATGACCGGTGAAATGAAATGCCCTATAGGTTATACCTTTGCCTTGCGCATTTCCATTCCGCTCCATCTCCAAGTGCGATGCAACACATGCACCAACACGATCACCAAATGATATGATCCACTTCATATCATCACATGACACTATTGGTCCATCGATCTTGACCTCACTTGCTCTTCACCGTTGCGTCGGTCCGTCGGCGCCAAGTCTTGCCCCAAGCTTCTTCACCACCTCGCGGTCCATCGCTTCTTTGCCTCGACTTGCCCTTCACACTTGCAACCGGTCCATCAAGCCAAGCCTTGTCTTGATCTTCACCACCTTGGTCACATGACTCCATGTCATGTTTCATATGCAATAAAGCTCCTTCATTGCATCTTCACATGTGAACTAATCTCACGTGTATTATCTCAATCACACATTATTAGTTCACCTAATGTTGTCACTCAATTACCAAAAACCACAAGGGACCTTTCAATCTCCCCCCTTTTTGGTAATTGATGGCAACACTACAAAGATATGGAATTGAAGATTTAAATTCCAAGTTAGCACTTCATACAAGTATAAATTGCTAACTTGGTTTGGATTTCATGTCACTTATCCAACATTTAAGCTCAATGTCAAGATTTGGATAAGCACCATAAAACCCGACTTGGTAGTGATAACTCCTCCTACATGTGTGCCCATTTGATTTGAATTCAAGGTTTGCACACATACATAAATATGAAAATTTTGGGAGGGTTAACACTATAAAGTGATGCTAAGGTATATAGGATAAACCTTTGAAGCGTGATACCAATCGGAGTTGCAAATTTGAAGTTCATCCTTAGCATCATCCATGTAACTAGACATACATCAAAACTCAAGATACCATGTGAGATCAACATTATATGTAATGGCTCTTGATTCATGTGAAACATATATATGTCTAGCTACAACCTATGCATACTAGTTATCATATCATCAATCCAAGTTCTACGTAACTAGCATACACCACACAAGCATTGCATATAAAATTTTAAAAACTTATGCAAATGCAAGCAAGCACATGAATATGCACATATCAAATGCAATCAAACAAGTTCATGAGCTTGCTCCCCCAACTTGTGTGCTTCTCTTTTGTCCAAGAATTTTGATCCTCCTCTAATCTTCAATCTTGCTCCCTCATGGTCCATGTCCATGTTCCATTCTCCCCATATTCATATCTTTGTTCCAATCTCTCCCCTTTGTCATCAATTTCCATAAAAGGTATGCCTCTTTTGATACAAAGGGTGTGACTAGGGATAGATGGTTGAGTCTTGAATCTTCATTTTTGATGGTCACCACCATATGTTGGAATGACACCACTTGTAACTCTCCCATGTGGAAGCATAAAAACCACCTAGAAATGCCACATGTAGGTCACTTGTAGGATCCTTGACCTTGATCTTGAGGTGGGGCACCTCCCCTATGTCAAAGCATATGTCAATCCACTTTGAGTTCTTGAGGGTAGCTTCCTTGAGTTGAATTGATCACTTAAAGTTGAGGATCACTTGTGGAACCACCATTGATACGCTAAGTACCACTTGTGTGTGAGCAAGAATACCACATGAATGAAAAATACCACTTGTAGGGAATATGATATATCTTGCAATTGTGGTAACCACTTCTTGAACTAGATTGTTTCCATGAGCTTCTTTCTTGATGACTTGAACTAAAATGAATGGCCTTAGCTTCCAAGTCCGGTTTGATCCAATGACAAGCTTCTTCACACCTCATAAAGTATAAGGGTTATCTTGCCAATGTTGTACTTGTCACTTGATAGCATTCCAAAATAGATCAAGTACTTGGGATCACTAGCTCATGAACAAACTCATATACAAACCACTAGATCATATAATCATTCAAGCAATAGTGGTAGTAATGAATTTAAAACTTTCATTTGTCATGCATGATCCTATTAAGCATGTACTATATGCACTAACCGCATACTAGTAAGGGATGAAATGATCATGCACATTACAATGATACCTTTGCTATCTTGGAGTAGAGGATAGTCAATATGATTCCAATTTCTCTCCGCAATAGCAATGTGAAGTCCAATTAGATAGCTTGGTGAAGGCCAAATATACCAATATGAATATCATGCTTCACCCATATGAAATGAGAACCACTAATGATCAAGTGCACTTCTTGTTGTGGTTGGCTTGCTTCTATTATTGATCTTCGCTTGCATGAGAGAATACCATTTGAATTTGCATGAAAGTCTCTCTACTTGGGTGTTGCTTGCTTTCTTTTGATCAATCCTTTTGATTTCTTCAACTAAGCATCTTGAATATCCCTAGATCATCACTTCCATGTTGGCCCCTCCAAGCATCCCAACTTGTCAATCCCACTCATGGGCGGCACGCCCCTCTCTAGGGAGAAGTGATCTCACCAAGAACTATCCTTGACACTCACTTGAACTAAATTTGATTGATTGATCCAAGTGATGGACTTGATATGATGAGTAATCCTGATTCTTATTTAAGTCCTTTTCTTTCTTCTTGAAGAGATACAATGATCATTTGAACTCAACCTTGTCTCTCCATCTTGAGCTCGGTCTTGATCTCCAACTTGAGTACTAGATGTGTACAAAGTACACTCCCCAAATCAATGGCTTTTGTACTCATTGCTTGTCATGCTTTTAACTCAATTCAAAACCAAACTTAGGTGCCTCAAACACTTATAAATATGAATCCAACTTGAGGACCTTTCAATTAAAGTGACTTTGATCAAACCAATAATTGTCACTTTTCTGGCAGATTTTGTATATATCAAAGAATAACCATATCTCTCAATGTACATGTTGAAATGCCACGAAATTTGGTGGAGATGTGCAACACTAAGTCATCTAGCAGCCATAAAAATTTGAGCTTCAAAGTCCTTCTGGATTGCTACCAGTTTTCACACCTTTCCATACTACTACATGCTGAAAACTGCTGCAACATAGTTGACAAGTTCCACTCCAAAACCGAAGTATCCCTTATCTTTATCATCATGAAATTTTTACAGCAACTTGTACCATAAGTATAGAGCATGCATACCAAATTTCAAGCCATTTCAATAAGATTTGATCATCCAAACATGGCTAAGATCACAGCTCACTCAGATTTTGCAATAGTGGACAAATTTGAGCAATTGAGATATGCTTCACCAATTTGAATCAAACTTAATGCTAACTTGTTTGAATATTCTCACAAGACATATATCCATTCAAATCACATACTAAATGTCATCTCATGATCATATCCATTCAAACCAACTCAAATTTGACTACTAAGCATTTGAATCATTTAAGTATCTCATAGCAAGCAACATATGCATATATATCCAATTCAATCATCTCATATGCATTCAAATATGTATGATCAACTAGAATTATACCTTTGTATCTCATGATCATCCAAAAGCAAGCTTCACTTCAAATTATTTTGCAAGCCTTCAAATATCCAAATAAATCACCACAACTAGGATTTTGCACTTGTATGTTGTAGTTCATTTGGACTTCATTTGTCATGACTTGGCATTGGGATATAATAGCACTAAGCTTCATTACTTGACTCAATGAAATGATGAACAATATGAATTCAAATGAATCAAGCCTCCAATGCCATGGTACCTACAAACAATCATCCACTTTTTGATGGTACCCAAACTTGTTTGGGTCCTCTCAAGTTAGGTGCAACATACTTTAGGCAAAGCCTTAGTATGAATAGTGGGATGTTTTGCAATAGTAACCTGAGAGAGGTACCATTGTCATCCTTTCTAAGCTCATTATCATCATCAATTGAAATAGGCTTAGAATCGTTACCTAGGGGACATGAATGAGCCATGTGTCCCCCTTTCCCGGCATAAGTAGCATCTTCTCTTTTGTTGAGCCCATTCTTCCTTGCTCATTTGATGCTTCTTCTTGCCTTGCCTCTCATGAGTTGCTTGAGCATTCTTCTCAAGCTTGCTAGGACACTCCGAGGCAAAGTGTCCCATGTCTCCACATTCAAAGCACTTGATGTGAGCAAACTTTATTTTCTTAGCTTGAATCTTGCTCATCATCTTGGCATCTTGGATATGAGTTGGATGCCTTGCTCTTGCCTTGCCACCCCTTCTTGTCTTCTTCTTCGTCATCTTCAAGTCATCAACTTTATCATTAAGATGGACCTTGACTTGATCTTGGGGCTTATTTTCTTGCTCAATTTGTTGCTTTGGTTGAGGCTCTTCTAGTTGCTTCACCAATTGCTTGGTTGGGCACTTTGAGGTGAGATGACCCCATGTGCGGCACTTGAGGCACTTGACATGCTTGAGCCTCTCTTCTTCCTTCTTCAACTTGAGTTTTTCTTCATTTGGGCAAGCCTTAGCAAGATGTCCCACTTCATGGCACCGATAGCACATGGAGTGAGATAGCTTCCTTTGTTGAAGCCTCTCCATCTTCTTTGCTTCTTTTGCTTTGCCCTTTCTTTCGGCCTTTGTCATCCTCCTCTCAAATCTAAGGCCATGCTTGTCACCATAGTATCTTTGAGACTTCAAGATTTGCTCAAAGGTGACCTTTGAATTGTAGCACCTCTCAATCTTGGCTATCAAGTTCTTCACTTCCTTTTTGAGCTTTTTGTTCTCCTTCAAAAGGTTAGTCTCACAAGACATAGAAGTAGAACAAGCATTTAAATGTGAAGAGCATGATATATCAATAAAATCATCACAAGAGGTGGATACATTCTTCTTGCCTACATCACAAGGGTTAGCACAAATATGTGATTGATCATTTGACCCAAGTGATGAACTCTCACTAGTTTTAGATTTTTCATTTGAAAACTTCTTAGTGAGAAAGGCATGGTCTTGTACCAAATTATCATGAGTAACACTAAGTTCCTCATGAGCCAATTTTAGCACATCATGTGAACAAGTAGTAACATAAAGTAGATGCTCTTGTTGTTCACATGTTTTCTTTAGAAAAGAGATTTCATTTTCCAAATTCAAAGTTTTTGCTTTCTCATTTTCTAAAGACATGGTCATGCTAGCAAGTCTACTAACAAGCTCATCATAAGAATCAACATGATCAATCACATTGTCATTTGATACCTTTGTGTCACCTAGTGACATGAGACAATATGTTGATGTAGTAGATGGACTTGTAGTAGCATCATCATCCGAGCATGAACCATCATCATTGCCTATCAAGTGTGCTTGAGGTAGAATCATCACTTGCAACACTTGAAGCACCATCATCATCATCCTTGTCAAGTGAACTTGGTGTAGAATGATCATCATCATCACTTGACCATGAGGTGGAGCAATCTTGCTCAATATCCTCATGAACTACCTCCATGGGTGCCTCAACTTCAAATTCACCATCATCCCATGTAGAGGCATCTCCAAAGGTGCTCTTGATAGATTCCCACAACTCATGTGCGGATCCTTTGAGGTTCACCTTGCTAAGCATATCACAACTCAAAGCATTGGTTAGATAACAATATGCATCACAATCATGTTCGATCATGTCCCTTTGAAACCTAGCAAGATTTTTGGGATCCACGACAAGTTCAAGACGCTTTGTGACAACCCACCAAGCTATAGGTCCCATGGCACGCAAGTCATCAAGAATATGGTGTTTCCACCGTGCAAAGTGTGTGCCATCAAAAAATATGTGTGTCTCTCAAACAAGCATCATCTAGCCCACTAGTCGCCATCCTCTCGGGTCGGTAAAGACCACTAAATGAGAGACCACGGCTCGATACCACTTGAAGGGTCGAGATGGGGACTAGGGGTGTGAATAGTCCTTTCTAAAACTAATTGCGCCGGCTAAACAAATATGATGCGGAATTGAAACTATTTGTTTAGCCAAGACTTCACCCCTCTAGCTATGACTCTAAATCACCTCACAAAAGATCCTACACAAAGCAAATGAGGTGATAAGCCTAGCTTGAGCTCCTAACCATTTCTATTGCAAGGTCACACAAACCTATGCACTAGTACTTCAAACAAGGGTGAGCTCCTACACAATTCTAATGAGCAAAAGCACAAAGCCAATCCTAAGCTCACTAGATGCACTAAGGACAAAGCGACACACGCCTAACCCAAAGGCTCAAATTACTTAGCTGCACAAACTAAGCAAAGCAACTAATAAGCTACACAAGCTAGTAATTGCAAGAGCTACTCCACAAGCACAAGCACAAGATATATATGAATGTAAATACGAAGCTTGTGATTTGGAGAATGCAAACCACCGAGAAGAGAAGACAAGTTGACACCGGTGATTTTTTTACCGAGGTATCAGGAAGCTTGCCAACTTCCCCCTACTCCTCGTTGTGTCGACCAACACCTTGGGTGGTTCCTTTGGTGTTTCACCTAGATGGTTCTTCGGTGTGATTCTCCGATCACTTGCCCCTCAAGGCACGCCCGCAAGGCACCACCGCAAGACACCACTCTCAAGTGAGCCTCTTAAGGCACCGCAAGACACCACACGCACAAGGGAGGTACTCACCGACACGCTCTAGTAGTGGCGCTCTTCGCGATCCCCCGCGAGGTGAGCACGAACCTCTCACAAATCCTCCTTCGAGCACCGCACAATCTTCAATTGCGTGCTTCACGAAGTCTCTTGCCACCAAGCCGTCTAGGAGGTGGCAACCTCCAAGAGCAACAAGCACACCGGCTTGCAACACGATCACCTAGTGCCAAACGATGCAATCTCTCAAAGCAATGCACTAGAATCACTCTCCTCACTTTGATTTGGATGAACTCTATCAATCACAAGTGAGTGGGAGGGTTCTCAAGCACCTCAAGCATGGACACCAAAGTCCCCAAGGTGCTAAGCCCTGCCAAGCCCGACCACAACCTCTATTTAAATAGCCCCAAAGCCAAATAGAGCCGTTGGGGACGAAATCGAAATCACGGCGGCCGGGACGCACCGACCCGGACTCACTAGCGACCGACCGGACTCATTTAGAACTCGTCGCAGCGTCCGGCAAAATTTAGGGCTCGCGAGTCCGTCGACGCCGACCGCAAAATTCGCGCCAACATGCGTCCGGTCGGACCACTGCGCCGTAAAAACGGCGATATCTCCTTCATCCGAACTCCGTTTTCGATGATCTTGGACTCTATGGAAAGCTTACTCAGAGGGCTACACAACCCACATGGTTACTTGATCCAACTCACAATGGATCAAAGCAGTATTCCACTCTAAGAGCAGTCCAAGTGTCAGAAACACCAAACAACTTCTCCTTTGCAAATGTGCCAACACCTCCAAGTGTACATCACCATGTGCATGTGTGTTAGCATTTTCACAATCATTTTCAAAGGATTTTCTCTTGCTCTTACCACGCCACTCGATCCTAACACATCGCAAAGTTAGATCGCACAAGTGGCACTAGATGACCGATATGCAAACAAGTTTGCCCCTCTTGATAGTACGGTCATCTATCCTAAATCCGGTCAAAAACTTCTCTAAGCACCAATGACCGGCGAAATAAAATACCCTATAGGTTATACCTTTGCCTTGCGCATTTCCATTCCACTCCATCTCCAAGTGCCGATGCAATACATGCACCAACACGATCACCAAATGATATGATCCACTTCATATCATCACATGACCTTCTTGGTGCATCGATCTTGACCTCACTTGCTCTTCACCGTTTGCGTCGGTCCGTCGGCGCCAAGTCTTGCCCAAGCTTCACCACCTCGTGGTCCATCGCTTCACTGCCTCGACTTGCCCTTCACACTTGCAACCGGTCCATCAAGCCAAGCCTTGTCTTGACCTTCACCACCTTGGTCATATGACTCCATGTCATGTTTCATATGCAATAAAGCTCCATCATTACGTCATCACATGTGAACTAATCTCCTGTGTATTATCTCAATCACACATTATTAGTTCACCTAATGTTGTCACCAATTACCAAAACCACAAGGGACCTTTCGAGGAGATGAGCTCCCCGTCTCTGTCGGTCATTTGCCGACACGGAGAGAGACATTGGTTCTTCATAGAGGTCTCCCATCCGCCTTAATTAGAGTAAGCATAACGGGTAGCATTGTAACCACCTCGGGAATATGTGCTAGAAGGGTGTTTTTGAGGTGGTTATTTCTTAATGTGTTTGTACACTTTGCTTATTGTACCGTGTTGAACTATCAATTAATTGTAATACTTTTGTGAAGCATGTATAATCCCAGTTCAATCTCGTAATTACTCGATGCCATTGCGTAGAAATTTTGGCACCACTGGCTCTGTTAGTGGGTAACCCCAGATTCAACCTGTAATTACCTGGGGTCCTCACGTAGAAATTCAATTTAAAAAAAAAAAATACCATACCTTATCCGAAAAATCTCAAACATCGTGGTTCCTTCACACATGGCATGTGCACGTCTAAGAAAAAGTTTGTGGCCAAAAATCTCAAACTTCGTGGTTCCTAAATCCTAGGTGGTAAACACGATAGAAGGCTCATCACTATCGGTTTCTTATTTTCAAACCGGTAGTGTAGTCTCTTTCCTTTGTCGATGCTCTATTAAAAACTCGGCAAATGATATATTTCAAACCGACAAGTGTAATCTCTTTCACCGCCATGAGATTAATTGCAGGACCTTTCTTTTCATCTGAAGTTGTGTGTTTCAATGATGTTCACCAACTTTTCGGTTAGTACATAGAGCATTTATATATTTATGTTCGTCCATGAAAAATAAGAAGTGCGTCAAAAAATAAGAATCGCGCCCCGTATCATATATAAATGCAAACATCCATTGAAAAAGAACACGATACTTTTTATTATTATTATATATATATATATATATGTATATATAGAAGGGCAAACAAGAACATAACTTCAATATCCGATTACATATATGATAACAAAGACCTTGAAAAAAGTTACATATATGATAACAAAGACCTTTCCACGAATAGATCAATGTTATCATCAAAGTGTACAAACACTTTTAAAATAAAAACGCCAAAGGTTATGTGATTCTTGCCGATGGGATTTTGAAGGCCCATCTGAGCCCGTTGAGGTCCCATCGGTGCTCGTGAGGATTCTTGTGCTCGATCTTACAAGGAGGGCATGACTTTGGATTTACATTTAATCGACAAAGAAGGTAGGAGGAGACATGCCAAGCATATTTTCTTTGATCACCAAGCGTGTGGTTTAGCCCAAAGACAACATGCATAGGCATCCGCAGAGAAGATCATGTCAATCTATAAAAATCTCTTTTTGATCACCAAAGGAGATTTTCATGGGTTGAAGGAGATTTTCATAGATGGCTATGATCTTCTCCGGAGGATTCCATGTCTCTTATGGACATGTAAATCCAGCTGCCCACTCTCTCAAGCACATAGAACCGGATGGCTCCGTGAATCTCACAGTGGTTCTAACCTTCGGTATTTGCTCAATCTTTTCAAGAAGACTCTTCTAGCACCTCTTGTGTGTAAAACCATTTTGGTGGCCTAAGATGCATAAGAACGATATCTATACGTGGAGGGCTTTCTCCCATAGAGAGAGGCCATAGATATGTATGTGGAGAGTAGCAAAGAAGATCGAGGAAGAAGAACAGCGTAGTATCAAGAAAGAGGACTAAGAGAACTGATTTGCAAAACCAAGGGCCGCACTAGCCGTTTTATAGGCCGGTGCCGTGGTAGTGTTCATGGCCGTGGTAATGACGATCATCATTTTGGTTTCCATGCACCCCCCCGGCAATGATATGAACGACACGCTAGATAATTGGCATCAAAGATAAACCAAGCACCATGGCCGTGGTGCGGGAGAACGTGACAACGCGGTGATGCTCTTGCTTGCAATGGCGCGATGGTCGGGCCGTCATGGCGCATCTTGTCGCCCGGCGTTGACAATGCAAAACACCGCCGGTTCTCGTTTTTAACCCGGCAGTGATACTCCATAACACCGCCGCGATAGTGACCACCCGGCGGTGATATATGTGATCACTACCGATTCGAAAGTGCACCCAGCGGTGTTATTTCGATATTGATATAACTGCCGACGCAGCGGTTAGGGAGCATAGCCTTTTCTCATGGGAAGCGAGACAGCTTTGTCGGTTTAATTAAGTGGAGCCAAGTAGTGAATACTAGAGCAACACGATTCTCAAGGTTGCGGCCGTGGCGTATCACGTGGCCATGACCTATTATGAACACTACACGGCAGACCTATACGTACCTACGTTGGGCGGTGCATTTTATGTCCGCTAAAATGAAAATTTATAATACGGAGTGTAGTACGTGGCGCGTGACGAGGGGTTGGTTGAACTCTAAATGCATTAACGCTAAGATAAAATTAATGATTTCAATAAATTGATTTTTTTACAGATATAACTATTTGTTTCACCGTTTTGTTAATCACCGTCGGTTCATGTGTGGTCTCGGTGATCAAGGATCAATGATGGTGGAGACTAGTTGTCATCCGCCATTGAAAACGCAGCCCAGAATTCAAGCGCAACCGCCACGGGAAACGCAGCGGTGCGGCCAGAGTGATCGTGCGAATTCCATCCGGCGATCGCGGGAATTCCAAGCGATTGCGTGACGCCGCGTTCGATCGTGGGGAAGTCGAACAGCCGACTAACTCACTATTTAAGCACACACTCGATCATGGCGTTCATCCTTTCCGATTTTCTAATCCAGCCACATTCTCTTTGCAATCATCAACACCATGCTCGCCTCCGCTCTGGATCCAACAAGGGCACCGGGGAGGAGATGGAGGCGGAGGGCAAGGGCAAGGATCCGGTGGTGGAGGCGCCCGACGGCCGAGCCCGGCCCGAAGTCGGACGACGACTTTGACTCCTACGTCCCACCCTCCTAAGCGGGACCGCATGGAGGTTCACGGCCTCTCGGCAGAGGTGGCAGCCAATTCGATCAACGCCGCCTTCGAGGAGGGGAGATAATCGAGAGGATTTCACCCTCGATCGTCTCAAGCCCGCCTCGGAAGCGGGAAGGAGCCGCTGTCGGACGGTCATGGTCTTCTTCCAAAGGTGGAGCCACCTCGGAAGAAAAGATCAATCACTACGCCCGAAAGTGGACGAAGTTGGCGGGATCGTCCCTCAAGGCCTTGGCCAAGAAGGACGACGCCAATGAGGAGGAGGAGGAGGAGGACGAGGACTTGGCCGACGACCTTCCTTTTTTTGTTTTTTTATCCGTTTTAATATATTCTATTTTTTTTTTTGTTTTTATGTAATTTATATATTAATAAAATAAATGTTATATATATATTAATGTTGTGTGTTGCTCCCCTATCCCGAGAATCGGTTTCGTTTCGGTTCGAATACCGATTAAAATTTGTCAAAAACAAACCATAAACGTCGGTTGTGCCTTGGAAAACTCGGTCGCCGTTGAGTGCTAAGGGCGACCATTGGGCGGCGGCGATCGCCGTTAACGTTTTTGAGGAACCATCTTTTGGGAAACGCCATATTTATACCCATCCCCCCCATTCCGTTGTCCAATACTAACTTCTCTTTCGTGCCCCTTTCATAGGAAAGCGGGGACTTCGCCGCCGACGCTTCGTCGACATGGCCGCTTAGGGAGGAGATGAAGTTCGCCGTGGAGTGCCTCCCGCGCTGCCCTCAACAAGCCTGAACGGCTTGGCCGGCGATGTTGGCTCGCCAAAGGTGAATCTGCCCCCTCAAGGAGAGGGCCAACTTCTACACCCTCGGATCGACTCTCTGCCGATACCCTCGCCGATGGGATACCGGCCAAACCTGGAGGAGATGGAGGAGGAGGCCAGGAAGGCGGCCGCCAGGAAGCCGGCCAAGCGGGCGGCCAAGAAGGCCAAGAAGGCGGCCTAGGTTCTCTTCTTTTTTATGTTAATTTATCTATTCTCTGATTTGTGTGTGGATGTGTAAGATACAATACATTTGGTTTGTGTGGTTAATTTGCTAAGAAATCAGTTGTTGGTTAATCGATGCATGTCAATCTCTTTATCCATCGTTAATTTGGGTTCTACCGTTTCCTTGTATCGGTTTAATATGATGCGTGTTAATCTTCAATTATCTATCATTTGCGTTCTACTATTCCCCCGTCTTAGAAATCGCGGCTGAGTCCTATTTATACGTACATAACCCCCTGTCTCCGGTCCGCTCTCTAACACTCTGCTCTCCAACACACTCCCCTCTCCAACACACTCCCATGTGTACCCGTTTACCATGATGGCGGTCGCCGACGCCGACGATCGACATGGCTGCCAAGCCCGGCGGAGAAGTTCACCCTGCGGCACCTCGCGCCGCGCAACAAGGTCAACGACGGCCACGGCCAAGTTGGCGCCAGCGGTGAATCACCCCTTCGAGGAGAAGTTCACCCTGCGGCGCCTCAGCACCGCCCACAACAAGCTCAACAACCTCGGCCGACCAAGTTGGCACGCCCAACGGTGAATCACCCCTTCGAGGAGAAGTCCCGGCATCATCGCCCTCGGATCGAGTACTTGGCCGATACCCTCGTTGAGGGATACCGCCAAAGCGGAGGAGATGGAGTTGGCCGCCCGGGAAGGAGGCTAGGGCGGGCGGCCAAGAAGGCCAAGAAGGCGGCTTTTAATTAGACCGGCCGCTTTCTTTTTATGTAAATTTATTATATCAGTTGTTTGTAAGTCGGTTTAATTTGGTTTGTGTCGTTTGTTAATGGATCGGTCGTTTGTTAACTGATGCGTGTTAATCTTACATTCATGTCGTTTGTTTTACTATTCCTTGCCATCGTATTTTTGCTTCCCCTGTCCCAATATGTTATACGTGTCAATCTTCAAATCGCTAACGGTTCTTATTCAAACCCGCGAGTGATTCGTGTCCATCAAGACCCACCGCTGGGGAACGATTCAACCCGGTGGTGATCTAAATCTTCACTTCGCTGGAATTGGTTGAGCCCGTGGAGTTTACGGGTTTGTCCCGTGCTCGAACGGTTCATCACCGCTGCGGGTGCGGTTTATGCCCGTAGGTGGACTAAATTTCGGCGGTGATACCCACTACTACGGAATTGATTTTGCGTGGTGTTGATTTCATTTTCCGTGGCGGGCATTTGAGAAACCGCCACGGTTAATGTCTTGATTTTCCGTGGCGGTTATTTTTGATTTTTGCGTGGCGGTTTTGGAAACCGCCGCAAAAATTGATTAACCGTGGCGGTTTTTTAAAAAAACCCGCCATGGTAAATGAAGCCCAACGAGCTGTAGATGAAGCCCGGACTAAAAAGCCCAATTGGCCCAATATCGCGGCTTAGTATATATTGAAACCCTAGGGTTTCCACCGAGCCACCCGCCTCCGTCCTCACTCCGAGCCCGGCCCCTTCCCTCTCACTCCCGAACACTCTCGATCTCTCTCTCACCTTCTCCTCCCCACCAACGGAGCCCTTCCTCCTCCCCGACCGGCCCACCGGCGGGCGACCTTCTCCCTCCCCCACCGGCGCCCTTCTCCATGCATCCACCGACGGCCGACGCGGGCTTGGCGGGCGGCGAGATCGAGCAGCGGCGGCGGCTGCGCGTTGAGGATCCGGCGTTGAGATGCTGATCCGCGGCGGCGGCGGGGATCCTCCACCTCGAGCGGCAACGGCTCCTCCACCTTCGAGCTCCGGCGCCTCCTCCACCTCGACCTCCGGCCGCGGGCGGCGGCTCGGCTCCACCTCGAGATTCAGCGCGGGCGGCGCTCCT
This sequence comes from Hyparrhenia diplandra, assembly GCA_015847255.1. NCBI lineage: Eukaryota > Viridiplantae > Streptophyta > Magnoliopsida > Poales > Poaceae > Hyparrhenia > Hyparrhenia diplandra. Next base: position 97,022 of record JADLZK010011614.1, read on the forward strand.
CCACCTCGAGCTCGTCGGCGCCACGTCGGCCGTCTAGATCCACGACCGCGGCGGCCACCTCGAGCTCCTCCCCGATCCGCTGCCCCTCCCTCCGGATCCGCCGGCGTGGAGGGAGATCCGCTAGGCGGCGCCTGGGCGGCGAGCACGGTGGCCGTGGCAAGCGGCACGGCGCCAAGGGCGCCGCTCCGCGGCGGTCGTCGGCGACGCCGGAGCTAAGCACGTGAGCCCAGATCTGGGCCCATTTGGGCCCGGATCCGGCTTTCTATTTTTTTGTTTTTCTATTTTATTTTCGGTGGCGGGCAAATAAACCGCCACCATAAATCCTGATTTTTTTCGTGACCCTCGGTCCGTGGCGGACGTGAAAACCGCCACCGTTAATCATTTTTGACCGCCACCGTTAATCCATTCTGTAGTAGTGACCGGCGGTAGTGATGAACGATCACGTAGTAGTGTCTTTTGACCCCCCTAATGGAGCCTCTATTGCACAAATTTTAGGAACTCTTCAAAGAGCCTTCTTGTCTTTCGCCTAAGAGACACTATGATCATCGTTTTCATCTAAAAGATCCGACTCGGTAGAGTTGTCCACCCTTACCGTTATCCTCGGATACGAAAAAATGAGTCTGAAGCGACGGTGCAATGAAATGCTTTCACAAGGTATCATCCGGTACATCACTTCACCATTTTCATTTCCAGTTCTCCTAGTCAAGAAACAGGACAAGACACGGCGATTCTCAAGGTCGACTACCGCAGGGCACTCAATGATAACACCATGAAGGATAAATTCCCAATACCCATCATTGCTGAATTATTAGATGAATTACAAGGTGCCAAATTGTTTAGCAAACTAGATCTTATTTCGGGTTATCACGGTATGCATGCATCCATCGGATATAGAAAAAACATCCTTGAGAACACATCATGGGCACTTTGAATTCTTGGTAATGCCGTTTGGTTTATGCAATGCACCTTCAACCTTTCAAGCACTGATGAATGATATTTTGGGACCATTCCTACGCAAATTTATTCTGGTTTTCTTCGATGACATTTTAATCTTCAGCAAGTCCTGGACTGAACACTTAGCTCATGTGGAAGACATCTTCAAAGTATTAGCATCACACAACATCTTCTTAAAAAAATCTAAATGCCTCTTTGGACAATCTGTAACACCCCGCCCTCCAAAGCCGCACCGCACAGCCCTTCCGAGGGGCGCCGCACGCCGCACACATAGCACCTTGCTTACACTTTCGTCCCTCGCCGTGTAAAAGGGTTAACCCGAAGGTGATATGGTATGGATGGCAAAGGCTTATAAGTTGGCTCCACCCTTGCTCAACTAGCAAGGTGGTACTAAACATGTGCGCCGAAGCACTCTAAGCCCCTATCGGGCCATATCCTTATTGGGTCGGGTGTTACATACACCCCCTCAAAGGACTCCGACGTCCCGTCGAGCGCCCAACTTAACCGGGACCTCCCCTCTTGGCACACGCGACCGACGCCCGGGGCGGCACATGTGCCATGCCGCACTCCCTCAGAGCCTACACGCCGTAATGAACCTCCATGTCCCGCGCCTCTAGCCCGAGACGCCCCAAGGGGCCGCTAAGGTCGGCTCGATACCACTTGTAACACCCCGCCCTCCAAAGCCGCACCGCACAGCCCTTCCGAGGGGCGCGCACGCGTACACATAGCACCTTGCTTACACTTTCGTCCTCGCTTCGTGTAAAAGGGTTAACCCGAAGGTGATATGGCTGGATGGCAAAGGCTTATAAGTTGGCTCCACCCTTGCTCAACTAGCAAGGTGGTACTAAACATGTGCGCGCAGCACTCTAAGCCCCTACTGGGCCATATCCTTATTGGGTCGGGTGTTACACAATCACAACTTGGCTATTTGGGACACATTATTTCTGATGCTGGAGTGGCCGTTGATCCTGAGAAGATAGAGGCAGTCACTGCATGGCCGATACCTACAACTCTCAGAGAACTCATAGGATTCTTGGGACTTGCAGGTTTGTGACAGGCTCACCTTGTACTGAGAACACAAAGTGTAGGATTTTTTTGCGGCATCATTGAGTAAATGTGAGAGAAGATTTAATTTGTGAGTATAACTAAGGCAAATTGTAGCAGCAATTCAAGGCAGGATGCTTCTGGACAGTATTGTCATAGTCATATTAATAAAAAGAAGTACATAAATTATAATGACACCATGAATATATTTATTTCCTCGATCTTGGTTATAGGACATGCCTGGGATGATTACAAGTTCATTACATGTACAGCCCTACACAACGGCGCAGCAGGATGGGCACGTACATTGTTCCCCACTTTACATAGATGCGAAGAGGTAGTGCAATACTAAGATATGCCAATATTCCATCATGCCGGGCGCCTGCCGGTTGCTGAACCATAAAATGGGATGAGAAAAAAATAACTGAAATAATGGGAAATGGAAGCATGGATCCCGATAACACACGTGGATTAGGTGAAAGTAACTTCATTATAGCAGAGGCACTCGATCCGGATAATCCATGCATTTCTCGATCAGATCAGGTGCATGGCACGAAGGTCCCGTTAACGCAGACGTCGTAGCAGTCGCTCACACACCCCCGGAAAGCCTGAACGTGGCATCCCTGCGCCGCTTCAGGTGGACAAGTGCCATTAGCGCCGCCATAGGTGCAGAACCCCTGAGCAAAGCTCTCGCAGGGGTAATGACAGGCGGCCAAACAATCATCCACGGCGCCAGTCACAGGTGAGGTCCCCATGGACAGCAGGACCGGCAGCAGCAGGACGAGGCACTTATGGTGGCCATCTTCATCATCGCAGCTGTGGCAGCACGAGAAGCCATTCGATGTGTGCAGTGGCGGAGCCAGGATTTTACGGTTGGGTATTCCGCATACATAAATTTTTTTTGATGTAAATGTGCAATAGTAATAAACAAATTACATGGTTTGAGCAAAGTGGCATAGTGTTATTGTCTCTATTAATTAAGAAAAAAAACACAAAACATCAAAGGCTCAAAGCTACTAAAATGTAACTCTACGACCCCTTTTTGGAAGAATTCAGGATACCATCATCTTTCACTTGTAGAATTCTCTCTCAATAAATAAAAAAAAAAATAGAAAATGATATCTTTTTTTTTTTTACTCTGAAGAATGCATCTGACGATTGACATTGCTAGAATTAGTGTGCAGTGTGCTCACTTTGCCTCAAGCTGTCGAGCACAAACGGCAAGGGGAGGCTCGGTGCCGCTGGCTGCTGGTTCAATATCCATATGCTGCTGCTGCTGTTGGCTCGGCGCCTCGGTGCCGCTGCCGCTCGCTAGCCGCCGCCGCCGCTCGCCGCTGGGCGTAGTGGTCTAGTGGAAAGGGGAGGACCGGAGGAGGGAGAGCAGTTCTGAGGGAGAGGGAGCACAGCATGCCAGAGTGCCGCCCGAGCTGCGGACTCGCGCTGTGCGTGTGTGGCGCGGCAGTCTGGTGCCGTGGTGCGCGGTGCACGTGCGCCCCTGCCCCCTCGCCTTGCCCTAAAGGGCGAAATGGGCCAAACAATGTGACCTTCAAGATGGGCAAGACGGCCCATAGGCCCGGCACTTAGCCTCTTCAACCTTAGGAATAGACTCACGAAGACTCTGCTCTGCTCGACGGAACGGACGACGGCCAGAGAACTGCAGGGTACCAGTGTTTGTTTCCAAAATCTTGGGTATTCCATGGAATACAGGGGGAATACCCCTAGCTCCGCCCATGGATGTGTGGCTACCTAGATGGAGCAAGAGGTAGAGCACCTATGAGCTCGAATGAAGTGGTCTGCTAACCGATAGATGATGCTAAGCTTTTGGCGCGGGCGAAGCTATTTGTAGGCTGCAAAAAAACTTTAACAATATTGGGTAGTACTAGTACACTAGCCAGCAACATGTTACATGACCCAGCTACTCATGCATCTGTGAAGCATTGAACATGATGCTTAGAGTCCTTCGCTTTTTCCGAGGCCACGTTACCAGTTGAATTATATTAACATGATCGAGCACAGTTACATGCTTAGAGTCCTCTCGCTCCCACATGCTTAGAGTCCTCTCGCTCCCATAACCAGTTGAATCAACTCCTTGGGTAGTACAATAGTTGATCTGCTTCCAGGATCAAATCTTCTGCACCCACTAGTTTGCAGGACCAGTTTGTAATATTTAAGTCTTGAGGACTAAGGTTGTGATCTTCACTATCACAACCATGCATGGACTATGGTTACATTGATTCCTCTCCATAAACTGCACAACTCTCTAAGCTGTCTCCTATGAATTCCACGTACACTTGCATCTTTGGAACAACACACCGACAGAGACTTTGATTATAAGTTTGCCAGATTTTTACAGGACATATAGTTTGCAGGATATTTATTTTCTGGTTCTTATGGTGCTCGTATATATATATGGATAAAAGAACTTTGGAGCAACAATATGCTTTGTGAGATTGCTCGATACATAGCCATATGCCTCAGTTGCTGCTTTCCATTTATCAACACGTCGGCAATGCTCAAAGGTACACTTCCTTCGAAATACAGAAATTCAAATATCAGTCCATGGATTTTACCGGCATTACTACATGTCCTACTATGCAATTAATAATCACAATGTATGGTACCAGCTTATTGGCTTTATTGGATTCTGGTTTGACACATAATTTTGTGTACTCTCGACATGGCAATCAAACTGAACCTACCAAGCTCCCCATCACATCCATCTCACCGAAGTCGCAGTGGCCAACGGGGAACATATATCAAATGTTGGCAGGTATAATGATATTGAGTTTTCTATTGTTAATGAAAGTTTGAGCAGATTTTTACAACATTAAATTGGGGGCTATGATTTTGTCCTCGGTGTGAAATGGCTGAGCTCTCGGGGAACCATTGTTTGGAATTTTAACAAATTGATTATGAAGTTACGGGGCCGGGGACAACAGATCACCCGGCACAATTTATCTAAAGGAGAGAATCTTTCACCAGGTATTCTGTATTCATGTCCTCTCTCACTACTACAGAATTGTCTATCACTCCCGGGCTCCAACCCCCTTCTTTGCCGAAAAATGAACCGCGGAACCAAAGTGGTAGTGATGTGGGGTTGAAACACTACCGGGTCAAAACACCGGGCGGTGATTCGAGGATAGACTGCCGGTTTGCTATCAAAACCGGCGGCGATCCACCACCGAACTTTGCCGGGTGATCCACGGACCGACAACATTTTTGATCAAGCAATGCCGGTTCAAGTCAGCCCGCGAGTTGATATTGAGAGCACCGTCGGGCTTCAACGAACCGACGTAGGCCGGGGATAACACTATTGGGTTAGATTGAGCCGCCGGTGTATCAAAGAGCCAACAATGTCGGTTTACTTTGGACTCGTCGGTGAACTTTACGTGAACACCGCCGGCTGATTTCAACCCGACAGCGTTATTAGAGTGGACACTATCGGTTGGTTAATGCAGCCGGCGGTGATGATGTTTCGTCATCGATGACGGTTTGTAATTCAAACCAATAGTGTTTGGTGTAGTTATACTACCGGTTTGTTTCTCATTCATTGTCGGGCCCATGCCACCCGACATTTTTGTTTTAAATTTTTTAAATTTTTGAATTTATTCGTGGAATTCAGCTATATTTTTAAACCCATAAAAGCATCATATATACATTAAAATCGACAAAACATTACATGGTTCAAAGGTTACATACAACTAACTCCGCCTAATGTTCTACGAAATTGAGGCATATGGCTATGTATTCTTGCAATCACGGTTGGAGCAAAGGTCATTCTCTAGTCATTCTCTAGTCTCGGTTGGAATCGATACTGTAACTAAATCTTTAATCACGGTTGGAGGGTCCAACTAGGATTATAATTTAACCTGTAGTCCGGGTTTGAACCACAAACCGAGACTACAAGTCCCGAGCTATATACTTTCTATTTCTTCCGCCCCATTTCGATCCATTTCAAGCTATATACATGAAAGCCCTTGTTTAGTTTTGATAATTGATGATGACTAGTTGCTAACCTTTGCATTGCATTAAGTGAATACAAGCTAGGTTGGCAACCAAAGCAAGTGGTGGAGGATGATGGAATGCCGTGGTGGTGGTGTTGGGCAAAATGGTGAAACAAGCACTTCACACTGGGACTAGGAGATGGAGGAAAGCAAAGTCATGGAGATCAAGGCAAAGGTATAACTTGATAGGGCTTTGTTTTTACACTCAAGACAACAAGTGGGTGTGGGGGATTTAAGATAGATGGTGGTACCTATGGGACGACTCAGTCATTTAGTGCCACTAGGTGTCTAAAAACATCTTATGAAAACACTTTGAAAAATGCTAACTTGGCTCATGACATGTTTATAAAACAATTGGGAATTAGCAACGCTTGAAAAGAGGTGTTAGAAACTATCATGGAACGGATCAAGAATAAAAAACGCAGCTAGCAAAGGGTTTTGGCTTAGTATGGTCACCGCCCTTGGGGTGGCGGTGCACGTAGCCATGGCTAGAGTAGCATGTTGGTGAGGGGGCACCACCTAACCAGTGTACACCTCCCCTCACTGGGCGGTGCACCGCTCGCCTAGGTAAGGTGCACTGCCACCCCATGCAACGCTACCCACTTTTTTTCTATTTATTCAGCACTACCATGCAAACAAACAATTATATACTCCCTCTGTCTCGAATAAATAGATTTCTAGAGTTATCTTAAAGTCAAACTTTTATAACTTTGACTAAATTTCTCTAGAATATACATTAAGATGTCTGTATCAAATTAGTATCATTAGATTTATCATAGAATATATTTTAATAAGATGCTCATTTTATATCATAGATATTGTTAATGTTTTCTACAAGTTACTCAAACTTAAAAAGGTTTGATTGGCACAGATTCTAGGAATTGATTTATTCGAGGGAGTATATACACACTACTACTTCCGTCCCCAAAAAGAATGCTGCTACGGGTTGTGTGGCGGCTAAAGTGGCTAACGTTTGACCAAGTTTGTAGTGAATATTATTCACATTTATGACTCTAAATTAATTTTATTATAAAATACTTTTCATACCTAGTCTATCTAATGGTATTTATTTGATATCATAAGTCCTAGTACCTATTTTTTTATCTTTAGTTAGTCAAATTTGAGATACTAAAACATGACACTGTGCTAGAATTTCGTTCTTTCTCGAACGGGAAGTATTAAAGCTTAATGCTTGTAATTTTAGTGATGCCAAGTCATACCAAACAAAAAAATATGTATCTGCATTATATTATATAGAGTAAATTACACCAGAGATACAACAACTATGGCGGTGGGTGCAAATTAGTCCAACAACTTGTAAATTGTGTTTTTGGTAGAAGAACTAGGCTAACATGAGCATGTACGGTCAGGTTTACGTATTTTGGCTTTCTTTAGACGATCAGCTTGACTTGGGTCAATCGGATGGCTCATTTGAAGTGGAACTCAGCTCCAGCCTGGTCATTCGGATGGCTCATTTGAAGTGGAACTCAGCTCCTTTGTGTTATTCGCCTCAATTGCAGCCTGCCGTGCTTAGCCCAATCGGCTTGGCCTAGCATTCTGAAAGAGTGTCACGGCTCAGTCCAAGGAGCTAGAAAACAAGAAATGTTTATACATGTAAAACTGGAATCATAATCTCTAATGACGATAATACATAGATAGATATTTCTATTGATAGAATCCAATTCTTTGGTTCATTTAAAATAAGAAAATCTAGAAGGTGAAATATATTGTCGAAAAATATTCAGATTCTATTAAAACACGTTACAATTCATCACTTAAAAATCATGGGTGCAGATTTAAGTCTTCACGAGTTGGGACTTCTTCACTCAAGTCCTCTCGGAGCAGACTGACTATCATCATTGCCTTGCCCCCTTCTTTCTCCTCTTCTTCCTCCCCTGCCTCTTGTTCTGCCAGCATGATCTGCTCCCCTTCCTCTTCCTGTAGTTGAACCACTGCATTCTGCAGCACGAGCGCCATCTTTTGTAACTTTTGCCTTTTTCCTTGACTTTGTACCTGCAGCCCTACCTCTACCTAAGTTCATTGCTGTAGTAACTCTTAGTGGAGGTAGGCTATCTCTCTGCAAAGCTACAAACTCATTTTCATCTGGCAATGGACCTCGTGGCTGCATTGTTGATTGTCCTTGAGTATCCTAGATATAGTTAGGAAAAAATGTGAGTATATCTTTCAGTTAAGTAATGTCATTAAAATACTTGTATACGATTTAAGTAGATTAAACACCATAGTACCAACTGTTTTACTTGGATCTGCGGCATGGTTCTGTCTAGCTGGCATAATGTCCTGAATGAAACACGACATTAGTATTCCAATTGGCATACAAAATAAATTATCTGTTGAAATTTACCTCTAATATGCTTGGGTCATCATATTCTTCCAATTCTTCTTCCGGATTAGGCATATTTCTCTTATCTGCATATTTGTGGCAACTTCTCTTGTTGTGGGTAGTTGACCCACAGGCACCTGCAGTGCATTGTCACTCCATGTTTGCTAAGTTTGGTGCCGCCTTCTAATTCTATTGGATTTTTCTTTCTATTCTTTGGAGGCCTGCCTACCTTCTTTACAAAAATAGGTGGTTGAACATCAACCCCATTCATTTTTTCCCAGTGTATTTTATCTCTTACAGGCCATATGTTGTAACCATACGCTTGCATGTATGTTGCAATCGAATAGCACTCATGTACCATTGTTTTCGGACTGATCTCATCATGCCCGAAACATGCAATGGCATGGCAGCATGGTATCCCCGTTAAGCGCCACCTCCCTGCAGTCACATGACGACATTTATGTCCACTATATTGGACCCATATTTGTCACTCACCGAAAAAATCCCTCCTCCAGCGGGATACACCATGCAAGATGATGCAACTTCTCGTATGCCTATCAAGCTTCTTCTTCACCTTCGGACATATAGTACCAAATCCACTTATTCGTAGCTTCCTCGTTGCTTTGTATAGATCCGATTCATGAGTTGGCACCTGATTTTTCAAGCATTGAGAGTATAGGAACTTCCCTTGCATCCAATATGTACCGATGGATTAAAAAAAAATCAGTTCAATTATGAGGTAGCTGAATGAAAACATGACATTGTAAGGCAACTTACTTATTAAAGACCTCACAATTGTTGTTCAAGAACATGTCACATTTTGGGAAATCACTAAAGAAGGCCCTCACCCATGTATTGGGTGCTAGTTGTTCAACCCAAACACAAAGGCTTCAGGGCTATCTTTCTTCATTTGTTCCATGTTTTTTTCTCCCACCGAGGGACATTGCTAGATCTAGCTATTGCCCACAGATCATTTTTCAATGTTTCCCCTTGTGAACTGAATGAAAATTTTGATACAAATGCCTCACACAAAACCTATGTTCAGCGTCACGGGAAGATCGTGGTTACGGCATTTATCGGACCTGTTTATACATATAGAACAAAAATGAGACAATCATCAAATAAAAAATGGTGTAATTATGAGAGAGATTTTGTGATTAACCTTCGTTTGTCACTCATAATGGTATATGGACCTGTATTGATGATATTTAAGTCATTCTTGAGTTGTTAAGAACCATTTCCATGTGCTTGTTGATTCCACCTCAACTACACCCATTGCAATAGGATATATACATTCATTTGGATCAATCCCTACTGCAAGTTAATAGTTGGCCGCCATGCTTGGTTTTAATATGACATCCATCAATGCAAATAATGGGTCTGCATCCTTTGAGAAAACCTCTCTTGCATGCATCTAGTGAGTAGTATAGTGCATTGAAATGCTCCATGACCATTCCGGTTTTAGGATGCTGCAGCGCCTTCAACGTGAGGAAAAATGTACTACCGACATTTGTTTTTCTTAACTCTTGACCATAGTCCCAAAGCTGATTATATTGCTTTTCTTCATCACCATGAATTATTCGCAAAGCTTCCCTCCTTGCCCTGCCTAGCTTGTGCCTAGATGAGATCATGTTGTACTCCCTCTGCACCTTAGCTGCAAAAGCCTTTAAGCTCATTTTCTCATCATCCCTGAACATATCAATATACTTTCTTGACAAAAAAGAAGCAGTTAAAGCCTTGATTTTCCAATTTTTGTAGCAAGTGTGGGTGTCAACATACTCCTTGATGAGCATGCTGTTGCTCCTACTATCACCAGCAGCTTTAAGCATCCATGGGCAGCCACCGCTTTGGCAAAGTACACTTCTAGCTTTTGCCTTTTTCATTTCTCTTTTTTCCAAAGTTGTCTCCTTTCCTTAATCTTTGTATGCATCAATTGCTTTCCTCAACTCCACAACATTTGCAAAAACCATGCCCAACTTAAAAATAGGTCTTTGTCATGTCAACATCGGCCCTGAAAATTTTGAAATTGAAATTGATTGTTTCGCATCACCATCTATTGTAGGCAAACCGAGATGTGTACCCCCCACACCATCTTCGCCATTGTATACATCTAATTCTTGTCCAGTGGCTAACTCCTTCCCTTTAGTGTTAGCCTCTTCATCTATTAACATGTCATCCACATTTTGTGAGAATAAGTCATCGTCATCAATGCCAAGCTCATAGTCACTATCAACAAAAGTCAGAATCAGCATCTGATTCTTCATGTGCGCCTAAACCCTCCTCACTATCTTCTTCTATTTCAATTCCTTCTTGATAACCTGTGCTTGTCCCTCAGCACCATCCCTACTCTCCCTTTGAAGCAAATTTGTGCGCCGTTCAAGAAAAATTTGTATGATCTACATAAATCAAGAAATTCTTGCAAGTGGCACTCACATTTATCATTTCAATGATATCACTATCACCCCTCAACGTTCTCAGCCCATCTGACACTGCCTTTCCATTCTCGCACCAATAAATTCCTGCAGATGTAGCATTCTTGCATTCTAGAATCTCCAAAAATTCTTGAACATACAACAGAGACCATGTATCGCTATTGTAAAAATCAAACCAATCTATCTTGTTGTCCATATATATCCTTTTCTTGCCAAGTCCACAGAAAAATCCATCGTGATGAATCTCCACACTGAAGTGATCATCATCAACACCTATGGATTTGACCATGCATATAGTTACGGAATGTATATACACGAATCATCGTTTGGTGAAAATAGGAACACATTAAAAACACGAAGGTTCAGGCCAAGGATATTGGATACTAACCGTAGTAAGGAGGAGCTGCGCCTGGTTCTCGACGACCAGGTTCCATGGTCAGGCGCAACAGATCAAGTGGTGACGGTCACCGGTCGCTGCCGGCCGGCGAAGTTTAATCTAGGTTTAGATTGTTGTGGCTGCTAGTTTGGTAACAGCCGCTCGTGCAAGTTTGTTGCGTACTAGCATGGCAAGGGAGATCGTGTGCATTCAAGTCAATCCGTGATGATATGCATGCAAGCCAAGCTGAATAGATTTGAAGCCGAGCGATCGGGCCGAATACGTCACTGGTGGCCCTCGATAGATCGGCGTCCAGTCTTTCAACATGTTACCATCACCGTATTTGGGCCGTACTCGCATCAGTTTGTCAATTTGTTCAACTAAATTAAGCAATTTACGAGTTGTTGGGGTTATTTGCACGCACTGGCATAGTTGTTGTATTGTGAATGCAATTTACTCTATTATATATATATAACATAATGCTTGCATGTTTGCCACATGGAACGCAGAAATTTGATAGAAATTTCGCAGGAATCGATTCCTTTTTCAGTGGGAAAACATAGAAACAAGAAAAAATCGTGCATTCCAAGGGGATCCTTATTCCTTAGTGCTAATAGCTTTACCTAACACCTAGGTTGCTACAAAGTGATAGCTATACCTAACACCTAGGTTGCATGATATGACTTCACAATTAGCCTAGTCCGACAACGTTGACCAGCTTTTTTTTTACGTTATGCTTAGAGATTTATTAAGGTGGTACATATTTTTTCCCATCTGTTTATCTATTTGATTTTTCTCATCTAGAATTTCTTGTGTCAACCAAATAATTCACTGCAATATTTTTTTTTTTTTTGAGTTTTTTAACACGCAGGAGAGTTGCTGTCAATATATTAAGAAAAAGTAAATAATTTAGGACCTAAACAACACCACATAGACAGACCCCACACCACACACACAAATAGAATTTGCTAGTGACTATAAACACTGAGCAGCCTCGACCACCTAACTATCTCTGGACGGAGATGTGAAACCTCTCAAGACCTTCCCCACCGAGCTAAAAAGAGTGCAAAACTGCGTCTTCCCAAAAAATAAAAAGGGTATGAGGTGGTGGATATTATGCATGTTATTTACACTGATGATGAAAAACGATTGGTGACACCTTTAGCATTATGGCAGGAACATGAAACACACCAAAGTCGACAGTACTTCCACTAGCTATTTCCAGTAGGTGATTTACCAAGTTGCATAGAAGTCAACTAATAAAGGCTTCTCGGACTTCTTTTCCAGCAACTCAGAAAAAAGTTTGCTTTTTAGCTTCCATCTATCCATCCAAAAATTGAATACACGGAAAATATAAAAGAAACGACACAAATCCACAAGTTGTCCTTTTTTTTTTGGGTAAATAAGGGATACAATCACTAATGAAAAAGGGATACATGTAAGGAAACAGTTATCGAAGACCACCATAGGGTGATAGAGGTTTCTCAGAGTGACTGCACAGTGGGCCTTTCTAGGCACGTGGACAGGAGTTGCTCCTTGCACTGAGTCCATGAGCGTGTCCACAACAACAAGCAGGTGGTGGGCCCCTGGTGACAGTGTCACCAAGATGGGACGAGGAATTGTACGAGAGCAAGTGGGATCTCTCCTCACGGTTAATAGATGATTAACCGAGGTGGTTGACCCCCTGCTTGCCTCGGCTAATCGAAATAAGAGAAATAATAAAAATGCCTACCAAAACGGCAGCCCATACCATACGGCCGGGCTCGACATCGAGCCTAGCCATGCCGCTGCTTAGCTGGGCATTTTTTGAGACTTCTGAGAGATTGCATTTTTGCAGGGAGAGTTGCTAGATGTGTTGAGCCTTTGCCTGGCCTAACCCTCTCACCAGGAAGAAGAACCGAAGACGTGAGTCAGGAGGAAGAAGATAGAGTTAGGAGACAGAAAAAAGGACAACATTTATTCCGTGAAAACATTTGCATTGTGCGAGGTAGTTTTTTTTATATAGTTTCAAGCATTATGGAGAGATTGCATTTTTTTATATAGTTTTTTTTATATAGTTTCAAGTTTGTATGAATGTGATATATATGTGTGATGTTATAAATTATGCACGAAATCGTCTCATTTTTTTTATTTTTAATGCATGAAATCATCAAAGTTGTGATGGCAAACAAAAAAAAAATTTAATGCTTTGCCGACGGCTCGAAGGCAAAGCTCTCAGCAAAGGGGGTACTTTTGCCGAGAAGGTAACGGTAGCTGTCGGCAAAGGCAACGTGAATCGATGGTGTCACCTTTCCCGCCGTCTATGCCGAGAACCTCGCCGCCGAAAGCTGACCGTCGGCACAGAACATCTTCGCCCGAGGGGGCACCTTCGACGAGCACTCAGTTCTCGGCGAAGAGGCCTTCGCCGAGGGTATTTCTTTGACGAGAGGGACTATCGGCGAAGATATTCTTTGCTGAGAGTTGGTTTTCGGGTTCTCGCGAAAACACAGTCCCATCGGCGAAGTCCCAGTTTCTGTAGTGATTGTGCGAGGTAGTTTTTTATATAGTTTCAAGCATTATTGGACTGCCCAAAGAAAATCATAATGTTCCCAAGCAACAATTAGTTGATCGACCATTGTAACCATTAACCTGTAACTATTAGAACATATATATAGGAGTAACTGTAATTTCTCTAGCTAAGAAATCTAATATTATAATTGAAGAAAAACACCTATCAGTACAATAATCTCATGCCAGTTGCCTGATAGCAAAATCTAACATTGCATGGGTGCAGTTTTTGTCTTTGATGATCTTGTCGTAGCCTTCGGTCGCCATGACTGCCTTGAGATTCCCCGGGCGCGCCATGAACTCCATGCACGCAGCCTTGAGGGCACGGCAACCATGCTGCTATGCGACCGTCAGTGTGTCCGCCACCGTGCTCACGTCGATCCGCTTGGCCAGCGTGGCAGCGTCTCCTCGCACATGAGTTTCAGCCTCTGGAGCTTGAACCTGTGCGCGGCCGCAAGCAAGGCCTGGGCCATGGACACGGCGTCGTCCTCCGTCTCAGGCAGCGCGTCCGTGTACATGTAGTGAAGCATCGCCTCGAACACCTTGGGCTCCACGCCCTCGATCTCGATGCGGCGGTGGCCGCAGCCAGATTTCTCCTTCTTCGAGTTGGCGCTGCTGGAGGCGAGCAGCTCCGCCTCCAGGACCGGGGACAGCGCCGCGAGCAGCCACCCGTGCGCGTCGAACGTCGCCTCCCCGCCACCGACGTTGACGGTGACGTCCGCCCTCGTTTGTCCACCCACAGGAGGCGGGTGAGCTTGTCACCAGCAACAAGACTCAAGGTACCAACTCTGATCGAACTGATCAAGATGATGAAGCTGCACGGGTGATTGGTGATCGTCAGGCTGAGAAGAGGATTAGGAAGCCAATCTCCAAGGTGAACGGGCCGGAATGGGTGTGATCCGTCAAAGCCCAGAAGCCCAGTATTCATATTTCATTTGCTGAAAAGTAGGCCCATGTAACGGGCGGCTGCCTGGCAGCAGCTATGTATTGTTGCGTGAGAGATGAGAACACTTGAACCCGATCTGGAACAGAACCGTGCCATTGGGCAGCGGCGGCGAGCTCTCGGCGTTGGCCGGAGTGTCGATCTGTAACGAGATATCGTAGTTCCTCGTCCAATTACCCCTGTTCGTAGTTAGATCGGTAACATCCGGTATCGGATTCGTTCGATCCCGAAACCCCCAATTCCACAAATCCGCCGCACTCCCTTCTTCCCCAACTCCGTTCACCACCACCACCGCGTTCGACTATCGCGGAGCAGGATACAAGGCTCGGTCATAAGCGGATTTGTACCCAGTTCAACACCGTGGGGCGAAGTCGCAATAAATCCATCCACCATCCCTCACCTTGAGCCGAATTCTGGCGCCCCACTCCTACCTCACCCGCCAAAACCATGGCGAAAAGCAACCCCGGAGGAGCAATTTGGTCGATCCTCGGTCTCCTGACCGCGAACTCGAAGGACCTCAAGTCCTTGCAGACATCCATGGATGAGATGACGAGCTGGGCGGCGGTGAATACCTGGAGGCCTAAGATGGGCGCCCGCGCCGACAACCTCGAGCCTTGGCTGCGCATGCCGGGCGACAAGATCGACAAGTCTCGGGCAACCTACGCCCAAGCGAGCCGCTTCATCCCGCCACGCGTCTTCGTCACCACCTACCCCAAGCCATCATCGCCGGAGGAACTTGCTACTTCCCGACGCCTTGAGAAGGTGTCGGGCTCCGCCCATCTGGAGCCGCCCCGTTCGGGGACGACATCCGGGTCAATTGACCACGGGCGGCAGCTTTTTGGGGCGGTGTTCACCACCGCCCGGGCCACCAGTTCTACAAGGGTGAGACATCGAAATCCCAATCCCATCTACATTCTCATCAGTATGGCACCTATGTCTGTAGTCACCCCCATATGAAGCCTATGCACAACCAGGCCATGCACGATATACCCTTCCCAAAGTTTGATGGCAATCAACCTAAAGCGTGGCTTAAGAATTGTGCATCCTTTTTCTCTGTTTATGAAGTTCATCATAGTCTCTGGGTTAGATATGCCACTATGCATTTAACTGGTTACGCTGCTCTGTGGTACCAAGTTGTGGAACAAACCATCTTAGGCATGCATTGGGATGATTTCTGTGCCACTGTCTGTGCTAAGTTTGACAAAGATGAACACAACCAGATCCTACGCAAATTCTTCCACATTCACCAAAGCAACAGTGTCAATGAATATATTGAACACTTCTGTGATCTTACCCACCAGCTCTTAGCACATGACCCCACTGTACCCATGTCTATCATCACCAACAGATTTGTAGATGGCCTTAAAAAGGAAATCAAAGCTGTTGTTATGATGCATAAACCCCACGACTTGGACTCTGCGAGTTCCCTTGCTTTGATACAGGAAGAAGCCCTTCAGGAGCTCTCAAGTCATGACAAGAAGTATGAATATGCCTCAGCATACAAGAAATCAAGCCCTGAAGGAACCAAGCAATATAGCTATTCAACTGGCTATACCCCAAGATATTCACCAAGTCCGGGGAAGGCGTAAGACGTCTGAAGCACCGGACCAAAACCGGCTGAAGATAAACTAGCAACATTGAAGGCTTACAGAAAAGCAAGAGGGCTTTGCTTCAAATGTGGGGAAAAATGGAATCCAGGACATACCTGTCAAACCATGTCCTTGCATTCCATGGAAGAAGTTTGGGACACATTGTCCGATGATGTAACTGACACCCCACCAACAACACCTGAAGACAGTATACCTGACACTGAACAACAAACCATACTAGTTATGGAAATATCCATTCAAGCAATGAGAGGCACAGAAGGTCTGGAAACAATGAGACTCAGAGGTTTTATGTCAGAACATGAAGTTTACATGCTAGTAGATTCTGGCAGTACACACTGCTTCATCAGTGAAGAATTAGCTGCAAAACTTCAAGGCAAGGAAGAGCTACCTGAAACTGTCAATGTCAGAATTGCTAATGGCTCCCTACTTCAGTGTACTCATTACTTGCCTGAACAGCTATGGACACTGCAAGGATTATAGTTCAGATCCTCCTTCATTATCATTCCTTTGAGCTGCTATGATGTAGTCCTAGGTATGGACTGGCTTGCTAGTATCAGCCCCATGAAGATTCATTGGAAAGACAAATGGGTACAAATTGAAGAAGGCAACAAAACTGTAACTATGAATGTCATTCAGAGTGCTACCCAAATGGGGCACACAATTCTCCCACACCAGTTACAGTCCTTGCTCAAACATAATGCAATCCTGTATAGTGTTCAGGTACAAGAAGTGGAAAAGAAACCAGAACAGCCAACAGCCTTACACCCTGACATCCAAGACATAGTGAATCAACACTCAACATTATTTCAACCATTACCAGGCCTACCTCCTAAAAGAAATGGAGACCATTCCATTCCTCTCATGCCAGGAGCTTCTCCTTTCAGACTTAGACCTTACAGATACAATCCATCACAGAAAGATGAGATAGAGAAGCAAATCAAAGACATGTTGGATAAAGGACTCATCAGACATAGTTCCAGCCCCTTCTCCTCCCCAGCACTCCTTGTCAAAAAGAAAACAGGAGATTGGAGACTCTGTATTGATTATAGAAGACTCAATGCCCTCACAGTCAAAAACAAGTATCCGTTGCCCATAATTGATGAACTCTTGGATGAACTGCATGGAGCAACTTGGTTTACCTCCTTGGATCTATGCTCTGGGTTCCACCAGATAAGAATGGCTTCAGGAGATGAATATAAAACTGCATTTCAAACACATAATGGGCACTATGAATATCAAGTAATGCCTTATGGAGTCACTGGAGGACCTGCTACATTCCAGTCCACCATGAACACTTGTTTTGGGCGATTACTTGAGGATATTTGTTATAGTATTCATAGATGATGTGCTCATTTACTGACAAAACATGGGCTGAACATCTCCATCACTTGAACCTGGTATTCACCACTCTCCAGAAGCATAAGCTATATGTGAAGCTATCTAAGTGCACATTTGCAAGTCAGCAACTCCACTACCTGGGGCATGTCATCAGCCCTGAAGGAGTCTCCACTGACCCCAAGAAGATTCAGATAATTGCTGACTGGCCATCACCACAGAATGTCAAGGAACTCAGAAGCTTCTTAGGAATGGCAGGCTATTACAGAAAATATGTAAAGCATTTTGGCCTATTGTCCAAACCCTTGACAAACCTTCTCCAGAAAAAGGGAACTGTACATATGGAATTCGAAATGAAGCATCCTTCCAAGCACTTAAACAATCACTCATGACTGCACCAGTTCTAGCATTGCCTGATTTTTCAAGGCCATTTGAGATTGAGACTGATGCTTCAGATAAGGGCATTGGAGCTGTGCTACAACAAGATGGTCACCCAATAGCTTATATCAGTAGAGCATTGGGACCTAAAGCTCAAGGCTTATCAACTTATGAAAAAGAATACCTAGCTATTCTTCTAGTTGTGGATCATTGGCGTTCTTATCTCCAACAGCAAGAATTTCTCATCAAAACTGATCAACAGAGTCTTGTTCATTTAGGCGACCAAAGACTTACAACACCATGGCAACACAAAGCACTCACCAAACTACTTGGTCTCACATACAAGATTGTCTACAAACAGGGCAAAGACAATAGAGTTGCTGATGCCTTATCAAGAACAACTCATGCCCCAAGTCATGAGTTGACAGTTGTCTCCATGATCACTTCCCCTTGGACCAAGCAGATTCAGGATTCTTATCTTCTTGACGAATAAATATCCAGACTGTTACAAGAGCTAGCAGTTCAGTCCCCATCTGGTCATTATGAGTTAATTAAAGGCCTGATATATTTTAAGTCTAGAATTTGGATTGGCAGAAATGAAGCACTCCAGCAACAAATTCTGACTGCATTCCATGCTAGTGCTATTGGGGGGCACTCAGGCTATGAAGCTACATATAATAGAGTTAAAAGACTCTTTGCTTGGCCTCACCTCAAACAGGCTGTCAAAGAATTTGTGGCAAGTTGTACAGTGTGCAAACAAGCTAAAACTGAGAGTGTCCTATCCTGGTTTACTGCTTCCACTACCAATACCTGACAGCTCATGGAAGGTTATCACCATGGACTTTATTGAAGGTCTTCCCAGATCACAATCCTACAACTCTATCCTGGTAATAGTGGACAAATTCTCCAAGTATGCACATTTTCTACCTCTATCCCATCCTTTTACTGCCATGAAAGTTGCTACTGTTTTTCTCAATGAGTTCTTTAAACTCCATGGACTGCCACAAGTCATTATTTCTGATAGAGATAGAGTGTTTACAAGTCATTTTTGGCAAGACCTGTTCACTTACTTGGGCACTGAACTGAACCTGAGTAGCTCTTATCATCCTCAGTCTGATGGCCAGACTGAAAGAGTTAATCAATGCCTTGAGACCTACTTAAGATGCTTTGTCAATTCCTGTCCAACAAAGTGGTCTTCATGGTTAGCATTAGCGAGTATTGGTACAACACATCATACCATTCCTCTTTGGGCAACACCCCATTTTATGTGCTTTATGGACAGCATCCCGAGAGATGGGCCTGAATCCACCTGGTAACACCGATAATCTTGATGTGGTTTCTTGGTTACAAGACCGTGCTATGATGCAACAACTTATCCAGCAAAGCACCTTCAAAGGGCTCAAAGGAAAATGAAGTTTCGTGCGGACAAGAAACGTTCTTTCGTAGTATTCAATGTCGGTGACCGGGTATATCCGAAGATCCAACCTTATATTCAAACATCATTGGCGCTTCGATCTTCCAACAAAGCCGTCATTCCGTTTCTTTGGCCCCTATCGGATATCGGCAAAGATCAATGAAGTGGCATACAAAATTTGGACCTCCCCTGGCTGATTGCTCCATTCATCTGTGTTTCATGTATCTCAACCGAAGCATGCCATTCCTGCTAACACAATTGTAAGCCCCATTTTGCCCGGACTTGTCTCACACGGCTTGCGGTGTGCCGAACGCATCTTTGGATCATCGATTCCACATCGTCAACGACTCTCCGGTGGCCCAGTCCTCATCAAGTGGACACATCTACCTCCCTGAACTAGCGACACGGGAAGATGAACAAGCACGCCGCCAAGATTTCCCCGTGCACGGCTTGGGGACAAGCCGCGTCTAAAAGGAGGTGGGAATGTCACCGGCAACAAGACTCAAGGTACCAACTCGATCGAACCGATCAAGATGATGAAGCTACCACGGGTGATTGGTGATCGTCGGCCGAGAAGAGGATTAGGAAGCCAATCTCCAAGGTGAACGGGCGGAATGGGTGTGATCCGTCAAAGCCCGTGGCCCAATATTCATATTTCATTTGCTGAAAAGTAGGCCCATAAGCGAGGCGCTGCCGGCGGCGAGCTATGTATTGTTGCGTGAGAGATGAGAACACTTGAACCCGATCGGGAATGTAACCGTGCCGTTGGGCAGCGGTGGCGAAGCTCGGCGTTGGCGGAGTGTCGACCAGAATCGAGATATCGTAGTTCCTCGTCCAATTACCCCGTTCGTAGTTAGATCGGTTCTGGCGCTGCTTTCGTGCACATCGGACGGCGGCACGGCGGCGGGTGGCGCCATCGGAGGCGGCGGCAGCGGCATCATCGTCGTGGCGGAGTCCTCCGGGCGGCTTGTGGTCGGATGATGTCGCACCGGATGGCGGCGGTCATCTTTGAGTTATCCCGACTCCTCCGGGTCCTTCCACGTGATGAACTCGTCGGCCATGAGCTGCGGCGGCGACGAAGCGTGAGCGGCTCGGTTTTAGCTGGTGTGCACCGGGTTCCCGCATTGATCGAAAGCAAAGCCGTCGTGAACGTGACACCGCCGACATGCGCGGGGGTAGGGCTTCGAGGTACGGGGAGATGTGGCGGCCGGTTTGTGAAGCCCGTGAAATCGTTGCCATGCGGGTAGTACTTACTTGATCCGCCAAGTGCAGCCGCCGCGCCGAGAAGGTCTTGAAACCCGAACCGACCCTTGGCGATGTTCTTGGGCGGCTTGAAACCGTCGATGGTGATCTTGTGGGATCCGTTCACCTCTCGAAGGACCATGGCGGAGGCGTAGTCTTGGCGTCAACAAAGCCGAAGCGGCGGCGGGCGCCATGGCTGGAGTGGTTTCCATGCGGCGGGCGGCTAGGCCTAGGGCCTAGCCGGGGGAGTAATAGTCTCTCGATCCATAGGTATATACGTGCCCATCCGTCTATATAGGCTGGCTTACTTGATATCCAATGATTCCAATCTATATCTATATCTATATCTATACCTTATTAACAAAGAGAGAAAATTTCTTGACCACCTCTTTTTTTTTTTGTCTGCTTGCCCGTCCATAACACCTCCTTTTTTTTTTTCCGCCCTCTGCCTATTTCTGTCTGCCTTCCATACGGTCCGTATACGACTCCTGCTGCGTCCCATCTTAAAGCAGAGTCCACATCGGTGACGAACTCGAATTGTCTCTGCCCCATGTCTTGCGCTTTGCATGAGATTAACCAGCCAACCAAATAATCAAATCAAATACGATAAGACTGGACTACTGAACAGCCTAATATAATCTAAACCTTCTATATATGGGAAACCCCCCACCAGGGGAGTTCGCCGACGACATGCGCTATGCCACGTCATCATCAGCGGGTCGCACAGCTCACCTTGGTCCTTCGTCTGCCCATCTTCGTTGCAGTGCTCCACTAACTTCGTTAATCTCCCCACTAAGAGTTCTCTAGCCACGTCATCCCTCCCCACTAACCAACGCGAAAAATTCCCTGGCCGAGCCCGTCTTCCCCACCTGGCTGTTGAGCTTCGCGCAGCCGCCCGCGTCTCGCCTTCCGATTGAATGCCGCAGCCACGCCTCGCCTCCCGCCGCTGCCCCTCACCTACCCATCTCGCATATGTAGAGAACCCGTCGGGCGCCACGCTGGCGACTTGGTACCTATCCGCGAACCAGCCACCCCCTCGCGCCTCGCCTCCCGCCGCCGCCCCTCGCCTTCCCATCTCGCCTATTGTAGAGAACCCGTCGGGCACCGCGCTGGCGACCTGGAACCTGTCCGCGAACCCAGCGTCGTGTGCCGCCGCAGAGGCGTGGCGCGGGGTCAGCTGCGCCGGCGGCCGCGTCGCAAGGCTGGTCCTCGAGGGCCTGGGCTTCTCCGGGGACGATGCCGCGCTGCCTATGCTCGCGAGGCTGGACGGCCTCCGCGTGCTCAAGGCAACAGTTTCTCAGGCGAGATCCCGACCTGTCGCCGCTCGCGGGGGCTCAAGTTTCTGTTCATCGCCGGGAACGCGCTGTCCGGCCCGACCTGTCGCCTGTACCTGCTCGACCTGTCATCCAACAACAGGTCGTTCCGCCCGAGCTCGGCAAGCTCGACAGGCTGCGGATTCCGGCGGCGATGGCGTCGTTCCCGGCTGCGGCGTTCGGCGGGAACGTCGGTCTGTGCAGCGCGCCGCTCCCGCCGTGCAAGGACGAGGCGCAGCCGCGCAGCAGCCCAACGCGTCGGGGGTGGTCAACGCGTCTGCGGCAGGGGAGTGCCCTCGGGCTTCCGCCATGGTGGCGGCGCGACGTTCGAGCGCGGGAAGATGGTGTTCTTGGAGGCGGTTCCGTTGCGGCCGGTGCTCGCGAGGAACACGAGGCTTGCCCAGCATCTCCGGTGCTGCGCATTGCTTCTGGCGCCGCGCGCGGGCTGGCCTACATCCACCACTCGGCCGCCGGGGCAGCGGCACGCCGAAGCTGGCGCATGGCAACATCAGAACACCAACATCCTGCTGGACAGATTCGGCGTGGCGCGTCTGGCGGACTGCGGTTTGGCACAGCTGACTCCGGCCGCTGCGGCGGCTCGGTCCGCGGGGTACCGCGTCCCCGAGGCGCCGCCGCCGCCGCGTCCCTGGGCTTCGCACAAGGGCGACGTGTACGCGCTGGGCGTGGTGCTTCTGGAGCTCCTGTGGGGTCGGTACCCGGGCAGCGAGCTCCCTGTACGCCGTGCCGCACCCGTCGCATCGTGGTGGAGCTGCCCCGGTGGGTGCAGTCGGTGGTCCGCGAGGAGTGGACGTCGGAGGTGTTCGACCTGGAGCTGATGAAGGACAAGGTCATCGAGGAGGAGATGGTGGCGATGCTGCATAGATTCATTTGCTAAAAAAAAAAAAAAAAAAGGTAGCTAAAGAAAACTAATTTGCTTGATATAAACGATGTATTCATGTGCTATACTTCTATAGCTTTCATCAAGTAGTTGGTGCTTTTCTCATTTTGTCAGTTTCTTTATCAAAACATATTTTCCTTTCTGTCATCATATCCTACGTACTTAGCAAATGAATTGTTGATGCCCTCTTATTTTTTAACATCGTCCGTACGTTTCAGCTCTCAACTCAGTCTATGATCCTCCTGCCTTTGTTGCAGATTGTATCACGAGTGTTTTTGATCAATGTATGCAGGCTATCCGTCGTTTTTATGGCCGTCCATCATGTACCACCAAGTGCCTATATGATGTGCTACTAGCCCACTGCCCCTGTTAGCTACTGTCCTTGCTTTATGAATCTAATTGTTTTGTAGGACTACATAGATTCGTTTGTTATAACTGAAAGTTAAGTTCTCTCAAAACCATATATTAGTCAGAATTTCCTGTCATGTGACCGACATAAGTTGATATAGTTATTAAAATGTGTTGTTCTATGATTCTTATGTTTATATAGTTATTTGTGTGATTTATATCAAATTCCATCGGTATACCCCAGCAACGCAGCGGAGAGGCCACCTAGTCACATAGAGAAGAGAAGCAGCAAATCGAAAAAAGACTCGCCGAGCCAAACTGGCCTGCTCTGGTTCGTCTGTTTTTCCATGTCTCCAAAAGAAATCCGGATACGTTGCATGCTCACATGCAAATCAGGTGCCACCCCACACGTCCCCAATATATAATGGGATCGGTTCGCACGCCCAGCTCTCAGGTAAGCCACCAACAAAAAGACAGATTCAACATTATTATAACTATAATCTGTTCCAACACCAACAAAAAAATTAGATTCAAAATTTATATAATTTTCATTTAATTATATTATTCTATGTTCAATTACACAAGTCATTGATCCCAAAAACGTTTCATAACTATGTGTACGGAACACGGCGCCGCTCGGACATACGGTAATGGCATGACGGAGACGCCGTGGTGCCCTACTGACTTCGGGATCGGAGGCTCACCATCTTCGTCCCAATTTGCTATTTGGCATGGAGCAGCCACATGGTGAAGAGATTGCGACTTCACAGTGAAGAAGTGCCAATGTGCCATCAGGTCGCCGTGAGTCACAAAACCAACGTCGCCGGAGAAAAATTTTAAAAATGATTGTATTATTGTTATGTCAACGACTATGGCAAACTATTTTAATCAAATGCTTTTTTTTTTTTTGAAATGATGATTTTTTAACTTAAAGTGAAGCTGCTTCTCAAAATACGGAGTCGAACCCGTGACCCGTGGGCAACGACGGGCACTTTTGCGAGTCAACACCTAAAAGACAAAAAATTTATGTTGCAGTCTTATTTCTTAACACAAATCTAAAACCCTGGTAAATAAAGAATTCCAATCGGGCCATTTGAAGCGGGTGGCACGAGGCCCGGTCCGGAAAAGCATGGCCCGAAAGCGGTCGGCCCGGCCTGCTCCGTGCCGTGCTTGGCCCGGTCCGGCACCATGCCGTGCCCGTGCGCACATGTTGGCCCGTGGGCGGCACGGGCACGCGGCCCGCTCCAAGGGCGGCATCGGTAACGCACGGCCGTGAGCCGTTGGATCCCCTATGCTTGATTGGCAACCGTTGGATCTACTAGTTAACCTAGGTATAAAATGCACATCCTTGCTATTCTCTCTCATTTTCTTCCCTTCCAGCCGCCACCGTTCTTGGCTCCTCCCGTACTATCCATCTCCCCCGGTCCTCCAGTATGCATGGTGGCATGCTGCGCTCAACCACAGCTCCCTCCCCTACTCGCCCGGTTGCGCGGTGGTGGCGGCTAAGAGCGGCGGACACGAAGCGGCGCTGACACCGCGGCGGTGAAGCCGATGCGGCGCACTAGACTAGGCGGCGCCACAAGCGTTGGACGCGGCGGGCGGCGCCGCGATGGCGACAGCGCGGCGAGCGCGCAAGCGTGCGCAGGCGGCGCAGTCCAAGGCGGCGGCGGCGTAGCCGAGCGGCGACGCTACGCGGCGAAGCGCCCGGCGCGGCGTAGCGGCGGGTCCCTGGGCCGGCGGGCGGTGGTGCCCTCCGAACCCCGGACGAAAGCGTCGGACGACTACGTGCCCGGTGACGCGGAGCCGCGATCGCGTTCGACGGCCGCCGCATCGTACTGAGCAACTTTTTAACGGCGACCGCGGCACGGCAACCGCGGCGGGCCGTGCCGCCGCATCATCGCGATGCCTCGCGGGTCGGGCGTGCGGGCGTGCCGTGGCAGGGTCTGACCGACGACACGTTTGGATTTCTTTACTAGTAAAGAAAAGGGGAGCATATGCTATGGTCACGTTTGGAATTCTTTTCTTGGTAAAGAAAAGAGAGAGCGTATGCTATGGAAACCAGGCTCCTATGGAAACTATGGAAACTCAACTCACGACCACATGATTATGATCCGATGGACACGAACAGAGGTGGGACTTTTTACACCGTTCCGTTACTTTTGCAAATAGACACTTCCTCTCCTCCCCCGATCTGCTCTCTCTCTCTGGAGATTAGACTCCGCCGGGCGCTACTCGCGCCCCCCTCCTCCAATTCTCCATCGCTCAGATGACCGGCCTTCCTGGCGCGAGGAAGGCGGCGCTGGGCGTCGTGGCTGACCGAGATGACCCTCCTGGTGGTCCGGGGGCTTCGGCGCGTGGGGCCGAGGACAACCTCAGCAGCACCGAGAATAGTCCTCCTACATGCATATGGCATACGTGTTCAGGCAGCAGCCGAGAATAGTCCTCCTACATGCATATGATGATCTACATACATATGGCATACTACGTGTTCAGGGCAGAGAGCGAGAATAGTCCTGGAGCTCATACTTCTCTGCCCATGATTTGTAGCTGCTGAGTCCTCGTCGGATTGATGGCCGGCCTCCGGGGCCACGATCGCGGGCGATGGGCAGTGCCGAATCCACCCGTGCAACGAGGGTCGGCGGCGCCGGGCGTGATCGGGGCGATGGAAACCACGCTGGGATCCGGATCGTGGGGGTGTGATTTTGCGAAAATTAAGATTAGGATGGAGGAGTGGGAGGGTTTAAGTGCTAAACTAACCGACCTTTACCACAGAGCCATCAGATTAGAATCCTACGATTCGTGAGTTGAGTTTCCATAGGAGCCCGGTTTTCATAGTATACGCTCCCAAGAAAAAGGAACCATGTGTGTGCAATTAATATATGATTCTGTTTCTATTAGTTAAGGGTTAGCTATCAAATTGATTTACCCTATAAATATATTGTTCCTTCCATTTCAAATTATAAGACATCATAGATGATATCGATTGTCAAGCACTCTTTGGAATCCTCATGTTTCCTAGAGCCAAAACCCTAGGGACATGCTTGAAAAACCCTAGGAAATGCCTAGGGAAATGATTTCCCCTAGGAAATTTGGTAGGGAAAAGATTCTAGGGGAAAATATCAGCGGGAAATGGCAGGGTGCCCTACGGTTTTGCCTCAATACCCTAGAAATGTTTCCCTACGAAATTAGAAGCCTAGGGAACTTGTCGGAAAAATAAAAAAATAGGCCCCACACGGGGAGCTCGGACAGGCCGGTCCGGGCCTCGGCTGCCGCCAGCACCATGGCGGGGCTCCACCCTCGGCCGCGCCCGGCGCGCGAGGCGACGGCGGCGCACCACGGTCGAAGTGTCGCGTGGGGCGGCGAAGCTTCGTCCGGCCACGGGCATGGCCTTGGCGAGCGCGCGGCGAGCTCGAATCCCCCGGCCCGCGGCGCCGCCCTGCGCTCCGCCCCTCCGCGCCAGCGGCGCCCCGCGCAAGCCAGCGACTCCGTCCCCAGCGCGCGGCGCCCGCCGTGGCGAACTCCGCCCCGACGCCCAGCGCGCGGAGGCCAGCGTGAGGCGGCGAGGTCCGCCCCCGACCGTGGGCGCCGTGGCGGCGAGACGAAGCTCCGCCACGCTCCGGACGTCGTGCGAGGTAGGCGAACTCCGCCACGGGCAGCGGGCGCCGCTGGGCGAGCCCGGTGAGCTCCGCCCCCGTCCGCGGTAACCGCCGAGGCAAGCCCGGCGAGCTCCCAGCCCATGCGCCGCGGCGCCTTGGAGCTCTTGTAGGCCTCGCCGCCCGGCCAACGGGCGACACACCTCATCACGCCAAAGCACCAGGACTGCGCACCACCGAGAGAGAGAATAGGAAGGAGAGGGAGGGAGAGAATAGAAGGCGCTCCACATGTTGGTACTACTGCTCTCCACTAGCCGCACTCCAGGCAGCCATGGTTCTCGATCCGGATGTGTACAAGGAGAGAGAATAGGAGGCATTGCAATGGGGAAGAACCGAGAGAGAGAGTGTCGTACAAATAATAGAGGTGGGGGAGATGAAGTGATAAGGTTGGAATGGCCCCATCACATAGAGGAAAGAGAGCGAAAGATTTCAGATTCAATTTCCAGGTTCGCGCCCATAGAAATATCCCTAGGGTTCTTAAGTTTCCTAGGGAAACAATCTGATGTGGTAGGTGCCAACCACTTTCATCCCGACGAAACCAGCAAAGTCCTAGGGAAATATGAGTTTCCCTACGGTTTTGAGACTCTGTCCTAGGGAAAGAAAGTTTCCCTAGGGTCTCTCAAATTTTCCTAGGGAAAAGAAAAACCCTAGGGAAACCAGTAGATTGTAGTAGTGAAGGCAAGTTAATCGATCTTTGATTGAGTTGATCTAGCGTGATTTGGACTAATCGAGGTGTCATGCGTGGCATTTGTTGTGCAACATGTCTCTTGCTTCGTAATTGTGCATGTGTTCAGTGTAAAGGTTGGTCAATGGCAATGGAGAAGGTTAAGGGAACAGTTCAAGTGGATTTTTTTAATGGAAGAGAACTTCTCGCGCGCCTTTGTTGGCTAACAGCGATTACAACATTACATAGTTGGTATTGCTGACAAATCAATGGAATGCAGAAATAATCATGTCTGACAGAGTCTATTATCGAATTTCCATCTATCGGTGGTCTCTAATTAATTTTCTGCTGGCTACCCAAAAAGACTCCTTTGTTTCATCATCACGCTGCAACAGTGTCCATAAGCGCAACCAAAATGTTCCTATGAAAATAAAGATGTATATTTGCAATTGAAGTGGATGAACCATGGACCATGAAGAACAAAGACGGAGGATTGTACATACTAAGGGCCAAGGGGCCGAAGAACGGACCAACAACGGCTATAGCACGTTTGGCACAATGACGAACAAAAACATGGGAAATAGTGATGAAGATGACATTGACCAAAGTCAAGGTTATGGCTTAGACCAAGTCAAGGTGAGGTGTCATGAGCACTTAGTGGATCATCAGGCCAAGGACATATATAGAGGATACTTGTTGACACATGAGGGGTTGCATACCGGCTACACAACAAAGGAGGGTTCAATGGTATTGGACTCAAAATCATGATCAGCTGAGTGGTTTTGCAGGTTTGGGCCTCAAAACCCAATGGAGGGACGAGGATCTCAAGGCAGCACATGACATCATTAGAAACTTATGTTGAGGTGAAGCGACTTAGATGTCTAAATATAGGAGCATTCTTAGATGTGGGTAATGGCTATAAATAATAGATACGGGCGACCTAAAATCATTCGCTGGCATCGCGTTTCATTTTCTATGGTTAGCGCGCCTAGGGCTTAAGTGCTAATTATGCAAGAGATAGGCAACACTTGATCGTTTTCTTCACAAAAACGGCTGGATGTTGTGAGGTAGTCTAATTTGATTTATAGGTGGATTCGTGGTTTGCTTGATCTATAAAAATGTATGTGAAATTCACCTCTCATGCCTTCTGCTTTTATCATTTCTGGTTGTTATCGTTTGAATTTCTGCAGTAATTTATTGCTAATTTTTTTTGGAGCTGTCTTGACCCAGGAGATAGGGCCCGGGAAGGGGCCACGCTGCCCGAGGGGGCCAGCGCGCCGCCGCCCAGGGCAGGCGCGGCGCTGCCGCGCCTCCGCCTCCATTCTGCGGATTCTTCGACAATTAATTCAGAAATAAAGGAGGAAATTCACTAGGATTATCTTAGGCTTTTTGGTGTGCAAGGGAATATTCCATCTATAAGGAAGGCCCTTATTAGGAAAATAAATAGGATATGCTTGTAAAAAGGTATTCCAATCTATAAGGAAACTTTTTTAGAGAGATTACTTGCAATACAAGTCCCACTAGCCGGGCTATAAAAGTAATGAGTGCAGAATCTTTCGGGGCAACAAGCAATAAAGAAAATTTATCCCAACTCTCTTTCTCTCCCCTCACGTGCCCCTTCTGCGCTCGTGCCCCCCCCAGCAAGCAAGCCACCCCCGCCCCCCGCCGCCAACTCCACCACCGCCGCCCCCACGGACGGCGTCGAAGCCACGTGTCACGCCGGATCGATCTGGTTTGTGACGGGGAGCACTACCTTGTTTGTTTGGTGCGGCTTTGGCGTGTTGCGCCTCCTGCTCCAAAGCACTACAGAGCATTGTTAGGCAATATAGCTTATTGCAGCATAAAGAAAAATGGCTTCAGCTCCTTCAAAAAGAACTGTGAAACAGGGGGAGAAGAGGAGCTGGAGTTTTGGGTCTTCCGGATAATGCTATTGTGCAAGAGCCAAACTAAGCTGGCCAGAGCCCCTTCAATTGAGCTCTAGATATAAGTTCTTGAGCATATCTTGGAGGTGATTCTTGGGGCCAATGAACATGGGTATATGAAGGGATACACATTATTAGCACCTAATTCCCATGATTCGTTACCAAAAAAAAAAAAAAAAAAAAAAAATCTCTCTTTTTTTTTTGCGAAAAAGGGTGTTTAGCCTAATGGTTAGAGCATCTGAGTAGCTGGGGTTTCCTTTTTGCTGACTTCGGTCAAAAAGAAAAATCTCTCTTTTCTTTACCTCAAGTTGACATCTTTGTGATTTATTTGAGCTGAGTGGTTTCTAGATGTAATGACCTGAGAACATATCAATGCCTTGCCTTCAATAGATTGCACATGAGCATCTTCAGATCATGTTTTTGAGTTTTCTATTCGAATCCACAACGTGAGAAGGGATTTGGCTCAGCTCATACAGCCGTTGAACACCGCTCCGGGCCCTGCTGCCCATGGAGCCCAAAAGGTAGAAGGCGAGTGAATTGGCTTAGAGGGGCCTCCCGCCGTTGAGCTCCAGCATGATGTCACTATAAATTTGTGGCTTTTTGACGAGCATGGTCGCATACTCGCATTAGAAATTAAACAAATTAAGTTCAGGTCACCAACAAATGGACTATGAATGAATGGAAGAAGGAACAAAAACTCGATCAACTGCGGAATAAGATTGGAACGCATCTGAAACAAGACCAGAACCGGACAACTCTCCACTTATCAACCTCTGGATTCTTTCTAGATTACGTTGATTTGATCACATAGCATTGGGTCGAACTCTTCTTTGGTGTTTAGGTAGTAGCTGTGTGATTTTATCACATATATGAAAAATAAGGTTGGACAAGTTTGAGTTATTGGGAGACCGAGAGAACTGAAAGTATTTAATCTGAAGCTTTGTTTACAAATCTGGATCCGACGTACCAGTTCGTCCAATATACAGACCAATTCATGGCTAATTAGTTAAAGCGACGCACCAGTCTGCCTGAAACAAGGTGATGATTGACGCAAGCGGCGACGTTGTGGTTGGGGCCGCAGTGCAGGCACTCCCTTCTTCTGCCAGGTATGGAGTACACGATGCAGTTGTGGTTGTGGCAGCGGCTGGATCATGCCCCTGGCCACAAGTGGGAGATCAGCTACAAGTTCAAGGCTTGTGGCTTTGTGGCCTGCAGGCGTTTGAACTTGTATAGCTGATGTCCCACCCGTGGGCTGGGGCGCTGCACAGAGCCAGAGCCAGCTAGTAGTTTGCCGTGCTGAGTTATGCCTCAATTGCATGCTAAGCACTGCAGGCCACTGCAATCTGGGGAGCTGCAGCTGCAGGGGGCAAGGGTATCGTCTATGTAAACCTTTAACCTTGATCGTGTCTTCGTGGATTCACCAACAACCACGACGACCCCCGTTGGGAGTCCGCGTATGTGCATACACGCTTTGGCCAGCGAACTAACCATCGCGTGTCTTAATTAATTTCTATGCAGCTTCTTCTATTGGTAGGGTGAAAAAACTGACATCGATGCCTCTGGTTTTATATATAGTTTTTGGTTGTTGCTACCACCTAGTGCTTGCAATTTGGCCACTTGGGGCTGACACATCTTCTATATATTGTGAGAAAGCAGATCCAAGAAATCTATAGACCCCAGGATGGGAAATCGAACCGCCAGGAGAATTTCGCGTGACGTGCCTAGGGCTTCCTTTCTGAGGAGCAGTCCTGGTTTGTTAGAAATTAATTAATGTATGCAAACCTCTTGTCACAAAAAAAAAAAGAAGAAAAAGAATAATAACCCGTTCGCCGTCCGCGTGTGTGCACACACGCTTAGGCCAAGCCAACTACCCCAGCTTTATTCAACTGGCAGCCAATGTATATATTTGATTGTGTGGATTCAGCCAAGAAGTCGAAGAAGGTAAAGAGAAGAGCTGAGGAAAAGTCGGCAAATGCAAGGAGAAGCAACTTCATACGAAAGCAGATCCAAGAGGTCTGAACCACAGGATGGGAAATCGAACGACCAGGAGAATTTTGGGTGCCCAGGGCTTCTTGTTGAAGAGCAGTCCAGTTTTGTTAGAAGTTGATGTATGTAAACCTTTAACCTTTGGTGCGTCTTCGTGGACTCACCAACAACCACAACGACCCGTTCGCCGTCCATGTGTGTGAGTGCACGCTTTGGCCAGCGAACTAACCAACTTTCTTTAACCAACATGAATTTTTAAGTTTCAAGTATGTTAGGGGCTGTTTGGTTTTCATAAGTCAGGTGACTTATTAAGTCAAAAAAAGAAATAAGTGACTTATTTTGCCAAACATCCATTACTTAATAAGTCATGGGACTTATAAGTTAAGTTGGTACACCCCTACTTAAGACTTATTAAGTCATGACACTTATAAGTGACTTATTCTACCAAAACAATCGTGACTTAATAAGTCACTCATTTTTAGTCACTGACTTAATAAGTCTCATGACTTATGGAAACCAAACAACCCCTTAATTAATTTTCGCCATGCTTAGTTCACTTAAAATTTGACACTGTAGAAGACATTTCGTTTGTTTGTGGTAATTGTTGTCCTATCATAAGCTAACTAGGCTTAAAAGATTTGTCTTACAAAGTACATCCAAACTACGTAATTAGTTATTTTGTTTTACCTACATTTAATACTCCATGACACAAAAAAGATTTAATGTGATGGGAATCGTAAAAGTGGATCTAAACAGGACGTCTATGTACCTTTTTCTATTGGTAGGGTGAAAAAAACTGACATTGATGCCTCAGGTTTATATATAGTTTCTAGTTGTTGCTACCACCGTCAGCGGTGGTTAGTGACAGTGGACCACGAGGCCTATTGTGTTAAGTACATTTTTTTTGGGAAAAATTGTCCAAATGACTCGTCCAAAAGTTTTGCCGATGTCTAAATAACCTTGTAAACTAATATTTGGGTCAATTTACTCCCTCCACCCATTTCATTTGGTGTACCATTACCCCGTAACAGGATTTGTTATTCTTGTTTCTCCACGTATAAGTCGAGTTCTAATATATATTTTTTGACTCGTGATAGAGGCCATCATAAGTTATGTTAGAAAAATATATCTTAATTTTGTTGCCACTGTTTTTTATAGCTTAGAAAATTTAGTAATAAATTAACACTGATATCACACAAAACATGACAATGAAAATTCATAATGTAATTTTGTAATTAACACAAAATATGGTATCCACTATCACCTCATAAAATTTGAAAATACAACACAATTTGTATGCGTAGAGAAACAACCAACTCTAAATTGTTGAAGAGCGTAAATTAAGCCAAATATTATTTTAGGGGTTTATTTATGACATTGGGCTACACTTAATAAGAGGATATAATGTGAACTTTTTCCTACACTAGTACTAAAATAGTGCCCGTGCTAATGCCACGACATCATTTTTTTAGGGATGCACACAAAATCAACCAAACAGAATTTGGAATGGCGATACATGTTTTGTTTGTGTAATTGTGTTGCTGGGGTTAACAAAGTCCATCCGGGAATGTGTCACATTACAAGACCGGCCCAGAGGAGGAGGAGGGGAAGGCGGCCCAGCCCGCCCAAAGGGGGGTGGGTAGCGGCTAGGGGGGGGAGCCGCCGCCGCCACCTTCCCCGTCGCCCACGTCATCGTCGAATCGGATTAGGATTATGACTTTTTGTGTGCAGGAGGTATTCCAATCTATAAGAAAATCTCCTATATATTAGGAAAAGAATAAGAGTTTGAGGTATTCGGAGATATAAGGAAACCTTTAGAGATTGCTTTAGATACAAGTCTCATAGTAGGGCTATATAAACAAGAAGGATGTAATTTTTTTAGGGACAAGCAAATAAAGGAAAATATTCCCGCTCTTGCTCTCCAGCTCCGCCGCCGCCTCCTCCCTACCCCGCGCCGCATGCCGCCGCTCCTCACCCACATGCGCGCGCTGCCCTAGGGCAGCACCGCTGCCGCCCGCCATTGTCCTCCCTATCGCGGCGGCTGTGATAGCTGGTATCCCGAGCCGGGACGATCCACCCACCACCAATGGCTTTTCGTGAACTACGACTTCTTCATGGCTCTCAAAGCGCCTCCTCGGCGACAACTCCGACAAGATTGATCGGCTGCTCGGATGAGATCGAAGAACGACTTCACCAGATGGAGCACGGCCACATCCTCCCCAAGATCCATCTCCCTCCACTCC
This sequence comes from Hyparrhenia diplandra, assembly GCA_015847255.1. Taxonomy (NCBI): domain Eukaryota; kingdom Viridiplantae; phylum Streptophyta; class Magnoliopsida; order Poales; family Poaceae; genus Hyparrhenia; species Hyparrhenia diplandra. Next base: position 130,669 of record JADLZK010011614.1, read on the forward strand.
GATCGACGCCGGCGGCCGAGGATGGCACGGCCATGGCCGCCGCCCCTTGGCTAGGGCACCCCTAGATGCCACCATGGGCGCCACCTCCACCCCCGACGATGCCACCCACCCCCCGCCATCCTCCGGCTAGAAGAGGAAAGCGAGGCTTATCGGGACACCTCCCGATCACCATCGACATCACCACAGGCGACATCTCGGCTCCATCACTGCGGTAGCCCGGCGCGCGAGGCGCTTAAAAATCTCATGTTTGGTTTTGGAAATTGATGACACACTCGTTATGCTAATCCTTTGCTCTAAGTGTGACTTAAGAGATAGGATTGCATGGATGACGTGGAGCATGATGATCATGAACATGGGCGGTGATGATGGACATGATGGATCGTCAAGCTCGGTTTGTCGGTTTGGAAGAAACCCGGAGATCAAGGCAAAGGTATACATGATAGGGGTTTTTTTTTGGTGATCAAGACACGATAGAGCGTGTGATCACATTATAGGTTAGATAGCCGACTATCAAGAGGGGATGCCGCGACTAATCCTTTGGTGAAGTGCTTCTAGGTCCAATTGACTTGCATCTTGCATTTAGGATTGAGAGCACTAACTTCGTTCTTGCCTAATCGGCCGCGACATGCTAACATACATGATATTGAGATCGGCTTCGGCGTGTTGGCAACTTGAGGCAAGGAGCGAAGCAAGGTTGAAGCAAAGGCAACAACACAAGGCTGAATCTCGCAGAAACGACGACGAAGCAGCGGCCAGGACTCTCGGCCAGGACTCACGGTTTTGACCGGACGGTCCGGTCGGTGAGTCCGATCAAAAGTTCCGATAAGCATGTTTTTGGACTTCGCTCGTGGGATCGACCGGACGCATCTCCAGAAGCATCGACCGGACCCATGAAGAAACCTCGTTACCGTGGGGCGGGGGGCTTGTGCGCCTCGGCCAGGACGCGCGCGGTCAAGCTGTGGACCGGGGCCGACCGACCAGGACTGAGCGGGGTCGTCCGGTCCGGGGCCAAGTCGATGTAAAACCCCCAACGGCTCCATTTTTGAGTGGGCTCTATATATACTTGGTTGGCCGGGTTTGTAAGCTCTCTCTCTTGCACATTTGAACACTCTAACTCTATTGTGAGCTTGTGATACTCCACTCCACTCATCTCTTCATCCAAACTTCGAATCTTTGGTGAGATTGAGAGTGATAGAAGTGCATTTGCATTGTTGGTTGCATTTAGAGGCACTTCATCCTTGGAGGAGCTGCGGGATTTCGTTTCTCTTGGGAATTTGCTCGGTTCCCTAGCGGCTTGGAGGTTGAGGCGGTGTTGAGCTTGATTGGAGCTTGTTCGAGGCCACACCGGTGGACTTGTGAGGGGGGTCGTTCCTTACCCGGGGAGATTCGCGAAAGAAGCACTAGTGAATTGCTCGTGGCTTGTGAATCCTCTCTTGTGATCGGTGTGCTTGAGCTCCCCACCGGGGGATTTGGCACCGTGCCATTAAGCTTAGCAACCATCAAGTGAGTGTATCACCACAATGAGGACTAGCGTGCCGGCAAGCACGTGAACCTCGGTGAAAAATCATCGTGTCAATCTTGTGCTTGCTCGTTGGAGATCTCATATTGATCACGGTGATTGGCTTCCACCTCTACACGTCGACGTCGATATATCGATCACACCACCTCTAGTATTTGCATTTGATATACTTGTGTAGCTTGTGTAGTTCGATATAGTTTGTTAGCTTTGCTTAGCTCCTAGTTAATCTAGTTAGCATATATTGTTCACCTAAGAGTAATTTAACAACCTAGCTATTGCTTGTGATTAGAGACAATAGAATTGACTTGTGGCTTGCATAACTAGTTCGTTGCACCGCTTTTTTAGCTTCGCCATATTATTTACTAATCAGTTTGTTTAGTGTTGTTGAAAGAATTTTTAATTGGCTATTCACCCCCTAGCCATTAGGACCTCTCAGGCGCCCATGGTGCCACTGGCGGCCCCTTGCTGCCGGCAACTCCTCATGCTCCACAGATCACAGTCCGCCTGGAAGCACCGACATACGATGACAGTGATGATCCTGACCTCTGGATGAGCAGATGAAGAGGCTCTTTTAGCTTTAGAAAGAGATCGACCTAGAGTTCCACGCATGTGTTGACACTGTTATAGCATAATATTACAAGTCAAATAACATGAAATAAGGGCTCAAGTCAAAGACCAAACATAAGTCTAGGGGTCTAACTAACATAATTCCACGAGTTTTGGTATTACGTGACTTTCCGGGGACTTGGAAGGATAATTACGAGAGAAAGATGGAGAAAGTTCGGAATATACAAGGCATATGAAGATAAGACTTAACCGTGAAGTAACTCAACCCGAAAAGTGGACTAAAACATTCTAGAAGATACCACAGAGGACAACTTGAGAAAAAAGGCGGGATGCCGGTGGCACTCCACCTGGCGGCCGCCCGATTGCCATATAGGCGGCGCCGGTGGGGGGGTCTTTGTCGGTCTCGGCTTTCTAGGTCGGTTTACCACCGACCTTGAGGTTGTATCTACACCGTTGTTGAAGGTCGGTTTGATCCAAGGGTTGACATTCACGCCAAGTACTATATAAAGAAGACCCGGTGACCCGGGCTGAGAAGAAGATCATTATCATACTCATTCATCAATTCATACCCATCTAGTCCAGCCAAGTCTAGACCTAAGCCCTAGTTCATACTAGAAGTAATTAGCTATCTAGCTAGTTCTAGTTGAAGATCAAGTTCATCTTGAGTTCACGATAGTCAAGAAGTAGCAAGGATCATCGTTCTTGAGACTTCTCTCTTATATTCGATCCGTAAGTACTCTTATATTTAGAATACAATTGTTATGGCTTTGATCTTTATAATTATTATATTCTTATTGATATGTGTTTATGCTTGCTATGATTATATGTTTAGTTTAGTAAGATTGCTTTTATATTTTATGCATGGAATTGTATAGCATCCATATAGATGATCACTATGTGGGTGATAAGCAATGTGTAAAGCGTGGTGTTTATACAACGTTTATCGCAATTACACCCTACATTCGGGCCGTGTGGTAGATCGCGGGAGTGGCAGATCTGTTGAGTCCTTTGGAATCCACCCTCAGAATGTAGGACACGTCGAGTTAATTACGTTAATGATCAAGTTTTAGTCCTTGGTTGTTATTGGTAATGCTTGCCATGTGTACAAGTAATCCAACCTTGCCATGATAGCTAGATGTATTGCACTAATTGTAGTATTCATTGACATATATGATTAGGAGTATCTTAGGAATATTCACTCTATTCTTTCTATAACATGTTAATAGCTCGTATGATACTAGTGGCATATGATGATCTTAGACTTGGGTATTTATCAATTATATAATTATCTTTATCCTGTGACTTATCCTGTTGAGTAATGTTAGATATATATGGCTACTCTGCATTACATTCTTGTAAGGTGGATCTCATAGCTAAATCACAATCTAAATCATTAGATGACCTTTTTCTCTCTACTTTCCATAGACTCCTTTCCTGTGGTAAAATATAAATACGATACGGATTACTCCCGGTGAAGTGCTACAATTGGTATTTCTATGCATTGCGGCTTTGAGATATCATGTTCATTCTTTTATCAAGGCCAATCAAGAGTACCATGCCCCGCATTTTCTTTGGCGTTATTGCTAGGGTGACAGACTAGTGTATAGGTAATGCCTAGAAATGAGTGGTATACCTTGAGTACATATCTGGTGAGATTAACTCCAATATGGATAATGATACTATGTTACATCCCACTACTAACACCGCCTAACTTCGCTTTGTTGGATCATGAGGTTAATCCCATATCCAAGCTAACATGATTAGATAGATATCCCATATATATTTCTTTCGCCTTCCTAATTGGAATCTTGTAAGAAATATCAACAAGCATTTCTGGCGCCGTTCTTGCGGGAAGGCGTAGTCTATTTAGAAAAATAATTTTTCTTGGCTTTGTTTTTCAAAACTTTCCTAGTTTGGGAGAGCATAGTCAATCTTTCAATTTTGAAAAGATGTTTTCAAAACTTCAAAAGTTTTTCTAGTGCTTCTTTCCAGCTTTCTCTAGTTTGGAGGGTATTAGCCAAAACTTAGAGCAGTGTTATTCCTATTAAGTTAGTGTTGTTTCGACTTTACTAGTTAGAAAGGGTGCTAGCCAAAAATCCTATAAACACATCATATAAGGAAATGGGAGAGATCCCTTACACTACATAATGCATTGAGAACCCATTATCACATACTCAAACAGGTTCACCCCTGTTCTCTATTTTGTTTTGATCTTATGCGAGGGAAAAAATATATGTATGAATTGGAATCTTCGAGAAAATTTTATTAAAGATCCGAAAAAAATTAATCAAAGCGAGGCAAGAGCAAAACTTCGGACAACTCCAGCACCTACATCATCATCATCATCATCCGAGACACCAAGACCTCTTGAATCGGAAGTTAATCAAGTTACTAGAGACTTAACACCTAAATTTGAAGCTATGGCAACCAAGACACTTCGTGAATTTTCAGCTCGTACCACGGACAACATTCTTGTTGGTCGAAGGTAGAGAGGTTGGAGACAAAGGCTTTGAGCTTAAGCGGGGGGGCTCATCAATATGGTGCAACCTAGTCAATTTTGTGGAAAGGCACATGAAGATGCTAGTGCTCATCTCCAACACTTCCTGGAGATTTGCAGTACATTCACTATGAAGGATGTATCCGAAGATGCAATCTTGCTCCGCCTCTTTCCATTCTCACTATTGGGAAGGGCTAAGCAATGGTTTTATGCTACTAAAGATAAGAATACAACATGGGATATTTGTTCCACAGCCTTTCTTGCCAAGTTCTTTCCTCGTGGGCAAGACAAATGCCTTAAGGGGAAGATATCAAATTTTAAAGCAACAACATGATGAATCAGTCCCGAAGCATGGGGGCGTTTTTCAAGATTATATTTCAGAATGTCCACATCATGGGATGGAGAAGTGGCTGTTGATGCAGACTTTCTATCATGGGCTTGTTCCGGTGCTCGTGAAACTATGGATCTTTGCGGTGGTGGTGCTTTCTTATCACTTACATTAACTTCGTGCCACGAGAACTTGTGGAGAAGATGGCTTCCAACCAAGGTTGGAGTGAAGAACGTCAATCTCGTAAAAAGAGGAATGCACCCGGCATAAAGAGGTAGATATGCTATCTGCTAAAATGGACCTTATAATGAAGAAGCTAGAGGATAGAGATCCTCAACCCAAGGCGATTATGCAAATTCAAGACTCACATATGGCGTGTGAAGAATGTGGAAACTTAGGCCACTTGGCGAGAATTGCCCGAGAGATCACGGAGGACATCAATTTCATCAATAACAACAATAATTTCCGTCCTCAACAAAATCAAGGTTGGAACCAACAGAGGCCCAATTATCAAAGCAACTATCAAGGAAACTACCAAGGTAACAATCCGGGTAACAATTTTAATACTTATCAACCTTCTTTGAGAGACCTTGTTGTTAACCAAAAGTAAGACCACGGAGAATCTGTCAAGAAAGATAGCAACTAATGACAAAGCTTTAGAACTTATCAATACTCGTTTAAAAAGCTTTTCTTCAGCTATTAAGAATCAAAGCCACGGCTTTAACAAAATGATAGAATCTCAGATTTCTCGGTTATACGTTCCACTAACCACACGGGGAAAAAATTCTGGGGCAGCCGGAAGAATTAGAAACCGCAAACCTTGTCGATATTTATAATGCAGGTCGTTACTATAGAGACCTCGGGAAAGCTGTTGGTTGGATGACTCAATGCCACCTAAAAAGGAAGATCGGGAGGCCGGTCATTACAATCAAGATTGGACAACACACATTCGACAATGCTCTCTGTGATTTTGGCTCAAGCGTCAACATACTACCAAAGGTAATTTATGAAAAAGATTTATAGTGAACCACTTTGGAAAACGAATATGTGCTTGTAGCTTGTAGATCAATCATTACATATATCGAGGGGATCTTGAAACGCGTGTGTGTGGGAATCGGAGGCTCTTACGTGCCAAGCAGACTTTTGCGATGGTAGACACAGGAAGAAATGAAAGAGCAACAATCATACTTGGTAGACCATTTTTTATGCTCAGCTAAAAGTTTGTCATCTACGCAGAGCAGTGCGTAAGATTGTTTTCAATATCAAAGGAAGAGGGAGAAATTCACTTTCAAGAACAAGGTACACACCTCTCTTACTTATTCCCAAAATACCAATCGTTATGTTCTAGAACCGAAGATGGAAAGTTACAATCAGAACAAAAGGAGGAATCAGAATCAGAACAAGAACAAGACGGCACAGTCTACAAAGGTAATGGTAGTAAATAAAACAACATCTTATAATGACCATTTACTTCAATCTCCAATGCTTCGTCAGCAAGATGATCCAGGTATCCCTACTATTCATTGCTCCATTAATCAGTGGAATTTCTATAATACATATTGCGATACTGGATCTGGTATTAATCTAATGGCAAAGGTTACATATGAATTATTATTTGGAAAATTGCCATTGCAACCAACATATGTGCAGCTACAGATGGCAGACCAATCTTATAAAGTTCCTGAAGGAATTGCCAAAAATGTACCAGTCAAGATCATGGACCACTATGTTCTCACTGACTTTGTAGTCATGGACATGGGAAAAGAAGAAGATCCTCCACTAGTGCTTGGGAGACCATTCCTCAACACTACTCGTGCAATCATCTACATCCATACAGGAGAGATTCATTTCCAATTTCCTAAGGAGAAGGTACGTGTCTATTTTAATAGTTATAATGAATATACAAATCCCAGGGGGAGAAGCAGGGCAGCTCGTCGCCGCCATAATAAAAGATGGATCAAGAATCCAGAAGATGGCACAATGATACCAACAGATTCAACATTAGGATATCATCTTAAGGGACACAAAGAAGCCATGAAGAAATTGGATAAGGAAATAAAGGAAGACACAACATACATCAAGGAAAAACTAGCTCAACTTCCACCGAGAAAAAACAATTTGTTTCACGCAAATGAGTTTTCTGAAGAACTAGGAGAATCATGGGAAGAATATGAAAGCTAATGAATGAGTATTGGTGGAACAGAGATCAACAAGTTTTCTCCTTGCTAAGAGAAGCTCAAAAAAGAATTAAAAGCTAAAAAGGTAAAATCTTTTATACCTAATACATCTACGGAGAAAGAAGAATCAACTACTCCAGAGAAGAGTACATCATCCAAAAGATGGAGGAAGAAGAAGACATCTCCCAGAACATCATCAGAAGAGACTATAGAATCATCAGTGCCACCGATTGTGACAACTAATATACCATGGGAGTGAAGAGCGAGAACTTGAAGTCTTGTTCGGAGGACTCTAAAACACTGAATCCTCGCGAAAGGTAAGTCGGTAAGTTATCAATAAAATCCCCGCATTGCATATTTATCTTTGCATATCATGTTTATCTTTTCGGTATCTTATATTTGCTTTTGAAAATAACAAAAATATTTTGTCTTTTGTGAAAACCTTTAAGCCCCATGCTAATATCCCAGGAGGCTTAACACCTCTAGGCTATTTCTTTGTGGTGGCATAAAAAAAATAAAATAAAGATGCATAAGTATTTATACACAAGTTATACTTTATTTTTCTTACATATAAAAAATAAAATAAAAATTTGAAAAAATGAAAATCCAAAAATATTCCCAAGCAACCTAAAGTGATGTGGCTAACCCCTAATGCTTAATCAAGTTCCACTAGCTTTGTTGTCTATTTGAGATCAACAGATTTCAAGAGGAGAAGGGATATGTTAGGCGTCACTCTTGTAAGCCAATTACCTCAACTTCTACATCATTGAAGATTACACTCCAATCTAGCTTGGGGAGTGCAACCCCAGATTATCCAGATAAGTATTTTACTATCTATATATATTATTTAGCTAAATATTTTGTTTGCTAGAAAGTTTAGTTTATTAAAGTTTGTTAAGAGTCTAGTTTTTAATAGAGTTTAAAAAGTCTTTTGTTAGAGTGTGAATAAAAAGGATCAAGAGAGAGTGCACACTAAAAGTTTGTTTTGTTCAACTAAAAGGAATCCTAAAATCTGCCAAGCGTGGAGATGATGAATAGTTGCTCCGTTGTTATACTTTTTCTAGTACCTAGCTTTTCAAGCATAATTTCTCTTGAGCTCCATTTGCAAAATTATTACTCAAAACACAGAAACCTATGGGTTGCAAATGCTTGCTCTAAAGTCTAGGTAATTGACGGATATGATATATGATAGTTTGAGCCGCTATTTGATCTTACTCCTAGTGACACTAGATTTCTGGAGATTTATATTTCGAAAATTGAAAATGCACATGATAAGTTCTGTGTGACAAGAGTGTGAACCTCCTACCCAGCGACCATATATACTATTTAGATTAGGAAAACCTTTTGATATATATATAGCTGCTTGCTTTTGCATTGAGTTCGTTCAATCTTTGTCGGCCCTTAGAAACTTGTCATGCTTGATCATGTACACTCCACTCTATTCCACTCCACTATATTCCACTCTACACATATGCTATTTACATCCCGTAAAATGCGCATCCACCATATATATACCACTATATCATTCACTCACTCTAGCAAACAAAAATGTTCTACTCCTATCCTAGGAGAGAGCAACCAAAAAAACATTTACTATACCCATCCACTCATTCATTGCTAGCCAATATCTTACAAAAAGCTCCATTATATTTTACCTCTCAAAAAGTTATTGCAAAAGAGATGCTGGGTTGTAGATTAAAAAAAAGAAAGGGAGATGAAAAATGGACAAATGTCCTATGGGCGAGCAGTAGAGCCTACCTCCCTAAAAAAAAAAAAGAGATGAAAAATGAACAAGTGTTCGAGGGCTGAGTAGAGCCTACATCTCTAATAATAAAGATGAAAAAATGGACAAGTGTCCAGGGTGAGTAGAACCCACATCTTTAAAAAGAGAGGAAATAATGGACACAAGTCCGAGGGTGAGTAGAACCCACCTCTCTAAAATATATATATATATATATATATATATATATATATATATATATATATATATATATATATATATATATATATATATATATATATATATATATATATACATGCGTAGAGTTTTTGATTTGATGTTTTACAACATCAATCAATCGGGCGTGGAAGGCTATACCCATAATACCCTTGAATAATTTAGAATCCACTACCGTTGTATAATACCACCTTTGTAAATTAGTTTGTGACAGAGGTCCTCGCGATACTCTCCTCGCTTGTAAGGTAATAAGGTTTGTGCTAAGTGCTTGGGGTTTTGAAAGGGGAAAGCCGTATGTAAGCTTGTTTGCTTTAATGGAGCAGTTTTAGCTTTGAGAATCCCTCGCTTTCAGAAATGGGCCCATGTAAGTTTGAGTCTATTCTATGGACCCTAGAGGAGAAGCCTCGCGGCGTATTTTTCTTGTATTGTTCTCGTGTTAGCCCGGGTAGCGGCGTTTTAGAGAACTCGAAAAAGAACTCGAGTCACAGAGAAGTGTTCTTCGAGGGTGGAACTGCCTGGGGAGGCGATAGACGTCTTAGCGTTCTACGCCACGACGGAAAACGGCTATCGGGTTAAGCGTTAGAGGGATAGGATAAGCTGCCGCTTTATGAAGAGAGCTAGTGATGCATACGGTGAGTACCGAAGTAGGATCAACACAAGCATAGTTGCACGTTTAGGCATATTTGAGTAGTCCGTATCACCGTGAAAAGATCCCTGTGAATTTCAATTCCGCGATATCATCCCGCATCGCTAGAGAATATTCACTAATTGAGTTCATAATAATCACGCACTCACCTAATATTCACGCATACATCACTATCATTGAATAGTAGCAAGTGCCTTGCATAGTATCTAAATATTCACGTTTTTTTGCTAATCAAGCTTTGTATAATTTGCATCCACTCACAAAAATCAAAGAGCAAGTGCTCCATATTGTAGAAAAGTTTTGAAGTGCCCGAGCCACTCAGCGTGAAGTGCTCGCAAGTAATCATTCATAATATTCGAATTTGAATAGTGTCCAATATTTTGAATAGTGACACGAATTTGAATAGTAAAACTCAAATTTGAATAGTCCGCGTGAATAGTAACTCATGAATATTAAATTTTGAATTTCGAATCCGAATATTTCCCCAATACTAATAATATTTAAGTGGTTACCAAAAAATTAGTAAAAATTGAAAAGTTACATTATTTGAATTTAGAAATTAATCTTTGGAAAGTCCACGTGAAGACTAAAGAAAATATAAATATCAAGTGTAGACGCTAATAGTTAGAAGAACATATTTGGCATACTTCACACGGTCAAATAAATTTATTAGTAGACTTAATACATAATTTCTATATAACTTGGGGTAAAAAGACAAGACGATTTAGAATTAAAATTTAAAAAGTCTTCAAAAAGAGCATGGCTTGATTAAAAGAACAAATATTCAGCTATCAATAATAAGTTAGAGTTAGCTTTACAAGCTTTTGGAAGAAAGTAAAACTTATCTAGGAAGAAGTAGCCGAAATCGATTATATTAAAGAGGATATAACTTACCTACATAAGAAACTTGAGAATACCAATATCGTTGAGCATAACAAAGAAATTGTGCTATCATCCACGTAGTAGTTAATAGATCATTAAATTCGGATAAATGGAAATACGGCGACTTATCTAGAAGAGACAAATCACTCCAAGTAGTAAATAGAGACATAAGACCTTTAGGGCTTATGGACAAAATAACGAGGGAGGTTGTGAAAGTATTGAAACACTAGAAGAAATGATAGATGTAGAAAGAGATCTTGAAAGATATCGAAAAAAAAATACATTAAGAAAAATAAAAACCTCAACAAATATATCAAATGGGTTGGTTTGAAAATAAAAATGGGCTATCTGAGAATATCTAGAGAAGTAGAATTAAGTGTTGTAAATAATCTGTTCAACTAAATATAGTTAATAAACAAATTGAAAATGGATTAAAATATAGTGGATACTGAGATATATACACCAAGGAATGTATATCATAGGAATTAAAAGGCATGACAAGGAAAAAAAAAATTAGGAGCAAAAGGTCCTAATAACTTTGTTAGATAAAAGATGGGATTCAAAGTGAATAAAAGCGACATTAGGATTTTTAGAAGGTGATATGAATGAAAATATGCTAATAACATATATAGCTCAGATTTATTAATGCCAGTAAAAAGAATTTATAGATAAGATGGCTTTTGGTTTCGGACTAAAAGGCTATGAAGATTTTTAAAGGAACAAATCTATTAGTAAGCATTGAATTCTTAGGAAGATTAACTAATAGAAGTGGTACAAAATATAAAATAAATGTGAATAATGTGATTGAAAATATGCAGTCTAAAGGAATAAAATTTATGAGCCCGCTAAAGATAGGTTACGAAGAAAGAGCGGTGAAGAGTGGAATATAAGTTCTCTTATAGAACCGAAGATTTTAAAGCAACCTAAAAGATTTTATAAGCTATGAAAGTAAAAGAAGGTTCAACTAGTATTAGATTTGTAGGTTATGAAGATAAAAGCCTAGATGACTTAGAGACATCTAGTTCAGAAGTAAAAATCAGTAGAAAATAGAAGAAATAGTATATGTGAATTCATAGAAATCCTAGATATAGATAATGAAATAAAACATTATGAACAAAAGATAAAGAATATCCCTAATGAATACTTTACTAATGGAATAAGCAAATGGCCTGCTATAAAGAAAAAAAAGAAGTTTACTTTATAAGGGAAATTTATAGGCTTACCCAACTTAAGAAAGAAAGAGAATTAAATAATAGAAAGCTTAATGTTCAAATAGAGAAAACCTGAAGTTATGTCTAAGCAAAATGAAAATAAGGCCCAAAAAAAAAAGAACTAGAAAATAAAATAAAAAATATTGAAGAAAATGAGATAAGTGAAGATGAGCAATGGGAAATTAATAACAAGCTTTTACTAGAAAGTTATGAAGAAGAAGATGATGAATATATAAATGAGTCGGGGCAATAATAATTTGGTAGAGGTTACAAACCTTTTAGAATATGAAGAATTACATAGAATAGATAATTCTATAGAAGCAATGGATATAGATCCATCTTCATCAAAAAAAAAGAAAAAGAGGCCCAGAAATAAAAGGTTGAAGAAGAAAAAGAGAAATACCAAGGCTAACTAGAAATCCGGGAAAATGGCCACCGAGAAAAAGAAGATTCTACATATAATTATATACAGTCAATATACTCATATGGGTTCAAAAAGAAGAGATTTTGAGAAAAAAGTTCAATTTCAGAATCATAAAAATGATGGTGCCATATTGAATCTAGCGCAAACACATGATCCTATAGATTGGCCAAATATACTCGGCATATGGAAAAATCTAATAGTGCAAAAAATATATACAGAATCAACATAATATAGGAAATAAAGTAGAAGATATGATCACATATTTGGAAACTTTTTAGGAGAATCAGTTAAAGTTTTGTGGGAACAATGGGTAGAATCTTTCCCTATATTTTATGGAGAATTAAAAGATTTTGGTAGTAATCCACATAATTTTGCAAATATTATATCAAGTATAGTAATAGAGAAGATCCCTGAATTGGGCTTTACAGTTATACAAAATGAAAGATTAAGAGAATTAGAAAAGTTATCATTAACTAATTGGAAGAAAATAAAGCAATTTTCTCAACATTATCTATATAATGCTACAAATCGCTAAACAAGGTTATAATACGAGGAGTAGTTGAAAAATATTTTCATAAGTTGCCAGATCCTTTAGGATCTATGATATTTGAAGAATACAAAAAGAAACAGGTTCTAATTGCTATAATATCTCTCAGGGCTATAACTTTTGTTTTAAAACAATTAAGAAAGATATGTACTAATATACAAGCCCGAGAGATCAATGAAGCAATCTGATTATAATTTTTGTAATAATATAGTTCAAATACCATTGACATATGGAGAAGAAAGATCCAAGTATAAAAAATATCCTAAGAATTATAAAAAGGAAAATATAAGAAGGAAGAAGAGATATTTTCTACTTAAGATACGATAATAGAGCTCCTTTCTTACATAAGAGAAATGTAAGAAGATATAATCCTAGAAAGAATTATGATAGTACTTGCAGATGTTTGATCCGTAATTCTCAGATCATTTAAGCGAGAACTTGTCCTAATAAAGATAAGAAAAGATATTCTAATAAGTTAGAAGAACAAGAAAAAGGTTCTAATAATAGATAGTGTAAATGAAAATATATTAGTATGTGATGATGAAATAATGGATGATGAATCAATATATTCAATCATAGAAACAGATGAGATAGAATATGATGAAGAACAAGAATCAAGTGATGAAGAACTAGATTTAATTGATGAATTATCCGGATTAAAAAATTGAAATGATGGATCAAATAATTTCCAAGCATAAGAAAGAAGAATACAATGTTTTATCTAATACATGTTTGTCTCCTTTTGCAGGAATGAATATAAGATGTGTATATTGTATATATTATCAAGATCCGAAAGAAAGAGCTACATGCGAGTCTTTGTTTAAAACAAGCATGTATGCTATGCTCAACTAAGCAGAAAGATAGAAAAAATAACATTACAGCAAATATAAAATTTGAGAAAACTAAATCAGAAGATATAGGCTTAGAAAAAGAAAGAAGCAAATATGAGAATAATATTCCACAAAAATTTCTCATTCCCGGACTAAGTTTCAAAAGCCGAACATATCTGTCATATTTTACACAAGATATTATAGATTTAATATGGGCAAAAATATCTTTGAAAGGCACTACAAGACCTTTCAAGATATACAAGAATACTTCTTAAAATTATATGAAGGAAAAAGAAAGACATCCAGGAATTTATATTAAAGCAAATATCTTTCCTATAATCCATATTGATGATATAGTCATTGTCAAGCCTCATCAAAAAGATTTTTAATATTTATGACTGACATAGACTTGAAATACTTTCGAAATATACAACGAAGTAATAATGATGATATATCACTCCAAACCATTATAGATCATGGGCTAATCCATGATATTTATGGTACATTGGAAGAAATAAGTAAATCGATCTTGGAAAAGCTATTAAAGAAGCATGTAAAAAGTTAATATGTATCCGTGGAAAATATAAGATCAATTTACATTTCTAATCCTCCAAAATTCACGAAACCAATAAGACCAAAGCAACCCATGACATATATATAAAAAAGGGTCCATATAGATTTCCTAATATATGGACAATTGAGGAAGATTATAAAGAATTATTTGCCAAGAAAACGAATCATGATAAGCGGAGAATATTCAAATAAGCAAAAGAATTAGAAAGTCATGTCATATTTGATCGCAACTATCATATGATGTATCAAAATAAGATAACAAAAATATTCTTCCAAGCATATTATGATGAATGTATGGTAATACAAAGAGAAGTTGGAAGGATAATTAAACCTAACTATGGTGAAGAATGTCAATTAAGAAAGGAATACGAGAGAATTGTTGAATATCCATTTAATATGCCAACCCGAGGATACGGATTTTGAAGATCTTGATTAAATAAGTATTGGAAGTTTTATGAATACATATATTTGCATATGTTGATAAGGTGTTATCAACAATTTGTCCGGGGAATATCATTATACACATGCGGAGTTTTTGATTTGATGTTTTGCAACATCAATCAATCGGGCGTGGAAGGCTATACCCATAATACCCGTGAATAATTTTCGAAAATCTTCAAGATGCATAACCGAACAAGATGAAGATTGGCCCTTTGTTGATGATTATTGAAGCTTCATCGAGGCCCTACGACAATTGAAGAAAAATGTCGCCGTCGAGCAGCAGTGCAACTCCATCCGGCACATGCATGCAAGATGAAGCAAAGCCAAGGTCATTATCGCTTGGCAGATTGAAGGCCGAAGATTGAACGCCTCTTCCTTATACGCGCAGGAAAAGGGTGAAGCCTGTGCCTTGCATAATTGAAGAAGCCACATCGCATCTCGGAAGATTCGCATGATGAAGGCACGTCACCAAGGCTTCAATGTGAAAAGGATAAGCTTGAAGAAGCACGAAGTCTTATCCTCAAGACGAAGTCGAAGGCTCTTCGCTCCTATAAAGCGAAGGCCATCGCCCCACAGAGAGAGAGAGAGACACGGGACACGGGCATTTGAACATCCTCAACACCATCACCCGCACCCACTCCACTCATACTCCACTTCCACTTCCACCATGCGAGCCTAGTCTCGAGAGCCCAGCGAGATTAGCAACCACCACCCGAATAATTTAGAATCCACTCACCGTTGTATAATACCACCTTTGTAAATTAGTTTGTGACGGAGGTCCTCGCGATCCTCTCCTCGCTTGTAAGGTAATAAGGTTTGTGCTAAGTGCTTGGGGTTTCCGAAAGGAAAGCCGTATGTAAGCTTGTTTGCTTTAATGGAGCGATTTTAGCTTTGAGAATCCCCGCTTCTACGTAGCCGTCCATGTAAGTTTGAGTCTATTCTATGGACCCTAGAGGAGAAGCCTGCGTGCGTATTGTTCTTGTATTGTTCTCGTGTTAGCCCGTGTAGCGGCGTTTTAGAGAACTACGAAAGAACTCGAGTCCGAAGAAGTGTTCCTTCGGTGGAAGCTGCACGGGGAGGCGATAGGCGTCTTAGCGTTCTCGTCCGCGACGGAAAAGCGGCTATCGAGGTTAGCGTTAGAGGGATAGGATAAAAGCCGCCGCTTTTATGAAGAGAGCTAGTGATGCATACGGTGAGTACCGAAAGTAGGATCAACACAAGCATAGTTGCACGTTTAGGCATATTTGAGTAGTCTATATATATATATATATATATATATATATATATATATATATATATATATATATATATATATATATATATATATATATATAGGTATGTTATATGGAGCCCTGTGCTTCCAATAATTAGGGAAGCACTAGCCCAAATGGCACCAACGTGGTTCAATCGAACCATGATCCCCATGGGCACGGCTTCGACCGCCATGGTCCCGCCAGCAAGTGGAGCCGGGCCAAATTCACCCGTCTGGCCTCATTCAAAATCATTTGAAAACACGGGCCGTGGCGAAAAACAAATCCCCACCCCGGCCTTCCCTATCGGCGTGGCGTGCGGTGACCCCACCACGGCGACGTAGGCGTCTCCTTCCTCAGCGGCCTTTGCCTCGCCGGTGGCTGCCGGCCTCCCTCTCGACCGAGCTTCGTCCTTGGCGCGCCTCCGTCGCCCGCCCCCTAACGGCAATGGCCCGACGCGGAGCGCCCGACGGCGGCGCTAGGCACATCCTTGTCGGGACTCGAGGAGGCGCGCAACGCGGCGAGCGGCGACTTCGAGTGAGGAATCTCCATCCCGGCCTTCCCCGTCGGCGGCGGCACCTCGCCGCGTGGGCGGGTCCGGCGGCCGTGGCTGCGATTGGGCGGGTCCACGTATTGCGATCAGCCCCTCAGCATTTTGTACTGCGTCCCGAGAGTGATGCGTCTGCGCTATTCACGGTTTGTCTTCTTCCTCCTACTTCGATTCCTAATCCAAGGAAATAATTACAACTCACGGAGGATAAACATCGGCTCGATTCATCATGGATGGCAGCTATGGCTACTCCATACCACCAGCGGCGACGGCTCTCCAGCGGTCTAAGCGTCCGACCCCGCAGGCTTTGGGATGGGTTGCGCAGCCAAGGAATTGCTTTAGGTGCATGCACTCAAGAAAGGTAAGCTCCCCCGCCGCTGATTTGATTTGCCAACGCCGTAGTTGATGGGTCATTGCTGATGGATACATGCATGCACAGGAGATCACAGGAGATGGAGCAAAATACTAAAGATAGCAATCTGCTCCCAAATATCTCAACCGCAGCCAAAAAAAAAAAAAAAAAAAAAAATAAAATATGCACATCGTGTAATACCTTATATGCTTCTTTGTACAATGATGCACCTTGCCTTCTCATGATATTTTTCTTTGATTTTTAAGCTTCATTAGCTATAGTTGATATGCAATGTTTTAATTGGATTTGATCACAACTTTGCATGAATATGAGGTTGTGGCAAATGAGAGCTAGCATCTAAGCGTCATAGATGTGTTTTACGCTATAGCATCATTGAGTTTCTATGCATATGAAAGTTGGAGAACGGTTCTAAAATTACTTGTTATTTAAATTAATATTTATGCACCCCTATGACGTGTTATTATGCGACCATGGATCTGTGGCAGCGGCATAAAACTTCTTGTTTATATGCATGGAAAAAAAATGCTTCTATGCATTGCTAATGTCTGACCAGCGGCAAACTTCTTGTTCCTGAACTTCGCCAGCGTGTATGTATATATTTGTGTCATGGCTAATGTCCCTCCATTGTTGCATGCAGGTTCAAAGAGCTGCCGATCCATTTTTTTCTCAGGCCATCGGTGCTGACTCAAGCAACCAGGTGAGGATTGAAGTAGATATGCTAGCAACCTGTGTTAATTATGTTGCCTTGTGCATTTGAAACTTATTTTTGGATGCATAGCAACCTGGGTTATTTGGATGCAACTGTGGTCATGTAAGCTATGTTTCAATCTAATTTCATTGCCTAGAAATTGAATTAGAAATCTTAAGCTTTGAATGCATATTAATTAAAATCTTATTTTTTGAATCCATATAATGTGAAGGAGATTGAAACCTTAATTTGTGAATGCATAGAAATTGAAACAATATTTTTTTGGATGCATAATAATTGTTTCTCTGTGCGTGCTAGGATACATTTTATGCACAAGCAATTATTTTTGATATAGAAATACATTTTTATGCACCAAGAATATCTCACCTGCTGTAAGGTTCATATAAAGTTTTTTGCATGTGCTAAAAATTATGCATTATTTTTTTTCGCATGGTGTATAGTGTTTTGATTTTGTGTTTTTTTTGCCATCAAATTGGATTAGAGAATACGACCAGTGTCGTGGTGTTGATGGCTTTAGGAGAAGACACATCTAGCACGATCATCACAAGCTTTTTAGGTGACAACCGTTGCTGTTGTGAAATATTTATTATTTATGCTTCACTGGCCAATTTTTTATGCATATGCTTCACTTGCTAAATTTTTATGCATATGTGTTTTTTATGCTCTCCATGCAGTAACATCGCGAAGGGAGTAGGGGTCGCCCAGCTCAAGCACTCGGCCAGGCGTCCAATGGGGCTGCTCGTTGGTGGCGGCCCCTTCCCGCCACCACGCCGCCACCCGCCAGTAGTGCCTAGGAGTGCCACGGGCGGCGTGAGCCTAGCGTTTGCCTATGGTGGTTCGGCTGAGGTGCATGTGTCTACGGCGGCGTGGTTTCGACGATGGCCATGCGAGTTTAATTTTAACGATGGACGTTTCTATGCATGGTTGTTGTCGATGGCTGTTTTGTTGATTTTTTTTTGTTTTTATGCTTGTGTACGAAGTTTACACATGTTGCTATGCATGCCTCGATACACATTTACTCGAGTTGCTGATTTGTGACTAGTGCTATAAACTTTTATATGCATCTCTTCGCCAGTGCTATATGTGTCCAGTTGTTCAATAATGAGTCATGATTTCAAAATTCAACTTCGAGAAGATATGTCTTTATGTTTTATATGCATCCGGACGAGCGAGTATATGCATCTCAACCACTAATTTCTATGCAATGTCGATACTAAAATGTTTATATGCACCTGGACGATTGAATATATGCATTCAATCAGCTCTTCTATGGCATGATTTAATTATGAAATTTAAAATTTTGGAGTGCAATAATGAGACATGATTCAAAATTCAAATTCGGAGAAGATGATATGTCTCCATGTGTTATATGCATCCGGACGAGTGATTATACGCATCTCAACCGCTAATTTCTATGCAATGTCGATGTCAAAAAATTTATATGCACTCGCACAAGTGAACATATGCATCAAATTAGCACATATCATGTTACTATACACTCGCACACAAGTTTGTATGCACAGACCAGTAACGTAAACTCTTTATGCTCGTGCATAAAATTTTAAATTTCAAAATTTTTGGAAAAAATATTCACAATGGTGCTTGAATCGTGCACAAAAATATCAGGAGTTCAATGGTGAAAACCGTTTTTGAATCGGATGCTTCGTTGAGGAATTATCGTGAAAAAACGGAGGGAATTTGAGTGGATGCGTGCATGTCAGCATGTGTCAGCATGCGTCAGTCTTTGTCAGGTGTAACAGCCAGCTCGTGGAGAGGTTTTTATGCATCGCAGAACTGGTTTTGATTATCTCGTCCATTGATTTTTATGCATTGTCGCAACAAAAACGTTTATATGCATTCTGAGCTGAGATTTGAAATTTGAAAAAATGGTCCCCACGTGCGCGTGACAGACCTCGCTGGTGGGTGCGCCGGTCCGCCCAAACTGGCTGGTGCTCATTTACTCTCAAGTTTCCAAACAAACTTTGGATCATGTGAACCTTTTTACTCTATTTTCCCCAAATCCCAAGATTATATTGTTGGTCACTATCAATTGGTGCATAGCTTTATTGTCAGACAAGCAACAAAGTAGCTTCAGTTGTTAGTTTCAGTTTATAGCACGCCTATTTCAGCTTACAGATTTAGTAGCCAAACTATATACATACCATGAAGAATCAGATTAGTTGATTGTGACAAAGGAGTATCTTGTTAGTGATGCAACAAAAATATAGAAATTTGATAATCAGAACATCAAACCAGTAATGACGAAGTCAAATAAATGGATAATAAGTTCAGGCCAAGCAGAACAAGTAAACTGTACCACTGGAGCTCGCAAGAGACCAATATTGGGACACATTTTATTTATACAGATTAATCATCGTCTCACCTGATGTTGTCATGCATTGATTTGAATAAAAAAGGAATGTAAAATAAGAAAGAATCAAGAACATCTTCTATACCTCTGATCTTGATTGGCTAACCAGTAAATAAGATCTAGTGTACATAACCTTTATGTAAAAGTAAACATTTAAGGCAATCTAAAATATCAATATTTGGCTCAATCAAAGATAAATCACATTTTGAGCTATTCATTGGGAAGTGTCATCACAACACTCCAAAATACTTAATAATCGCACCGTCCAGTAACAGTTACCCTCTCATTTGAGTTGCTGCCTTGCCAATGCAGCACGATTCAGGAAAACATAAAGACAGTGCTCCATATGTGGCTACAAGACCTATTTTAAATGAAAGTGTGCTACCTAATTACCACATATAATTGCTATCAGAAGGGTAACCCAGCCAATCCCAACAAATCCCATCTACTGATTTTTAGAACAGTGCTTTTTTTTTTTTTTTTTTTTTGCGAAACTTTTAGAACAGTGCATATAGTAGAGAAGAATAAGGTTTCAGATAGCACAAAATCGTTAGATTGGCATCTCACGTAACACAAATGAGCAGTTCACATCTCACAGCGATTGTACCAATACATCCTTAGCAGAATGACACTCCACCGGCAAAACTCAGTAATAGAATGGCGACCAGGCGGAGAGGCTAGTCTACCGAGAGAGAGGAGAGACAGATCCGTGAGACAGGCGAGTGAGTAATCGGTTACCTTCTTGATGGACGGGTTGAGCCACTCGTACTAGCGGGCCTTGCACTGCTTGGCAGACTTACGGACGAGCAGTGACGAGATGCACGCCCACTGGTTGTCGTGCTTCATCACCGCCACCTTGAGGATCTCATCCTCCGTGTTCTTCCACACGCCTCCCTTGATCATGATCCTCATCTTGCCCCCACCCCCTCTGAAAAGAAAAACATGGCACGTACAGATTACCAAGAAATGCTCCAGAAGGTTGAACTGGCCAACAACCACCAGTCCAATACTGGAGGCCCTAACACCACAGCCCTACACAGTCATTAGTTTCTGGTTATTCAGCGTTGCATACAGAAAGGACAGGGAGCTATAGTCCGAACCCCAAAGCTAGAAAGAACAAAATAAAATTGACATTAGATAGAGCTGAAAGGAAAAGCAGTGCTGAATAATTGAAGGTTAAATATTAAATTTACATCACAAAGTGTATGTTCACATTAATTTCTAACATTTCCTATTCTACTATAAAGCAGTGCCTGACAAAGCAAGAATTCCATTTTCATATCAGATGAATGAAGCAAAATGCAAAATTACAAAACTATAAAGACTAGATGCCAATCTAATATACTACTAGAATAAGAATGACAATTGGCAAAATGACATAGTTTTTATAATAAAATTAAGAATTAATTATTCCTAAATCATCTTGTGTTGTGTCGGCCTAGAAATTGTTAGTGTCATCAATCATCATCACCATGATTCTCATGTACTTTGGTATTCATAAGAGTGTTGACACAAGCACAAGGACAAACATATATCAGCAATACGCAAAATTCTAGCACAAGGACAAACACAGAATTCTCTAACGCTCTACACAATAATATTAGTGCAGGCAAGAAATATGCAGTCCGCATCCAGCCATGGCTCCTTACATTCCTTTGAACACCGCCTGCAGATTGATCAATTTCTCTAGGATTTGGTCCTAGTTGCCCCCAATGAGGCCTGAACATCCGAACGACTACACCTTAGTCTTCCAAATCTGAAAAAAAAGCACAAAAACAAAATGAAAAAAAAAAATGTAGCAAGACTGTACCTACAGGGTGAATAAATGCAATGATATTCGTGTACAATTGTCATCAATAATACTGAAAATGAATGACAATCAAGTGACTGTCGTTGCATCCATTGATACGATAATAAATATACAAGCATAAAAAAAAAAAAAAAGTTGATATGTAGACCTAGACTCCACCTTGCTGCTATTGAAGAGGAGCTCATGGCCGTGGTGGTTCCTCTCAACGACTGGGCTCTCGCATCAGACCAAAAAGAGGCTTAACGCAATGCATCCTACACTTGAATCATCAAACTGAATCAAGAAGGGGAAAGGGATGGGGAAGAGGAAAATGCAACAAGCGAAGAGCTGGGAAAGGGGATTTGGAGGATGGCGCACCTGGACCTGCTGCCATCATTGTCGCCGGCTTGTGCACAACCGCCCGACGGCCCCCACGCCCGTCGAACACACGCCCGGCAAGCCGCCACCGGGGCTACAGATGCATCGCTAAGGCCGCGGGCGGCGCCCCGGAGACCGTGGAACCCGTCTTGAAGGCTGCGGAGCCGAGGAGGAGTGGGGGAGCTGGGCTCGCGGGCCCGGAGGAGAGGCGCGGCGAGCTGGGTTGGTCTTGCGGCGGAGGGAGGCGGTGGGAGAAACCGACCCCTCCCCACGACCATCGATCCGGCGAAAAAAAACACGGATAAAATAAAAAAAGAGGTGGGTGCGGGGACGGAAATAAGCCGGGGGGCGGGGAACGCCGCGTGTCGGCGCTTAGGCTCGCTCGGGTCCCACAATTTGGGCTCGGGGACTGATTTTTAATCACTCCCCGGGGTAATATATAGAATACCTATATATATATATATATATATATATATATATATATATATATATATATATATATATATATATATATATATATATATATATAAAGAAAAAAGATACAACCCCAGGAGTTCTCTACAAAGTTTACAAAAAGAGAGAAGAATTCCTCAAGGAGAAAAAAAGTAAGATTTCCCTCATCTATTCTATACACCTTACTACATTTCCATACCATCTATATCCTATCCACCATACACATGCACCACTTAATCAGTGTGACTTGTAACTTTGGATCCATTGCTTGAATTTACAATATATGCTTAGTAAGTAAAAGTTAGTTTTCTCCCACCTATGAACTCCATATATAAGAATTAAATATAGGGTGAGAGAGAAGAAGGCATAGTATGCTATTGCCTTAACCAAAAATACTACATACTATGAGAGAAAGGCAACACTACCTTATTACTTAGAGAGGATCCACAAATACCACAAGTAAGAGATTAGAGAGAGTCATCTTGAGGAACTTTTGAGTTTTATTTTGAAAATCAGCAAAAACTCCGAAGGAATGAGTTGATCAAAAGAGTTTGAGATATAGTGTTCGACTTGATTGTTCTATCTTTCAATTACCCAAGATTGAAGAAAAGATATAAGCCCCAAAAGGTAAAATATAAATACGATACCGGATTACTCCGGTGAAGTGCTACAATTGGTATTTCTATCTCAGGCGCTTTGCGGATATCATGTTCATTCTTTTATCAAGGCCAATCAAGAGTACCATGCCTCGCATTTCTTTGAGCGTTATTGCTAGGGTGACAGACTAGTGTATAGGTAATGCCTAGAAATGAGTGGTATACCTTGAGTACATATCCTGGTGAGATTAACTCCACTATGGATAATGATACTATGTTACATCCCACTCCTAACACCGCCTAACTTTGCTTTGTTGGATCATGAGGTTAATCCCATGTCCAAGCTAACATGATTAGATAGATATCCCATATATATTTCTTTCGCCTTCCTAATTGGGATCGTGTAAGAAATATCAACAGCATGGTGTGCTGCTTTCCACCTCATAGGCATTGCAGAGCTCAACAGGTTGTCCAGGAGGAGACCGTTGGTCGAGTGGGGACATCTTCACGCGCTACCGGAGGCGTGACTTCAGGCCACCCATCGGCATCAACACTACGGGTGACCTGGCGCTGCCCAAGCAGGAGGGCGATCTAGATGACTACATTGATGCCTTCGAGGCCTATGCCAGGTGCATGGACCTCTCGAGCCCGCTATACCGCGTCCACCTCTTTGTCGGTGGCTCCAGGCGCCCCTACGCAAGGCACTGACGTGGGAGGACCATGCATGATGGACACGGTGATCGACCTTGCACACTAGTACGACGCACACTCCCACGACATGCCACTAGCAGAATTGGCTAGCAACATCGACATCGACAATGCCAACACTAGAGTCATCAGCCTCGACACCGACATCGACAAGGCGCTGATAGCTAGGGTGCCAGGGCAGCAGCGCCTAGCCCCAGCCATGGAGATGATCGACGATAGCACGACGTTCGACCTTCTCATGGAGCTACGTCTAGGAGCCACGATGAACCAGGAACTCACAATCATAGCGAGTGCCATTGAGTTGCAGGTAATGGCTCTGGAGTGGACCCTCTACAGCGGCATTGTGAGGTACTTCCACCGCTACTACGACTGAGTAGCTTCTACTCTACTATAGGACCTCCTATTGGAGCAAGCAGTTCCACTTCATGGCATAGCAGTGGGCTTCCACCTCCCGACAACCCCTCTAGAGCAGCAAGCCTTTCCGGCTAGCATACTGCTCATGGTAGTTCGCCCGAACGTCAAGTTGCATGACGTCACGGTGATCTTCTTCGACAACAACGGGCAGGAGTTCATCCACATCGACAACGTCACCATCCGGCTCGGACGGATCGCGACGATGGCTTTGTGACCTTCTCTACGGCCGCCTCCTCCACCTCAAAGACGACGGCGAGGTTGTGTCGATCCGTCACGTGTTCTGCGCAGAAGATACACACCAAGGTGCATGTCCTTACTGGTCTACTACTCCATCCCTCGCCACCAGCCTCTCAGCAGATAATAGAGATGACCGGCATCCTGAGCGGCGCCATCATGAATGCCGCTAGGGTGGCTAGACCGTTTGTGGACTCCCCCACTCAGCTACAAGTTCATTGTCTACTCGCCGGTGACTGAACTTTGACTTCTCCTTTGACGAAGACGCTTCTTATGTCAACAACTTCGACGACAAGATGGGTGTTACACTCGCTAATCGACATCACTAATATAGCTTAAACTAGCATAGCAAAAGCAACGACACCAAAAATGCTCCCACTAAAAACTAGATGACAAAACTATAAAAGCAATGACCCCCAAACAAAGGCTTGGTATTATAACAATTAGCCACTATAAACTAGTCAAGAATAACCTATACTTCTAGTAAAGAGGGTTGTCAATCCACTTATGCAACTAGAAAGTATAACATGGCATAAAATGATGCGACTAGGCGGGATATAGAATAAGATAAAGAATATAGAACAAGGCTCGCAGCGGACGTAATAATAAATACCATTGTATCATTTTAAAGAATACGAAAGTGTCAAATCCACAAGGAAGACAACTATTAACTACTTAATGCGTAACACTAATAAAGTCCTTATATATGGAATGTCTATAACCAATAATGATAATACTTCTACTCAACAACAAGGTTAATGTCACTTGAAATAATAATAAATACGATAAAGATATGTATGATAAATGCTCAATAAGATAAATGGTAAATACGAGAGATCAAGCCATCATGAAATGATAAAGATTTAATGAGAATATTCTAGTCTAAGGACTCACGTGGGCAATATAAGGAATACTTATGTGTAACTATCATCACATGTTATTGCTAAACTCAAATTAGTGCAAACATCTAGTTATCATGGCTACTACCATTACTTCATAACAAACTTAAGGATCATCAACTAGGAAGGATTCAATGATGAGATCTTCACCTTCTTCACGACACACGACCTACCGTTCACTACACACAGAGGGAGGATTATAGAAGACTCAATAGAGCTGTAACCTCTACTTAACTACCCCACGACTCGGCATATAGCGGGCATTTGCAGATATAACACATATAAGCACCATACTTACATAAGTTATAACACCTATCTTGCACATTACAAGATGAGGGCTATACAATCCTAAGCATGTAATCCATAATAAATAAATAACTCTACTAGACATATTAAAGCAAACAATAGACAAAGCAAATGATAATATAATAAAGGTAAAGAACAATATCATAGATGATCAAGTGAGTAATAAATATATCAAAGATATAAATATATCAAAGAGTATAACAATGTACCTATGAACACCTTGGAGAACCGAAGCTCAAGCCTTTCTAGGCTTGGATCTCCTTCTAATCTATTACTAAGTAGCTAATCTCTCTAGAACTAGAACTACTCTGCACTCATAGGCCCCTACTAGGCCACATCCAAATTGGGCGGGTGTTACACTTGGGAGCTCATCTCCCTCTCGACGCTTGTATTCGCCCCGACACGAGCGTTTGAGCTCGATAGTGGCACACACCGGACTAGGGTGCTCGATTGCCCGAACTAGTATAAACCTCGTGTCATTTTCTCTTGAGCTAGGCCATCGTTGCACACATTAGCGGTCGATTCTTGGACCGTGGTATACCGACCACGACACTAATGTAACAAAAACCAATGTTATGTCAAAAAATACGTGTAGTAGAAACGTAGATTTTGAGAGTGTCAAAAAGTAGTCCCTTTGGACAGACCAAATAGATACTTAATTCGATAGATGCCGACATGGGAACTTCACATTTTTTCTTTTGCATGTTCACTTTCTCTTTTTTGTTAATGATAGGCTAAAAATGAGCTTAATTAACTAGTGCTAAGTGACCCAGTGGAAGACGAAAATAGAACTAAAAAAATTAAATTGTCTACTAGGCACACCCTCATTCATGTCATGTGCACACCGGACTATTTGTTGGTTTCCGGATGGCGGATGCCGCGTGCCCACGGGACCAAGTTATCGTTCGATGCCCACATAAAATGATCTAATGAGTCCAAGAACACTTTGAGTCCACAGAGTTTGCATAAGAAGCAATATATATAATACGTACATCAAGGTCAACCAAATCAATAATCTTCTTCTTTAGATCCAAAGTATTGTAAGGGTTGTCCGTATAGGAACCGAACACCAACTCTAAACAAGGCAACCCGACTAGTGTTCTATCCTAATTACAACGTAAGTCACCATAGCTATGCTTCCATTGCCTTCTCGGGAGTTGTATGTGGCCCTTGAGGCTAGGATAGAACCCCCGCGAACAACTTCGGTAGAGTTCTTTTGGTGATCCCTGTATCCACAGGATCTTTATAATTTTGTGAGAACTTTGAGGATTTATCTTCTTTTCTAGCGCATCCGATTAGAATTAACGTGATGGCTCCGTTGGACCTCAATTAGTAATAGTAAGATATGTGCCCATTACAAGCAGGTCTGAATGGTACACGGACCAGGTCTATCTTTGTTGTTGGCGGGCAGTGATGTGTAGTGAAAATTTGATTGTTTCCCCAATGATTGACTCCTGGATAATCGAAGAACAATAGCATGTAGTTTGTGTTTCAAACACAGCCTAGACTAAATCAAAATAGTATCAAGAATGATCTGGATCAATCAAACAATCTTATAGTTATAGATGGTAAGTTAATTTTTGTCCAGCGGCTGGCCAACACTTTTGCATGCTTCAATCGGTTATTAAAGGATCCTCGTTGCCTTTCACTTGTCTAGGGCTGCGTGGCGAGTATTAGCGAATATAAATAGAGCGAATTGACAGTTCTTGATCAGTGGAATATGGACAATAATATGTCACAATAGAAAACTTGAGAGGAGATTACATGATGGAATAATATTTCCTCAAGCCTCGGTAGGAGCACCTGAGAGGAAATTACATTGCACAACGAACCGTGTACAACGACACAATGCAAGACGATGGGCACGTACATACACTACTCCGGCCCCTTCCATTTATACATGCATGGAGAGAGGAGAGGTGTACAATAGTACTCCTACTAGTAGGACGTAGGTCGTCTTATTGTATGTACGTGCCCCAACGGTACGAAACATGCGGTGATGAAATAAGTAAAAAGGAAAATGTAAATGTAACGTGGATCATCATGCATGCGTGCATGCAGGCCCTCCCACACGTATATACCGGGGAGAGGGCTAGCTACCTCCTTGCATACATGCACTCACCTTTATTCTATGCAACAACATACAATCATGAGTGAGGGTGAAGTCGGAACAGATTAAGGCATCTGATCCGAATTCTCAGAGGTCGACGCAGATTTTGGCACACGCCGCAGCAACCTGCGAGAGGCATACTACGCCATCGACTTTGAGGACACAGCCAAGGTTAAGGTAGCCCTTCGCACAGATTTCCCCAGCAAAGAGCTTGCACGCCGCTACACAGACGTCGTCGGGACAACAGGCTGCCGCAGGGTGAGGTCCCCACGCACAGCAGGACCAGCAGGACAAAGGCAGTTGTGGTGGCCATCTTGAGAGAAGCCATAGCTAGTAAGCTATGTATTAGTATCTTGATGAGATGGATGGATGGGAAGCTCGAATGATCAGGTGGCCGTCTGCGCTAGGTTTGGGCGGCCGATGGAAGCTATTTATAGGCAGCAAAAGCCTTTTAACAATATATTCTTAGGTGGGGTGTCGTACAGCAAGCATGACTAGCTACTCGATCGATCTCATGGATACGCATATCTTGGGTGGGGTGTAGTACAGCAAGCATGACCCAGCTACTTGATCGATCTCATGCATATGCATGTGAAGCATTGACCTTGCGTTGTTAAATTAACACAAGCATGGATGTTGCATGCTTATTAGTTAATTTTTCCTTACAGCTCCATTGGAACCTATAATAGAGTCTTCCGATCTGGCCCACGTTACCAAGCCCACCACTTGAATCTGCAGCACAATTTACTACAATGCATGGATGCTCCCTCGCTCGCCCCATGATCGTCTCACCCGTCTGTGTTCTTGAGATTAAGTATTATTCATGCAATCCGCGAGGAGGAGTTCAAAACATACCCACGACTATATAGGTTCAATGTATTAATTAATGCTTGCTAAGAATAGCACTACATAAAAGCATTTTTAGAGGAGGCGTGCCTTTTTCTGTGTGTTAACAAATGTGGGTGCCTTTTTCTGTGTGCTAAAAATGTGGGTGGCCTAAAGAACGTAGTACCATATAAATAAATCATAAAATACCCTCATCTTCACAAACAAGCTACAATGTACTTTTTACAATATATAACAATCCCTACTTACAACATTTTGAAGCAGTAAACGGTTTCTGTTGAAAAGCAGTGAACATAAAATTGTGATCAAGATGTTTGAATTTTATTTTGACCACTTCTTATCTAACAAAGTGATAGCAACATTTATATTTGAGCATTTAGCCCGAGGCCCGGAGAACGAAATTGCGGCCCAACCCATACACGGCCCGACACGGTCGCTTCATGCCCGGGCCAGCCCAGTCGCCGCTCGGGCCGTGCCTAGGATGACCTCGAGGCACGCCGGGCGGCACGACCCGGACGAAAACGAGAGGCCGGTTTAAGGCCTGGTAAAACAAGCGAAGGCCAACGACCCAATAGCCCGGACTATGCGGCTGCTCGCTCAGCTCCTGCTCCCTTTAACCCAAACTACCTAACTCTAACCCCTTCCCATCGTAACCTCGCAAGCTGCGCGCACTCACCATCTCTAGAACGCGGTGCGCAAGCTAGGTAGCGCGCTCACCTGCCGGCATTCTCTCCCCACGGCTCCTCCTTCCTCCTTCTCTGTCTCCATTGCGCCGGCAGATCCGCGCCATCGGCTCCTACAGCTTCTGGCGGCGGCGATGCCACGGCCGCTAGCTCCCATGGAGAATCCGTGCCCTCCGGCATCATGCGGCGTCGGCCGCCTACCGCCCCGCAGCGGTGTCGGCAGCGATGCCAAGCTCCCGCTTTCGATTTCCCTTCTCTGTGTGTTTTGCGATTCATGGGCTTCGGGCCGACCTGATTTGATCGGGAATCGTGCTCTTCGGGCTGGCACGACACAAAAGCGCGCCCACATGTCGTACTTTGGCCGACGAGCAGCCAGGTGATATGTGGAGGCACGACACGGTGGCCCATGGACCAAACGGGCTCGTGCCTTAGTGGGCCGTGCCTAGCACGGGTCCGCGTGCATGGCGTGTCGGGCTGGCCCGTGAAAGCACAGCTATAGCAATATTATTCACAAAATCTATATATCTCTCTTATAGTAACAAATGTTGTATAAATTTTAAGAAATATAGTTAGTATATACTTTTATGAAACTATATTTTGAAATTAATCTACTTGCATCACTTTCATGTTTCTAAACTCACCCATAAAAAGAATTTCTTTGCATAGTTATAGAACTTATTAGTTGACATTTTTTTCATTTGAGATTATTTTGTCAAGTAACTATGTTTAAATTTCTCAAATTTAAAAATTTTTTTTTCAAATGACCTCGGATATATAGAGAAATAACCAAAACAAGAGTTGTACATTTGAAAAGTTATAATACTTTATAGTTGACAACTTTTTAATTTAAAATCAACCTAGCATTAAAAACTATGTTTAAATTGTTCTCGGTATTCGTAGTGCAGGGGTGAAGCTGGTAGACCTCCCCTCCTTCCTGCGTTCTTTCTGTTTCCTAGCTGGTAGTTGCCCAATCGTTGGAGCACTTTATCTTTTTCTGAGTACCGTCTCTAACGCTGTATTTCTGTTAGTCCGTTAGTTGAAGTGGGAAGGATATATATATCCCTCAATTTGAAAAAAACTATAGCAGAACATCTTATATGTAGTAATTTTACAAAATCAAATTATAAGTAATCATTTCCAAGACTAATGTAATAAAGACCAATGTTATGTCAAAAAATACGTGTTGTAGAAATGTAGATTTTGAGAGTGTCAAAAAGTTGTCCTGCTAGACAGACCAAATAGACACTTAATTCGATAGATGCTGCCGACATGGGAACTTCACATTTTTTTTTTCTTTTGCA
Source organism: Hyparrhenia diplandra (assembly GCA_015847255.1). NCBI lineage: Eukaryota > Viridiplantae > Streptophyta > Magnoliopsida > Poales > Poaceae > Hyparrhenia > Hyparrhenia diplandra. The sequence continues at coordinate 161,238 of JADLZK010011614.1, forward strand.
GGTTCACTTTCTCTTTTTTTATTAATGACAGGCTAAAAATGAGCTTAATTAACTAGTGCTAAGTGACCCAGTGGAAGACGAAAATAGAAGTAAAAAAATTAAATTGTCTACTGGGCACACCCTCATTCATGTCATGTGCGCACCAGACTATTTGTTGGTTTCCAGATGGCAGATGTCGTCGTGCCACAGGACCAAGTTATCGTTCGATGCGCACATAAATTGATCTAATGAGTCCAGCAACACTTTGAGTCCACAGAGTTTGCGTCAGAAGCAATATATATAATACGTACATCAAGGTCAACCAAATCAATAATCTTCTTGTTTAGATCCAAAGTATTGTAAGAGTTTAGTTTTTCTTTAAAAAAAGTTCTCTCAACTGTTAAATGGTAGAGATGTTAAATCCCATCAAAACAAACTAGATTTTAGTAGGTTTGTTTTCTTAAAAAATGATTTGAGTTGGTTTCAACGTTCACCGGTGTATTTAATCGTATGGTGTGAAGCCCTTGATCGATATTTATGTGAGATTTATGTATCTATACCTAATATCTATACCTATGCATAATATAAAAGTCAAAATTTCATTTCAAATTTTTGGTCCTCCTCTCCATAACTATCAAGGGTTTGGATCCAACTAGCAACCCTCATATATAAACATGAAGAGCTAGGGTTGCTGGACTATATAAACATCTATGACCATGAATCAGAGTCTTAGAAGATATAGATCTAATAGTTATTAATATTAGTGGTGATTAGAGCCCATCAAATCGATGCCCGGATCTTTCTAATTTTTTTGTGAGAATTTTGACGATTTAATCTTCTTTTTGTAGCGCATTCGGTGAGAATTAACATGGTGGCTCCGTTGGAGCGTCCAGTTAATGTTTATAATTTTCATAATGGCAAACACTACGGAAACAAGATCTTGGCCGACGGGATTTGCGTTTAGCCGACCACTGAAAAGTTGGCGGTCGGCGAAGATTTCTTCGCCGGCGGTAGCGTTTGGCAAAAGAGGCGCGGTCGGCGAAGAGGTCTTCGCCGACCGCCAAGTTCGGCAAAAGAGCAACGCTTGGCAAAGCACCCTCTTTGCCGGCCGCCAAACGGTCGGCGAAGAAAACCCGTCGGCATTTCGACACCGGTATTAACGATTAAGCGTCAGCGCAAGACACCGCCGACCGCCCACCGTCCGGTCGTCGGCAAAGTTCAACATCTTCGCCGGCCGCCCACCGTCCGTTGGTCGCCGAAGTGTTTTTTTAAATTATAAAAGCAATGCCAGCGTTGCCGCGTGTCGGGAAAAATACCGGCGTCGGGACTTCGCCGAGCACCCTACGGATGGCGGTCGGCAAAGATGGTCTTCGCCCGAGACTTTGCTCAATGGTGCTTTCGGCAAAGATTGCCTTTCCGAGAGCACCTTTTAAACCCTCTACGAAGTTTAAATTTTTTTTTTGAATTTTTCCATCACAACTTTTTCTGTGCCTTAGCTAAAGTACATGGAGTTCATTGTTCAAATTTGAAATTTTTCTAAAACTTTTACTATATATTTTATGAGTTTTCATGTTATAATTGAATTTCTTTCGAAAACTAAAATTTGAGCGCAAGTGATTGAATAATGGATCTAAATGATTCAAAAAATGATAAACATGCTTGTGAGTCTATATTGAGTCCTCATCCATGGTGAGACACCGAAATTCAAATATCTTGTCTTGTGAAACACGCGTCGACTCACTTGTTGGTCGATTGTTTTAAAATTCTATAAAATTCAAACAGAGTTGAAAAATCATGAAACTTGACGAAGTTGTCCTTATATCACATGTGTACACTATGAAAAAAGTTTGAGTCGATTTCGTGGATGTTTGCATCTCGGGGTGGCGTTACCAAGACATCTCCGGCATGTGATAAATGAAACTCAAGTTGAGATGTCTAGGTTTGTGATCGGGATGCAAACTTGCTTGAAACATTTTTAAATTTTTTCCCAGTTTAAACATGCAATATAATGATGACTCGTCAAATTTCATGAATTTCCAACTTCGTTTTCTTTTTTAGAATTTTAAAATGATTCAGCGCGCACGGAATCGAAATGTCTCGCGCGACAAGATCTTTTGGATTTTCTCACGCGTGTCCATAGATGAGGGCTCAAAATATACTAACAAACAAGAATATCATTTTTCCAATCACATAATTCCATTTTTCTAAGGACTGCAGTTCAAATTTTAGTTAAAAAAATATTCAAGTAAAAAGAAGGAAAGTATTAAAAATAGTAAAATGTGCGGAAAATGTCCCATTTTTTGTCACGTACTTGTAAACACTCTATCTAAGCTATAGAAAAAATTTGAAGTAAAAATCCAAAAAAAATTGCCGAGGCGCATAGTTGCCCTCGCTGGCGAAGTCTTCTTCGCCGACCGCTTTCCCCCTTTGGGCGATCGGCAAAGGCTTGGTCCCATGAGCCCATACGTCGTCTTTTAAAAAATGAAAAACTTCGCCGACCGCCTTTGGTGGTCGAAGAAACCGCGTTCCAGCGCCCCCGCTTTGTCGCTTTTTGAAAAAAAAAAAAACAAAATCTTTGCGGCCAGCCGGATCGGGCGGTCGGTCGGCAAAGTGAAAATAAAAAAATCAACTTTTGCCGACCGCCGGGGGGGGCGGTCGGCAAAGAGTGAAAATAAAAAATTTCAAAAACCCAAACCCTATCCACTCACTCGTCTCACACACTCACCTCCCTCCCTCACGCACACACCACACACAGACACACACGCACGCACCACGCCGCCGCCGCCGCCGCCGCCCACCAGCCCGCCCCCGTCCTCCGCCGCCGCCGCCCACCGGAGCCGCCTCCCCGCTGCCGCCCGCGCCTCCCCGCCCTCGCCTGCCGCCTCCCCGCCCCCGACCCCGACGTCGCCGCCGCCTCCCCGCTCGGCACCGGCCCGCCCCCCGGCCCCGACGCCGCCGCCGCCTCGCCGGTCCCCGGCCCGCCCCCGACGCGGCCGCCGCCTCGCCGGTCCCCGGCCGCCCCTCGCCGGTCCCGGCCGCGCCCTCGCCGCCCCGGCCCGCGCCCACCGGCAGGTTGGGCCGCCGGGGGGCCGCCGGACCTGCGAGCATAAAGGAGGAAGAGGGGAAGAGGAAGAGAAGAAGAGGGAAAGAAAGAGGAGGAAGAGGGGGGAAGAGGAAGAGGAGAAGAAGAGGAGGAAGAGGGGAAGAGGAAGAAGGGGAAGAGAAGAGGAGGAAGAAGGCCGGGATGATCCATGGCGTGGCAGCCCCGCGTGAGGCCCTCTTCCTCCTGCTCCTCCTAATCCCCCGTTCAGGTCATGGAGGCACCACGAGACCACATCCGTCTTGTCTTGCCCTGCTCCAGACTGCCACCTTGCATCGGACACTTTGCAGGTATGCTCTGCTTCCTTTGTATAGAAGTTGTTATTGCAATTAGGCTGCTGTAGGAGCCTTGCTTTGACATTGTAGTAGTCACCAACTAGGAATCAAAGTATTTCAGTGACTGGGGGACAAATGGTGATTTGTCACTTCTACTATTACCTATCTGATTAATTATAGCTGCAGTAACTCCATATGCTCCAAATTATATTTCACTTTGGGGGACAAATGGTGATTTGTGACTTCTACTATTAGAAGTTTTTATTGCAATTAGGCTGCTGTAGTATAGCACTCCATATGCTCCAAATTATACTTCACTTTGGCTGTCCTAAGTTAGATTTGCGACTTCTATTATTACCTATCTGATTAATTATAGCTGCAGTAACTATTGTACTTTGCATTTCTTATATGCACATTTCAGATTCAAGCGTGGGGAGAAGATTTTTTGACTTCTGTGTGTAAGGAAGACTTGAGGGGATAAAAAAATATTTGTCCATCTGCATTGGTGTTGTTGTACAAGCAAATCTTGAAGATTAGTGAATTTCAGTCCATGTTAAACTTGTGTGACACAGCAAGTAGAAATCATATTGTCTTATTGTTTGATCGATGAAGTGCCTCCAAGGTGATTTCTTTTCTACACTTTGCTTGACTTGCATGCTTGACGTGGATAGACTGCTAGAGTGTATGAGTGCTTGACTTTGTCCTTGATGTAGACTACTTTAGTGTATGTGTGATGCAAGCTATAGCCTTTTTTCTAAGAAGGGGTAGCACTAGCACCCACTGTTTCTTCAAATCTGTTCTTATTGCCAATGTTTTCTTAACAGCAGGCCTGCAATAGTTGCACCACAAGTGGTCCAGTTTGTCACATGTGCTAGTGTTATTTGACTGTGATAGGGTGCCAATGCAAAAAAAAGTATAAATGATCCAAAGCATAGTCATGCTTGCTGTTGTATTAGTATAACCATTTCTTATTTTCATCTAGATATCTTATTGACAGAAACAATTTATGTTCATCTTCAATCGTAGGAGACTGTCTTGCATAGTGAAAACTAGAATAAGAGTAGCTCATAATTTGTTTCTATTTGTTTCTATGGTAGCAGTTTTGCAGGAGCAGCCACAACAGTTCAGCAGGAGAAGCAAAGTTTATTGAAAGTAAGTTCTGAAGACAATCACCTATCGAGTGTATGTAGGGATATATTATGCTACTGAAAAGATAAATACTCACATGCTATTATTGTACCAAAGTTTCAGCAAGCGAGGGACATGGGAGCTACATATTCTTCTAGGGTGCACGCGCTTCTACTTTGTGGTGAGAGACATGGGAGCTTTTTTTGTAATGCTGGACCTACAGACTCAGTCTTGTTAGAAATTATATGCATGAACTTGCATATGTAAACCACATACTTATGTGATGTATATGAACCTATTTGCACTGTGTAGTGTATTATATGATCTGAGTTCTATGTGAATGATGGTATAGCTTTTATCTCTATATTATACATGTGTTTGTTTGTCAAGGGGAAAGCGAAAAAAAATCATTTTTGAGGGGCTTCGCCGGCGCGGTTTTCGGCGAAGGAGGCTCGCCGACCGCCCTGCGCAATTGCGGTCGGCAAAGCTGGGGAAAAATGGCCGCCGCGGCCACATTCCTAACCGCCGACCGCAAAATTGCGCAGAGGCGATTTTTGGCTAACTCCTTCGCCCGAGCATTAAGGCGGTAGGCGGTCGGTGAAGTTTTTTAAAAAATCAGATTTGCCGAGCACCTACATGGATGGTCGTCGGTGATGATTTTTTAAAAAAGAAAAAAATAAACCTTCTTAAACACCCCCTAGAACGGCGGTCGGCAAAAAAAAACGTCTTCGCCGACCGCCCATTGAGGAGGCGGTCGGCAAAGATGGCGTAACGGACGTCGACTTGATTGTTCCGTTTAACGGCTACTTTTCTTCGCCGACCGTCGTTTTTGGTTGTCGGCGAAGGCTACGCCGAAGGTGGTATTTTGGGTGGTCGGCAAATCTCTTATGCCGACCAAAAATTCCTCGACAGTCTTCGCCGAACAAAGCGGTCGCGAAGCTTTTTGCGACCGACCGTTTCGGGCCTTCGCCGACGCGTTGTGAATCCTCCGGCGAAGGACCGATTTCTGTAGTGAAAGGTGGGTAATTTATTTAAGAAGATTTAGATCTAATGGTTATTGATATTATTGCGGTGATCGAGCCCATCAAATCGATGGTAGGATCTTTCTAATTTTTGTGAGAACTTTGAGGATTTATCTTCTTTTCTAGCGCGTCGATAAAATTAACGTGATGGCTCCGTTGGACCTCCAATTAGTAATAGTAAGATATGTGCCCATTACAAGCGGTCTGAATGGTACACGGACCGGTCTATGTGCTGTAGGCAGACAGTGATGTGTAGTGAAATTTTCATTGTTTCCCCACGATTGACTCCTGGATAATCGAAGAACTACAGCATGTAGTTTGTGTTTCAAACACAGCCTAGACTAAATCAAAATAGTATCAAGAATGATCTGGATCAATCAAACAATCTTATAGTTATAGATGGTAAGTTAATTTTTGTCCAGCGGCTGGCCAACACTTTTGCATGCTTTAATCGGTTATTAAAGGATCCTCGTTGCCTTTCACTTGTCTAGGGCTGCGTGGCGAGTATTAGCGAATATAAATAGAGCGAATTGACAGTTCTTGATCAGTGGAATCTGGACAATAATATGTCACAATTGAAAACTTGAGAGGAAATTACATGATGGAATAATATTTCCTCAAGCCTCGGTAGGAACACCTGAGAGGAAATTACATTGCACAACGAACCGTGTACAACAGCACAATTGTAATGTTTTTGCATCATTTTAAAATTCACTAAAAATTTGAACTTTTTATAATTACAACTAAAACTTGATTTATTTTTCCGCACAACCCAAAACCGCTTTTCGAAAACCCTGCATCAAAATCCACCATATAGAATTTAGCCTTTGTTTGAATGTTTGAATGTATGCTTGAATGATTGCTTGCATGAGTATTGAGCTAGAATTTATTTATTGGCATCAAATAATATTCCTTGTTACCCTCCTCTAAATATTTACCTAGACCTTTCCCTTGAATTTCCAACCACCAAATAAATCCTTGATCATCCTTCACCCAAACACTCTCCTTGTCAACCCCACCACATACCCCTTGACCCCTCCTTGAATTGTCAAACAATATCCTTGATCTCTCCACCAACTAATATTCCTTGACGGAATAAAACCCTTGATCATCTCGACCAAACAATCCCTTTGACCATCTCCTTAAATTACCAACCACCATCATATTTCCAATCCTAAAATTCCAAAGTACTTAGTTTATTTTCTGGGAAATAAATATTACCGCATGTATACATAAATAAATACGAGCACACCTGTATATATATGGATGTATGAAAATACAAGTACACACATATATATATAGTGTGTGTAACAAAACATGTATACATGGGGATATATAAATTACAAATGGAAAATGGGAAATAAAGTGCCGACGGGCTCCTCCTTTTGGCCCAGCAGCGCAGCATCAGCAACAGCCCAGCAGCCATTCCTTTCCCTTTCTCACTATGACGCGTGGACCCCGCCTCTTGGACCCACCTTCCACCTCCATTCCTTTCTCCTCTGTTGCCCGCACGAAGGGCGCACACAAACAGCGCCATTGACCGCTGCACAGGAACCTCATCGACGAGCTGTCAATCAAGCACGAGCGTCACAGCGCCGTCGACCAAATCACAGTGGGCGAGCTGACCACGCCGGGGAAAAACCTCCAGCGAACCGTCTTCACTTCCGCGTCGCCATCCGCCGACTTCCACTGCTCCTGCCGACTCGGACACAGCAGCAACGCGGACCGCCTGTGCCCTGCCGCCCATCTCCGACGTCGCGACGTGCCGACAACCGCTGTGCCCGACGACGCCCACACAGCTCCGGTCACCACCTCCACTGCACCATGGACGCCAGCTGGAGCTCATCAATGGCGTCGAGCTGGAGCCTGCTCGACTTGCCGGAAAATATCTCCGGCAAGCCGCTGCCCTCCGCGCCTATAAAAGGCCGACCATGGCCACCGGGAACCCTCGCCCCTCGAGCTCGGTCTCCACTTCCTCCTCCCCGAGCTCCCTTCCCCCTCCTTCCCTCTGCCTCTTCGCGAGCCATGCCGGAACGCCGCGCCGCCGCTCTGCTCGCTCTGCTTCCCATCCTCGCCAAGCTAGCCGCGCCACCCTGCTCCCCACGCCACGCCGCGGCTCAGCTCCGCCCATCTTGCCGCCCGCGCCCGCCGCGCCGCGCACAGCCTTGCCCACCATCCCGCACGCCCACGGCACCTCACCCAGCACCACCCGCACGCCGCGCACGTGCCCAGCCTCGCCACGCCGCGCTGCACCCGCCGCGCTCGCCACCCCCAGCCCGCCGCCGCACGCCTCTGCCCCGCTCGCGCGCCGCCCGCCGCGCGCTGCCGTGCGACGCGCAGCTCGCCACCAAGCCGCCCGCCGTTGCCCCCATCACGTCCCACACCACTAGCCACCACACCATCCCCATCGGCGCCGCCCAACTCTCCCTTCCCTCTCTGCTTCACTCGATTTGGGATGAGAACGACGACGACGGGAGCTCCCGTCCGCCCGGGAGATGGCGTCCCGTGAAGTCCCGTGAAGAGATATTTCCCCTTATCCCTTCTGTGGGCCCCGTTCGTCATAGACTCGGTTCACGTGGACCAAACAGATGAGCAGCAGGTCTACAACACAGTGTAGACCAGGTCCATGGCACAGTACACGCGGACCACGCCAGCAGCCTGGCCCCGCGCGTCAGCCCTGGCCAAATCGCTAGGTGCACCCGAGGAAGCATACACAGGAGGCTGAAAACACATTTTCCATATATACAAAAATTCCCAGAAAATTTATAAATAAACTAGGTACACCCCAGACCCTACCCAAGCTTTTACATCCCAGTTCCATAAATTCTAAAATTCCAGAAATAATTTCCAAAGTTTAATTCATTTATAAATCCTAAATTAAACTTTGGAAATTCACATCTTTTTTCGTTCAATTCCAAATCACTCTGTTTCAGTTCCATAATTCTTCTAAAATCATGCTCTATTTATTCATATCCTTGTCATAATATTTGATGCCCAATTAAATTCTAGTTGTTGTATGATTTATATTTATTTAATCACAAGACCGTAGATTTACGTAAACCCTAGCTTACCCCTTCCGCTAACCCACACCTTGCACCGTATATTCTTGTATGCGTGTACACTCTCACGCATACATGAATACTTTCGAATATACACACACGTAGTTGTCCACATGCTAGATATACAGCGGTAGGTTATGTGTGTATATAAATGCATAGAGTGGTATTGTGAAATATAAATAAATATACGTATATACCTATCGATTTGTATCTCACGCATGGCTAACCCCTAACCTAGCCAGTATACTTCGTGTATGTGTACTCTGTGACACACACTCTAGTATACATGTCCTATACACACATAGGGTATGCATGAGGCGTGCGGGTATACGCAAATGTGTGGCTAACCCTAGATTAGGACCCTAACCACCTGCTAACCCTAGACACATACATATGCATGGCGTATGTGTCGCTAACGTGCGGTCCTCACAGGAAGTTTACCTAAGCCACATCTTTCGGGTTCACATGATAGTGAAGCGTTAACAATGTGGTTTGGATCTCCCCTCATGCAACCGCACTACACCAACCCTAGCCCGTAGGAACAACCTAGATGGATGGATTCTCTCTCCTATCATACTTCAAACTTATAGAATAATGATAGGAGTAGATAATAATCTATCCATCATCCCCTAAAACAACCCGCGTAGGAACGTTGTTGCTCGTAATGTTATGCTTGTGTGTTGTGTTTTGTCGCCAAGGATCGTACGACCGTCCGATATATAGGAGCATCGCTACGCCAAGAACACGGGAGCCGAGGAGCACACCGGACAAGAACCTTGGATATACTCTTCAGCGGATAGAGGCAAGTCCTTACCCCCCTCAACCTGACCTAATTACTATAATGTTTAATAAGATGTTAAGATAAGTATAACCAGGGCAAGCCGTGCGGGAGTACTCATGGGCTATGTGCGTGAGGCTTCGCTAGGCTTTGTCGATAATATGACTTAAGAAATAATGTGAACCCTCCAACAAAAGGTGAGTGGTGATAGTCTACATGGAGGTGGACTATTCACAATCGGGGATGAATCCCGGAGAGATGCTCGCCTCCCTAAGGACCGGTTCATTGACCTTCTACCTAGTGCGATATTTCGCATGACGACCACGCCGTAGAGATGGGGCGGCTTGATTCCACACCCGTTGGGTTGAGGTATAGTTGGATCCAAGGTGGCCGGAGCGGGCAAACGACCTATTAGGAGCAGGCGTGGGGAGAGTGGCCCCGCGGTCCGGTTGGCGTGGATCTTTGAGTGATCTTCCACGTAAGTGTTTGGCGCGATGGCGCGGTGCTAGAGGCACATATTGATGATTTATGATTGAGTGTGGTGTTGACGGTATAGGTTGGGTAATAAGGTATTACACGTAAAGCCGCGGGTGATTTGGTATCACCGTATTGTCTAGGGTGATCGTCATCCTTAGGGTGATGTGTTATCCTTCCAACCCCGAGAAGTCGTGGTGAAGATTATACCAACATACCTAGGGTAGCACCCAATGGTGGTACGAATCTCGTTAGGCTGTCGAACCCAACAGGCGTGGTGTAGACAACGCCTATCGTGTGAGGAAATTTGTACAACCTCTCGCAGAGTTATTTAAATCTATTCGAATAGCCACGTCCTGGAATGGGCAAATGCTAGGCGGAACATCTATGATTAGAAACACAACCGGTATGTGACTCGTTACCTTGAGCTTGGATAATATTTAACTTCGGGGAACTAGCGAGAGCGATTTTTAGAGACTCTGCTAGGGCCCAACCCCTAATAATTACCACCCCTGGTTTTGGTTGAGTACGAAAGTACTCACCCCTCTTTCTATTTTAGAATACCAGTGCGGGAGTGTATCCAAGGAAATCGAGCTCACGAAGAAGAGCGACACGAGGATGGACCACAAGGAAGATAACTGAAGACGGAGGCGCTCATGAAGGAGCTATGTGAGGATGTGTGACCGAGTTATAGGATCGTGCAATAGGAGTAAGTCCAAGGGTTTGTCCGCACTCCAAGCTTGCTGTAGGAATGGAGCCCTTGTTATAGGTCTTTGCGTAGGATCTCGATAGGTTTAGAATAGTAGGCCTATGGCCGAGTCCGTAAACCCAAACCATGTATCATGTTCTTCTCAATAGCAATAAAAGTATAGTTTTGATATCATATCTATACTTAATTAGGCGTATTTGTGCGTGATCCTGGCGCAAATACGTGTGATTAAGGAACCTCAGAAATGGGGTGTGACAACAATGCAAGACGATGGGCACGTACATACACTACTCCGGCCCCTTCCATTTATACATGCATGGAGAGAGGAGAGGTGTACAATAGTACTCCTACTAGTAGGACGTAGGTTGTCTTATTGTATGTGCGTGCCCCAACGGTACGAAAAACATGCGGTGATGAAATAAGTAAAAGGAAAATGTAAATGTAACGTGGATCATCATGCATGCGTGCATGCAGGCCCTCCCACACGTATATACCGGGAGAGGGCTAGCTACCTCCTTGCATACATGCACTCACCTTTATTCTATGCAACAACATACAATCATGAGTGAGGGTGAAGTCGGAACAGATTAAGGCATCTGATCCGAATTCTCAGAGGTCGACGCAGATTTTGGCACACGCCGCGGCAACCTGCGAGGCATACTACGCCATCGACTTTGAGGACACAGCCAAGGTTAAGGTAGCCCTTCGCACAGATTTCCCCAGCAAAGAGCTTGCACGCCGCTACACAGACGTCGTCGGGACAACAGGCTGCCGCAGGTGAGGTCCCCACGCACAGCAGGACCAGCAGGACAAAGGCAGTTGCGGTGGCCATCTTGAGAGAAGCCATAGCTAGTAAGCGATGTATTAGTATCTTGATGAGATGGATGGATGGGAAGCTCGAATGATCAGGTGGCCGTCTGCGCTAGGTTTGGGCGGCCGATGGAAGCTATTTATAGGCAGCAAAAGCCTTTTAACAATATATTCTTAGGTGGGGTGTAGTACAGCAAGCATGACTAGCTACTCGATCGATCTCATGGATACGCATATCTTGGGTGGGGTGTAGTACAGCAAGCATGACCCAGCTACTTGATCGATCTCATGCATATGCATGTGAAGCATTGACCTTGCGTTGTTAAATTAACAAGCATGGATGTTGCATGCTTATTAGTTAATTTTTCCTTACAGTTGCATTGGAACCTATAATAGAGTCTTCCGATCTGGCCCACGTTACCAAGCCCACCACTTGAATCTGCAGCACAATTTACTACAATGCATGGATGCTCCCTCGCTCGCCGCATGATCGTCTCACCCGTCTGTGTTCTTGAGATTAAGTATTATTCATGCAATGCGCGAGGAGTTCAAAACATACCCACGACTATATAGGTTCAATGTATTAATTAATGCTTGCTAAGAATAGCACTACATAAAAGCATTTTTAGAGGAGGCGTGCCTTTTTCTGTGTGTTAACAAATGTGGGAGCCTTTTTCTGTGTGCTAAAAATGTGGGTGGCCTAAAGAACGTACGTACCATATAAATAAATCTTAAAATACCCTCATCTTCACAAACATGCTACAATGTACTTTTTACAATATATAACAATCCCTACTTACAACATTTTGAAGCAGTAAACGGTTTCTGTTGAAAAAGCAGTGAACATAAAATTGTGATCAAGATGTTTGAATTTTGTTTTGACCACTTCTTATCTAACAAAGTGATAGCAACATTTATATTTGAGCATTTAGCCCGAGGCCTGAGTGCGAAATTGCGGCCCGACCCATACACGGCCCGACACGGTCGGCTTCATGCGGGCCGCCCGGTGCCCGCTCGGGCCGTGCACGAGGATGACCTCGAGGCACGCCAGCGGCACGACGGACGAAAACTGAGCAGAGGCCGGTTTAAGGCCCGGTAAAAACAAGCGAAGGCCAACGACCCAATAGCCCAAAGCACTATGCGGCCTGCTCTAGCTCTGCTCCCTTTAACCCAAACTACCTAACTCTAACCCCTTCCCATCGTAACCCGCAGAAGCAAGGCCGCGCACTCACCATCTCTAGAACCGCGAGTGCGCAAGCTAGGTAAGCGCGCTCACTCCCCTTCGGCCTTCTCTCCCCACGGCTCCTCCTTCCTCCTTCTCTGTCTCCATTCTTGCCGGTGAGTCCGCCATCGGCTCCTACGGCTGCGTGGCCGGCGGCGGTCTCCCACGACCGCTAGCTCCCATGGAGAATCCGTGCCCTCCCGGCATCATGCAGCGTCGGCCGCCTACCGCCGCGCGGTGTCGAGCGCGATGCCAAGCTCCCCTGCTCGATTTCCCCCTTCTCTCTGTGTGTTTTGCGATTCATGGGCTTCGGGCCGACCTGATTTGATACTGGGAATCGTGCTCTTCGGGCTGGCACGACACAAAAAGCGGCCCACATGTCGTACTTTGGCCGACGGCGGGCGGGTGATATGTGGAGGCCCGACACGGTGGCCCGCGGACCAAACGAGGCTCGTGCCTTAGTGGGCCGTGCCTAGCACGGGTCCGTGTTGTAGGCGTGTCGGGCTGGCCCGTAGCTCAGCTATAGCAATATTATTCACAAAATCTATATATCTCTCTTATAGTAACAAATGTTGTATAAATTTTAAGAAATATAGTTAGTATATACTTTTATGAAACTATATTTTGAAATGAATCTACTTGCATCACTTTCATGTTTCTAAACTCACCCATAAAAGAATTTCTTTGCATAGTTATAGAACTTATTAGTTGACATTTTTTTTTTCTTTTGAGATTATTTTGTCAAGTAACTATGTTTAAATTTCTCAAATTTAAAATTATTTTTTTTCAAATGACCTCGGATATATAGAGAAATAACCAAAACAAGAGTTGTACATTTGAAAAGTTATAATACTTTATAGTTGACAACTTTTTTAATTTAAAATCAACCTAGCATTAAAAATTATGTTTAAATTGTTCTCGATATTCGTAGTGCGGGGGGTGAAGCTGGTAGACCTCCCCCTCCTTCCTGCGTTCTTTCTGTTTCCTAGCTGGTAGTTGCCCAATCGTTGGAGCACTTTATCTTTTTCTGAGTACCGTCTCTAACGCTGTATTTCTGTTAGTCCGTTAGTTGAAGTGGGAAGGATATATATATCCCTCAATTTGAAAAAAAAAACTATAGCAGAACATCTTATATGTAGTAATTTTACAAAATCAAATTATAAGTAATCATTTCCAAGACTAATGTAATAAAGACCAATGTTATGTCAAAAAATACGTGTTGTAGAAATGTAGATTTTGAGAGTGTCAAAAAGTTGTCCTGCTAGACAGACCAAATAGACACTTAATTCGATAGATGCTGCCGACATGGGAACTTCACTTTTTTTTTTCTTTTGCAGGTTCGCTTTCTCTTTTTATTAATGACAGGCTAAAAATGAGCTTAATTAACTAGTGCTAAGTGACCCAGTGGAAGACAAAAATAGAAGTAAAAAATTAAATTGTCTACTGGGCACACCCTCATTCATGTCATGTGCGCACCAGACTATTTGTTGGTTTCCAGATGGCAGATGTCGTCGTGCCACAGGACCAAGTTATCATTCGATGCGCACATAAATTGATCTAATGAGTCCAGCAACACTTTGAGACCACAGAGTTTGCGTCAGAAACAATATATATAATACGTACATCAAGGTCAACCAAATCAATAATCTTCTTGTTTAGATCCAAAGTATTGTAAGAGTTTAGTTTTTCTTTTAAAAAAAGTTCTCTCAACTGTTAAATGGTAGAGATGTTAAATCCCATCAAAACAAACTAGATTTTAGTAGGTTTTTTTCTTAAAAATGATTTGAGTAGGTTTCAACGTTCACCGGTGTATTTAATCGTATGGTGTGAAGCCCTTGATCGATATTTATGTGAGATTTATGTATCTATACCTAATATCTATACCTATGCATAATATAAAAGTCAAAATTTCATTTCAAATTTTTTGGTCCTCCTCTCCATAACTATCAAGGGTTTGGATCCAACTAGCAACCCTCATATATAAACATGAATAGCTAGGGTTGCTGGACTATATAAACATCTATGACCATGAATCAGGAGTCTTAGAAGATATAGATCTAATAGTTATTAATATTAGTGGTGATTAGAGCCCATCAAATCGATGCCCAGATCTTTCTAATTTTTGTGAGAATTTTGACGATTTAATCTTCTTTTGTAGCGCATCTGGTGAGAATTAACATGGTGGCTCCGTTGGAGCGTCCAGTTAATGTTTATAATTTTCATATTGGCAAAGGTGGGTAATTTATTTTAGAAGATATAGATCTAATGGTTATTGATATTACTAGTGATCGAGCCCATCAAATCGATTGTAGGATCTTTCTAATTTTTGTGAGAACTTTGAGGATTTATCTTCTTTTCTAGCGCATCTGATGAGAATTAACGTGATGGCTCTGTTGGACCTCCAATTAGTAATAGTAAGATATGTGCCCATTACAAGCAGGTCTGAATGGTACACGGACCGGGTCTATGCTGCTGTAGGCAGACAGTGATGTGTAGTGAAATTTTCATTGTTTCCCCACGATTGACTCCTGGATAATCGAAGAACAACAGCATGTAGTTTGTGTTTCAAACACAGCCTAGACTAAATCAAAATAGTATCAAGAATGATCTGGATCAATCAAACAATCTTATAGTTATAGATGGTAAGTTAATTTTTTGTCCAGCGGCTGGCCAACACTTTTGCATGCTTCAATCGGTTATTAAAGGATCCTCGTTGCCTTTCACTTGTCTAGGGCTGCGTGGCGAGTATTAGCGAATATAAATAGAGCGAATTGACAGTTCTTGATCAGTGGAATCTGGACAATAATATGTCACAATTGAAAACTTGAGAGGAAATTACATGATGGAATAATATTTCCTCAAGCCTCGGTAGGAACACCTGAGAGGAAATTACATTGCACAACGAACCGTGTACAACAGCACAATGCAAGACGATGGGCACGTACATACACTACTCTGGCCCCTTCCATTTATACATGCATGGAGAGAGGAGAGGTGTACAATAGTACTCCTACTAGTAGGACGTAGGTTGTCTTATTGTATGTGCGTGCCCCAACGGTACGAAACATGCGGTGATGAAATAAGTAAAAGGAAAATGTAAATGTAACGTGGATCATCATGCATGCGTGCATGCAGGCCCTCCCACACGTATATACCGGGAGAGGGCTAGCTACCTCCTTGCATACATGCACTCACCTTTATTCTATGCAACAACATACAATCATGAGTGAGGGTGAAGTCGGAACAGATTAAGGCATCTGATCCGAATTCTCAGAGGTTGACGCAGATTTTGGCACACGCCGCAGCAACCTGCGAGAGGCATACTACGCCATCGACTTTGAGGACACAGCCAAGGTTAAGGTAGCCCTTCGCACAGATTTCCCCAGCAAAGAGCTTGCACGCCGCTACACAGACGTCGTCGGGACAACAGGCTGCCGCAGGTGAGGTCCCCACGCACAGCAGGACCAACAGGACAAAGGTAGTTGCGGTGGCCATCTTGAGAGAAGCCATAGCTAGTAAGCGATGTATTAGTATCTTGATGAGATAGATGGATGGGAAGCTCGAATGATCAGGTGGCCGTCTGCGCTAGGTTTGGGCGGCCGATGGAAGCTATTTATAGGCAGCAAAAGCCTTTTAACAATATATTCTTAGGTGGGGTGTAGTACAGCAAGCATGACTAGCTACTCGATCGATCTCATGGATACGCATATCTTGGGTGGGGTGTAGTACAGCAAGCATGACCCAGCTACTTGATCGATCTCATGCATATGCATGTGAAGCATTGACCTTGCGTTGTTAAATTAACAAGCATGGATGTTGCATGCTTATTAGTTAATTTTTCCTTACAGTTGCATTGAAAAAGCAGTGAACAAAGTGATAGCAACATTTATATCTGAGCATTTAGCCTTAGGCCTGGAGCTAACGATGGCAACGGGTCGGGTTCGGGGCGGGTCGAGTGTCCGCGGACCCGAACCCTAGAACACAACCCGAACCCGCCCCGTAACCTATTATGGGTGAAGATCTAACCCCGGCCCCGAACCCGCCGGATCCCCGACAACTGATGGGTTACCCGAAACCCGGTAAGTGTACAACAATTTTGCACTCAAAGTGAAGAGTTCCTATCATTCTCAGCAAGGAGAGAACAGATTACTGAACTCAGGTCAAGTAGCGAATGACGATAAGCAAACAACGCCTAAAAATAACCATGCTTACATATTGAAGTGACAAGGAAAATTAAGATACCCATATATTAGCAAACAACGCCTAAAAATAACATACATGCATGAGCACTCGTAACACACACGCATTTGCATCATGAATTTTAGTGTGAAACCGTCAATACCAAGAGTCCAGGAATAGAGGTGAGCATTCGTAACACATCCATGCACTCAACAGTTTGCTCACGCTACAGAGGCTAGGGAGTATCGACGAGTAGATAGCTGTTGTGTTGGCTGAATAGGGTATACTATATATATATATACTATATATATATGGGTAAATTTTTTTCTACACCCTAGGTGTAGTTACACCCATGTGTATATCTCAAGATTTATGGCATATATGACCGAGCGAAGTGTATGTGGATGAAGTATATGATCATACTAGACCATCTATGGTGGTATATACGTTAAGTATGCATTCATACTTTGAGTATATGGATATACTTTTTATATACAGCAGTAATGACATTTTATGTAATATATTAAAAAATATGGGTTCCATCAAAAAATTTGGCGTAGTAAGATCTAGAGTATCTTAATATAACCGATAAACAAGTATGAACACATACACAATGGTTTTTTGAATATGGGTGTAACTACACCGGGTGTATAGAAAGTGCACCCATATATAGTAGCGGTCATCTGCAACATGCGTTAATAAACCCTGAGTACGAGGTTGTACTCAGCTAGACTTATTCGACAATAACTCAAATAAAAAGACACCAAGGATTATGCAAGGTTTTATAAGTGGAGCTAGCTCGACTCATTTGCATAAAAGCATACTACCATTGCATCAATTTAATTTGCATGAGTTTAATTGCCATAGCATAGAGATTTAATTTGTATCTATTCTAAAAACAAATACCAAGATGAAGCAATCAACCTTATGCTATTGGAACAAGTCCATCCATCACCGGTGATCATTATCCTCAATTCATCATCAGCTTCATCATCATTAGTTATTTATTAGTGTGCTCCATTGGAGATAATCCGTCAAGTTCTCACTATCCAGGAGAGATGGCGACTCGAATCGATTACAACCCAGCTTGGGAAATATTCCTAACACTCACCCTAGCATACCCGGCCAAAGGTAGCCATAGGTCCCCTTTGTGCTCATTCAAGTATCGCGGGCCCGACAAGCGCCACACGAGGGGATATCACCTCGCCGGAACAGCGAAGGACTTTTAACTCACCTTGACCATCGACTAACTTTCGATGACTCCCTTCTAAGACGCACTTTATACTCTCTCGGGTTCCGCCTGAATAGAGTTACTCGGCGTCGCGGTCGACAACTTGGGTCAGACCAACTAAGTGATAGACTCCATTCAACATGATTAGGAAAGACTCCAAGCTCAAGTCCTTAATCAACACAAGAATGGACACAGATTCAACACAGACGGTGCATGATACTGGCACTAATACATGAGGCTAAGGACCCATTAAAGTGGGGGGCCTGATAGAGAGTGGAAATATGTCAAAATGAACTATGGTGTATCATGGATATATACGCTATTTTTGGTAAAAATAAAATTAGGAAGACCAAGTGGGAAAGTGGAGACTACACGACCTGGAGGTTACGGGAGTCGGTAGTCTCGTGCGTGTTGATTAAGGACTTGAGCTTGGAGTCTTTCCTAAACATGTTGAATGCAGCCTATCACTTAGTTGGCTGACCCAAGGTTGTCGACCGCGAAGCCGAGTAACTCTATTCAGGCCGGAAACCCGAAGAGTATAAAGTGCGGCTCAGAAGGGAGTCATCGAGTTAGTCGATGGTCAAGGTGAGTTAAAAGTCCTTCGCTGTTCTGGCGAGGTGATATCCCTGAGAGTGTAGCGCTTGTCGGGCCCGTGATACTTGAATGAGCAGAAAGGGGGCCTATGGCTAACTTTGGTCGGGTATGCTAGGGTGAGTGTTAGGAATATTTCCCAAGCTGGGTAGTAATCGATTCGAGTCGCCATCTCTCCTGGATAGTGAGAACTTGACGGATTATCTCCAATGGAGCACACTAATAAATAACTAATGATGATGAAGTTTGATGATGAATTGAGGATAATGATCACCGGTGATGGATGGAATTGTTCCAATAGCATAAGGTTGATTGCTTCATCTTGGTATTTGTTTCTAGAATAGATACAAATTAAATCTCTATGCTATGGCAATTAAACTCATGCAAATTAAATTGATGCAAATGGTAGTATGCTTGTATGCAAATGAGTCGAGCTAGCTCCACTTATAAAGCCTTGCATAATCCTTGGTGTCTTTTTATTTGAGTTATTGTCGAATAAGTCTTGTTGAGTACAACCTCGTACTCGGGGTTTATTAACGCATGTTGCGAGATGACCGCTACTATCGGGGTTGTTGTTGCGTGTCCGCCTCCTCCCAGCGTGGTCTCCGTATATCTCTTCTCCTCGCTTTTGTGGGACATGATAAAGACTGTAGCCTTTGTAATATATTGGGTTCACACTTTGTTTCAAAAGAACTTGCTTCCCACTACTACGTAGATGAACTTCCGTGGCGGACATTTTTCATTTTTCGTGGCGGTTTTAGAAACGCCACGCTTGACTAGGGTCACGGAAAATAGTAGCATTTTCCGTGGCGGTTTTTATTGCGGTGGATGCCTGCCACGGTAAATAAACAAAAATAAAAAAATAAAAACGAATCCGAAACCTAACGGCCCGGCGTCCAGATCCGGGCCGCGGGCCCGTTAGGGTTTCCCCGCCCGCCGCCACGAGCTCCAACGCCAGGTCCGCTGCCCACCGCCGGCGGCGCCGGATCCGCCGGAGGAGAGCTCGGAGGACGACGCGCTTCGGGCGCCGTGAGACGCCGTGGCCGCATGGCGCCGCCTGCCGGATCTCGCCTTGACCGCCGCCCGGAACTCGCGTGGCCGCTAGATCTCGCCTCGTCGCGCCCAGCGTCGGCGGACCCCGCGAACGGCGCCGCCTCTCGCCTCGGTAGCCCCTGAACGGCGCCGCCTCGCCTCCGCGCCTCGCGCCTCGGCCACCTCCGGCGCCCGCCGCCGGCTTGCCTCCGCGCCGCGTGGCGTCTCGGCACGCCGTCGGGGGGAGGGGTGGGCGCGCGGATCGGGGCGGCCGGCACCGGAGGGAGGGGTGGGGCGCGGTACGGCGGGTGAGGGCGGGTTCGTCGTTCGGCGGGTGAGGGAAGGGGCGTGGGGGAAATGAGAAGTGAGTGGGTGAGTTAGGGTTTGATCACGATATATATCACGTGGCCTCGATATTGGGCCTGAGATGGACTTTGCTGGCCCGGGTGTACCAGATTTTTGGGCCTTATTTACCGTGGCGGTTAATCGATTTTGCGTGGCGGTCATTAAAACCGCCACGGTAAATTATAAAAGACCGTCACGGTTAATAGAGACATTAACCGTGGCGGTTTTCTAAATGCCCGCCACGAAAAATAAAAATCCAAACACCATGCAAAATCAATTCTGTAGTAGTGTCCCCTTTGCTTTCAAACTTTGGTGCGTAATAAATAGAACTCCGATGTACGGTATATTAATCACTTGTGTTGTAATTTGTGATGGCAAGCGATGTGATACACTTTGAATCATTACGATCTTGTAAGTTGCGATGTTGGATTGAAATCCTTTGAGAGTTCAGATGGCCGTGATTTTATATGACCTCAAGTTTGGAAAGTTGGTCGTTTTCAATCGATTTTCAGACTTGTGCTCTTATAAACAACTACGGCTGGAAAAAAAACCCTAGAAATTTAGGTATACAAGGTATACATAGTATTGGGTTTATAGATATATAAATTGCAACCATCTTGTTAGAGTTATCAAAATCGTATATTGATTTTATAAATATATTACTACTATCTTGTTATAGTTATGGAGATTGATTAAATCATGATCTAGCTATCTACCTAGGTTTGGTAGTTAGTTTGTGAAGCTTTTCTTTCGCATTCCACTACCTAAGATTTATTAAAGTACTTCAATAGAGTTTTTTATTTGAAATGTAGTTAAACGTAATTGAAAATTTTGAAAAATACATCTCGTTTTAAAACTAATTTTAAAGTGAGTTTGAAAATATTAAACTACAAAATTTTAAAACTTCAGTCTCAAATAATTTTGGAAATGGACTTTTAATGGCTTGGAAATAAAAGAAAACGTTTTCCATCCTCCTTCCTCTCTTTCTTTCTTTTTGGCCCACAAGGATAAGCCCACCCACTTCATCAGCATAGCTTGATCATTTCCTATCTTTCTTCTATGCAACTAGTTGCTTAGTCACCTGGAACCAAACATGGCCACATTCGTTTGTGCACGTTTTTTTTTTTTTTTTTTTTTTTTGACAAGAAATTGTGCACGGTTAAAAACAGGCATGTTTCTATTCTTGAGCCGGATGGAGTGAATCCTGCTGGTTCACTTTTTTCTTTTGAGAAACAGCCGGCGTTTCATTCAATAATCATGAACATCGTTACAATCGTTTTCAGCTATTCCCTGTAAACCTTGTGGTGGTAAAAGCCACTCCTCCACTCCGTGTGCACGGGAAACTTTGCTCCGTATTTATTTTGGGCATAGAAGAGGAAAGAAAGACCTACCACGGTTGATTTTTATTTCGGGTCGTATCTGACGAAACGACCAATCTTGGCTTGACCTTATTTCGAACGGGGCCATGTTAAAACGGGCAGATCAAGCCACGTTCAGGTCCATTTCAGGACGAAACGAACGAGGCCAAGGCTAGCTCAGCCCAACTGATCTCTTACACTTGCGTGTTCTACTAAATACTACTCCCTCTATCCTAAATTATAAGTCGTTTGACTTTTTTTTTTTTCTCCAATTTGACCATTCGTCTTATTCAAAACTTTTTACGCCAAATATTATCAAATTCAAGTCATTCTTTAAGAACTTATATTAATAAGTCACAGCAAAAAAAAAGTGATATTTTGCACAAATTTTTGAATAAAGCGAGTGATCAAACTTGTTGTCAAAAAGTCAAGCGACTTATAATTTGGGATGGAGGCGACAATTATAGGTTGTGGCACCAGTTAGATTATGCCTCGGGCTACAAGTGTTGGGAAGGCCTACACCTATTGAATTTCTGAGTAGAGATGGGACTTGGGTCGGACCGGGCCGGCACGACCTTCTCATGCTTTGTGTCATGCCCTCTAGGCACGGGAAGTACGTCGGACCGTACCGATATGGCCACGATAAATATTTTTTTGTGGCCCAAGCACGGCTCATGGCACGTCTTCAGATCGTGTCGGCCCCAGACATCGCTTAAAAAAAATTCTAGTTTCTTTTTTCTCTCGAACACGCTAGTTTTTTTTCACTTGTGATATAAAATATATATCTTGTGTGTACTATTCTAATAAAAGTTGTAATGATTTTTGATAATCTATTGAAGATCTAGATGAGAAGTAATATAGTAAAGGGGCTATTGCATTTTTACCCTTATTGAGAAGGCCAATTATGATTTTACTCTTGCTTTTCGCCATGTTGTCATTTTACCCTCACTTTGTAAAAACGAAGCCTCATCTACTCGTAGATGTGAAGCGCCTGGCGAGAATCA
Organism: Hyparrhenia diplandra; assembly: GCA_015847255.1. Lineage (NCBI taxonomy): Eukaryota > Viridiplantae > Streptophyta > Magnoliopsida > Poales > Poaceae > Hyparrhenia > Hyparrhenia diplandra. The sequence goes on from JADLZK010011614.1 coordinate 183,534, forward strand.
ACAGTACCCCAGAACCTCCTCCTTGCTCTTTGGGGATCAAGATCGGTGACGGAAATAGATGGTAAATCATACATCAACCCTAGCGATGACCGGCGTCGATGATCTAGGTTCGTGCAGGAGGAGCCCCGACACACGGCCATGGCGGTGTGATCGGTTAAGCGATGAGCTCTAGGACTCCCCTGTCTATTACGGTTTGAAGCTTGGGACCTCCTTATTTTGAAGCTATAGGATCAACCACACATGGCTAGTGCGAGAAAAGGGAAGCATCACAAGTCATAGAAAAATATGTTGTTGAAAAGTTTGGAAAAAGTATAATAAAACCAGTTCCACATTTTTAGAAAAGATCATGGCCCTACGTTTCTATCATTTCCGGGCATTTGGAGCAGATATATTAGCTAATCGCGCTATATCCCGGGGGCCTGGAGGTATATAATTAAATTCGCTATATCTGCAGACACTAGGAACCGGGCAATTTCCGTGAGGCCCTTACTCCGCGGGAAAGACCCCTTTACTCGCGGAAAGGCTATCCGGGGGTAAAACACGGGATACCCGTGGCGAAGCGCCAGGAAATCACCCTTTCCGTGAAACCACGCATATACCCACGGGATATCCTTTCCGTGATCCCACTTAGCACCACGGGATAGACTTAACGGGGCGTCAGCGGTGGAGGTGTGTTGAACCCGTTATGGGCTCGTGTCTGTTGCGTGAAGCGGCGTTTTGGGATGATATCCCGTGAGCCTAACGGTGTGGCTCACGGGATATCAGCTCTTTCCCCGTGAGCCAAGTAGTGCTCACGGGATATGTTTAACCCGATTTCCGTGAGCCGCCACCACTCCGCGGGAAATTTTTGGCCTCTTTTCCGTGAGCAACACCACGGGGAAATTGTGTTTTTTTCTTTTTTTGTTCCGGCACATAAATGACACATATAAATATATATATACATAGCACGCAGTTGCATAATATCGGATATATAGCTCGATAAATCCATAATACCACATATATTACATAAGATCCAACCAAGTCACAAGTTCAACCACATGTCCATGAGTGCAACCACAAGTTCATAAACTCACATAAAATCCAAGTTCACAAGTTCAAGTGCACAAGTTTTAAACCTAAATCATGACAAATTTATGGCCACGGCCTCCAACCTTCGAAGCGCGTTCCCAAGCGTCGGTTGAGATTGGTTCGGAGTTGGGTTCGAGGCATGAGAATTCTCACGCGTAGGCAAAAATAAATAGTTAGAAATTTGTGAGACAAAATTCAAGGTAGATTCTATTAACTTGAAAAAAAAGAAGATAAATAGTTAGAAATTTCGGCGGCACCTCCCCTGCACGGAGGGTTTCCAAACCTGCAAGAAAACAACGGCTCGATGGCCGACAACCACATGTCACGTGCACATCTCATGGTGCATTCAAAACTTGAGATCATATCCATTCACATTCATATATGCATATTTCCGAAGTTCACGGAGACAAACTCACGGGAGAGGCTCTTGCGGTGGAGGGAAGATCGTGGCCGACCGTGAGGCGGGCGGTGGGACGGCGACGGGCGGTGGGGCGAAGACGGGCGGTGGCGGGAAGGTGATCTCGGTGGCGGCACACCAACTTTGGCCACCAAACTTATTTGGAGGTGCGCTAGGAGAGCTTCCTTGCTCTTACGGTGTCTTGCTCCGCCCTCTCTTGCTCGCTCGAGCCCTCTCTTGCTCGGCGAGCCCTTGCCCGCTCCCTCTCCTCGGCCTCCTCCCGTCGCTTCCTCTCTTCCTCTCTTAGGGCCTATTTCAACACAAAGTTAGAACACGGAGAAATAGTATTCAACGATAAATGAACCTTAAATAAAAAATATATAAACCTCAAGTCCGAGGCGTAGCACAGTAAGTGGTTGGCCGCTCGCGTATCACCGGGCCTCCCGGCGTGCTCGGAGCTCGAGATAACTTCTTTGTGTTGTGCGGGGTTGATCGCGCTATCACCTATATAAGTACCGCCCGTGCTTCTTGCCTCCTCAGGCGATCATGGCGATGTCCCCTCAATGTTGTGGCCGCGGGGATCGAAGGTTTCTCCATCTTGCTCCTCGCCGCCCGGTGTACCTGCGATCTTCTCGTAGGTGGTCGGGTTGGTGTAGGCGAGGTCGACCTCGGGGTTGAAGGCGACCGCGGGATCTTTATACCTGCGTGTGGGAGTTAGCCAAAGGCCTCGGCGTGCTGATTTGCGTGCCATGTAATCGCTCACCGTGTGTGAAAAAGAAAAGTAGCTAGAATGGTAGAAAGTATTGAGTTGCACATCGGAAAATAAGATTGGATAACACTTACATATCTAGCTTGGTAGGTCGGCGAGATTAATCTTTGCCTTGATGGTGTGGTACACTGGCATCATGGCACGCCGATCCCGATGGTCGTTGTGGGCGTCGATGGTGCGTATCGACCCATTGTCACTGAAGCTCGGCGCGCCTATCGACAAGCACCACTCCGGAATCACCTACGAGGATACCAAGTATAACCGCATTATAAAAATCACATTAAGCATAATTAAACTTAGTATGAGCATTCAATATTACCTCCATGTATTGTTCTTTGGTGATTAGCGTTTTCCATTCATGCTTTTCGAGCCTTCGGGTCTCCTTTAGCGCGTACACGCCCCGACGGCTTTGGCGCGTGCCTGCGTACCACATATACGCCACATGCTTGAAACAGCGTTTAGAGCCACTTCATCCGCCTCGGCCTCGTATCCCTCCTCGCACTTGAAGTATTTACGCACATAGAAGCAATTTAATAAGTCATTATTTCTAACATTAGAATTTGAAGCGATGTATTTGTACAAAGGCGACATAGACTTACCCAAAACTCTTTGACCACCACGAATGGCCTTGTTATTATATTTTATGCCATCGTCATCATAGTTGTCCCGAAGTTCGCGTCTTTGGTGGAGCGGCGTGATGGGATACTCTTCTCCGTCGATTTTAACAAGGCCGGGGTAGTGCTTCCTCACGAATACCAAGAATGCTGGCGGGAAGGCGTCCTTGAACCGAGTTAGCGGTGACAACAAAACCCCCGCCCAAATGATCAAGAATAACTATTAGTTCCTATTACGATTTTGAAACACGAAAAATAAGAAAGTAGTGCTAAAGTGTAAAGTAAAATTACCTTGTTTGTCTTTGGTCTTATGGTCGGTTTACGCTCCTCACGAGGTTGTTGATCCGGGAGTGCGGAGGGGCCTCGCAAGTAGACACGCCTCGGCGGAGGAAGAGGAACCCCCTCCGTACTCTGGCTAGTCCTCCTCGTGGTGCGCGACGCCGAAGCGGTCCAAGCGTGCTGCGACGCCGAGAGGTCCTCGTCCTCCGCCTCCCGCCTCGCCTCCTCCTCCTCCTCCGCCTCCTCCTCCTCGTGCACAAGGCGGTGGTGGCGACGGTGGTCGAGCGGTGCACGACGGCGCCCCTTTGCCCCTACCCCCGTGGCGGTGGTGGTGGCTCGACGCTTCCTCTTCTGTTGCCCTTGCCCTAGCGAGGCTACACTTTTGAATTTTTGGCTGATTTTCTTCAAGACATTCGTTCGAGGCATCTTTTTGAATGACACCGCAATTAGATAGAACATAATTAGTAAAAATACAAAATTAAATAGAACATAATTATGAAGAGATTGAAAAATCAATAATCGAACATAATTATTAAGAGATGATAGTATTACATGTATTAGAAATAATCCTCATCCCCTGTCACGATTTCGCCACCGTCGGATCATAATCCTCATGATCACTATCATCCATGTCTACGTCTTCCAACATATGAAGATTGGCGGGATCCATGGGAGGAGGAGCAGCGTCAACCTTTGCATTTGTCCTTAAGTAATTTCTCAAGTAGCTGTAAGTCCTTTGCATCTCGAACCTCCTCGTCCTCCTCATCATGAACAACACTTTCATTGTCTACTTCCATTTCGTTGGGCGGTTATTTCTATCACAAATTTACCTTGTAGCCCTTCTTCTTGGAAGAACTCTCCCTCATATGTGTTTGCATTAAAATGGTAATCGTCCCTGTTTGGGGACGGGTAGTCTACCGTGTGGCAATACCGCCCGCACAACATCCCAACCCTTTAGCCGCCGTCGCCGGCAACACCATGGGAGATAATAAACTTGTGTGGCATGTTGAGCCACAATGTAGACATCATCTCCGGCCATCCGGGAATCTTGTCGAATCTGAACAATCCCAAGTTGTTCGAGGTCCGGAATTTGTTAGTCGGGGATCAAACCAATGGCACTTAAACACGGCGGGAGCAACCCGTTTAGAGCGGGAAATGGAGTTCGTATATTTCTTCAATTCTTCCATAATAACCTTTAGTGCTAGTTCCATCATCACCTTTAGTGAAAACTCCGGTATTTGTGGTTTTTCGGTTTGGTCGATTCTCGCTCATAGCTCGTTGTGTGGTAGCGATATCCATTCACGTCATAGGTAAATGACCTAACCCTGGTCTCAAAGCCATTGGCAACCTTTGTATGAGCTCGGGATGCATACCGGATCGTCATTGTACTGCAAGCTCAAGCGGGATATATGAAATGAGACAGTTCGTTAGCATATCAAACGAGGCGTTATTGAACATGAATTGGGACGGTACACTGGCGTTTGAACCAACAAATGAAATCGGGTTTTCCATCGCCCGGCACCTGTCTAAGCGGGGTGTCAATTCATGTGCTTCGAGGGCGGCGTTCGTTGACACGGGTAATTGCCTTTGAAATTTCCTATACCAACGAGAGACAAAAGGGTTGGATGTAGAATATTAAGTAGTAGAAGACAAGTCCAATTTTGGGCTTAGAGTTGTGACTTCTTGTATGTAAGGAAGCACTTTGTCTAGGTTGAAAAAAGTATATAATTCATTATCTTGATCCACTACGAATCTGTCAAGGTCTTTATTTTTGAACCACTTGCCCGTCCTAGTTCTCCTTGGAAAATTTGAGGGTTGATTCATTTTGATCAAAGCATTGTAACGAGGGGGTGGATAATGCGAGCTAGGAAGGTTGTCACCATAGTATTTTGATGTGAAGTCGACACCTCCCTGCCGAACCTTGCTTCGCGATGGAAGCCTCAATCTTACACTTATTTTTACAAATCGGACCGAACATGCTTCAGAACTCTCTCAATAGCATAGCACCAATGGCGTGCGGGGCCACCCACCCTTGCCTCGTATGGAAGGTGCAAAATCAAATGCACCATCGAAGCGAAGAAACTGGCGGAAATATCTTCTCCAACTTACAAACCAACACGGGTGCCAATTTTTCCATTTCTTCTAGTGTGGTCCGAGATAACTCTTTAGCACAAAAGCTGCGAAAGAAATTGCTCAACTCGCCATCACATGCCGGACATGATCGGGGACATAGCCTCGAAGCATCTTTGGAAGAAGCCGCTCCATCCATATGTGGTAGTCATGACTCTTGAGCCCAAGGATTCGCATAGTGGATAAGTTCACTCCCCTCCTCGGATTTCTTTGCATACCCATCGGGGAACATTAATTTTCAAAACCATAGCGGTACTTCCCTCTTTTGGGGCCTGCTCAATCACGTAATCGGCCTTAGGTTTTTCCATCTCTTGCCATTGCTAGGAGGCTTCATTTCTTGCTTGATTACGTCACACAACTCTGCGGATCAATTCTAGCCTTAACGTTGTCCTTTGACTTGGCCGTTTCCATGAATGTTCCAAAAAATACTCGGCGATGTTCTTTTCAGTATGCATTAAATCAAGGTTATGTGGAAGAAGAAGGTCATCATAATAGGGGAGCCTCTCTAATCGACTTGTGAGTCCATGCATGATCCTCGCCATAACCCACAAAGACACCATTTTCATCGACCACAAGAGTCTCCACTTGAGCACGTACCTCGCCGAGATGTCATCATCTCGGTTTCGGGTCCGTAACTTGGAGACCTTTCGTAAAAGTTCTTCTCGTCTAGCCTGAATGCATGGTCGAGGGAGGAACTGTCGATGCTTGTCGAATGCGAGAATACTTGCCACCCTTCTTCAACGGATGAACCTCACGGCCCGTCTTGCATCTTGGGCAAGGGAACTTGCCGTGCACACACACCGACCACGTAATATCCCATACGCCAAGAAATCATGCGGGGAGTAGTGGTACCACACGTACATCCTAAAATTTCTCTTCAAAACTTCGATCAAATGCGTCCAAAACCCTTCATTCCAAGCTTTGATCAATTCATCAATCACGGGTTCTATGAACACACCCATTTTATTTCCCGGGTGGCGGGGAATTATCAAAGACAAAAGAATGTTCTTCTGTTGAAAGCGGCGCCCGGGAGGAGATTCAGTGGGATAACGAATACAGGCCAACAAGTGTATGGGGCAGCCATCATTCCATAAGGATTGAACCCATCATTGCCGGTGCAACACGCACATTACGAGCCTCCATAGCTTTGTCGGGATGAATATTGTTGAAATGGGTCCATGCTTCGGCATCGGATGGGTGTACCATCTTATCCGGATGGTAGCGACGCCCATCTTTGTGCCATGTCATCGTTTCGCGGACTCCTCGGTCATGTACATCCGTTGTAACCTCGGTCCGAAGGGAAGGTACCGTAGGATTTTTCACGGGGACCTTAAAACGCCTCTTCTCACCGTCTTCACGGGGTCTACCTCTATGAACCTTGAGGATTTACACTTTGGACAGTGCGTATCATCTTTGTACTCTTTCCTAAATAAGACGCACCCGTTCTCACAAGCATGTATCTGCTCGTATGGCATCTTGAGTACCTTGAGGAGTTTCTCTGACTCGTACATGTTCTTTGGCAAAGACGTGACCTCGCGGAAGCAAGCCGCCAAAAATCGTCAACATGTCGGTGAAGCCGTCTCGACTCATATTGCATCGGGCCTTCAAGTCCATAAGGCGTGAGATGGCGTCTAGTTTGGAGACCTCACAATAGTCGTGAAGGGGTTTTACGTGCAGCCTCCAACATGGTATAATAGGCCTTTCTTTGTTTCTTCCGGCTCCTCCTCCCCTCATCCCCAAGTCCTTGCTCAAAGTTTCCGGCATGAAAGTCATCTATCATGTCTCCTATCCCGGCATCAGAAGCAAGATCATCGATGCGTTGCCTCACGACCTCGTCTCTCATACGCTCAGTTTCACCATGGAAGATCCACCGCTTATAGCCCGCCGTCCATCCATACTTGGGAAGATGTTTAGACATGTCCTCCTTACTTTGCCTTTTTTTATTGTCACAATTCTTGCACGGACACCAAACCTTACTCGCACCTCGAGCATTCTGAAAAGCATAATCCGCTAAAGCCTTGCTCTTGCTAACCCATTCACGGTCAAAATCTCCAAAACTCCTCCGGCCATCGTATATCCACATACGGTCATCCATTCTCTATCATTTCAGCGAGAATATAAGAATGCGGTGCATCTACACAACGATCCTACCATCTAGTAGGTGAAGATAGGTCCTAATCCCACCCGAGGATCGTAGATGAGGTCCGTTCCATGCTCCACTCCTATCCAGAGGCGAATTTGCAAGACACCTCGTTGTTCTCCGAATACACGTCCTCCCCAGAGGAGGCGTGGTATTCGAAGAACAACGGGGAGATGCTGCCGAAACTCGAATCGACAGAGTGGAGCATGGAACGAACCTCATCTACGCATCCTCGGGCTGTCCAAAAACGTGGACAATTGAAAGCAGTCACGGTTATAGGTATGCGGGGATCCGCATACTTCCAACCGTATCTCTTTCGAACGGAGACGCCTAAGCGGCTGCGCGATTCAGCTACGACCATGGCACGGAAGGAAGGATATACCTAGGGTCGCGGTGGAGTCGGGCTACCCGACGAGGAAGAAGATCGGGCCGCCAAGGGACTAGGCTCAACAGCGACTCGCCTCCCGAGGGTTTCCTCTCTCGCATAAAAGAAACACGGGAGGATAAGTTCAATTTCGATAGAACCTCCCCTTGCGGGGAGGTTTCCAATACCGCAAACAAAACACACGGCACGATGGCGACAATCACATTCACATCAAGGGCACGATGGTCGACAATCATATCCACATCAAGGGGCACAATGGTCGACAACTGCTTGCCGAGACGACAGCGCGTGCGGACGGACGGCACGTGGGCGGTCCTCCTCCCTCTCTTCCGCCGGCTGGTGGCGGTGCAAGGTCGCAAGGGTGGCGGACACGCGGGCGGCGGTGGGCGATCCGCCTCCTCCCTCCTTCCTCCTCCTCTTCCCTCCTCCTCCTCCTCCTCCTCTCCCTCTCCTCCCTTCTCCTCCTTCCTCCTCCTCTCTTCTTCCTTCCTCCCCCTTCCCTCCCCCTCCCTCCTCTTCCTTCTCCCTTCCTCCCCTCCCCTCTTACCTCCTTCCGGGCGCCGGGCAGGGCGGGGGAGCGGGGCCCCGCGCGGCCGGCCGGGGCAGGGCAGGGGCCGGGCGGGGCAGGCGGGGCGGGCCGGGGGCAGGCCGACGGCGCCGGCGGGGCGCAGCGGCCGGACCGCGTCGGCAGCGCGCCGGGACCGGCGCGCGGGCGGGGCCGCCAGCGGTCCGGGTCGGGGGGCGGGATCTGGGGCGGGCGGGGTATGGGGCATGGTCGGGGGGTCGGGCGGGCGCGGCGGGAGCGGGGAAGCGGGACGCCGGCGGGCGGTCGCCCGGCGGGCGGGTGGAGGCGGGGCGGCGTCGTCGGCGTGCGTTGTGTGTGTGTGCCAGAGTGGAGAGCGGTGTGTGAGAGTGAGTGTGTGTTGACTTTGTAAAAAAAAAGATCGGTTTCCCGTGATGGATCCGGGGCGCCACGGGAAAGACGCCTATTTCCCCGTGATCCACCCGGATCCATCACGGGAGCTTTTTTTTTTTTTGTTTTTAAATATCCGCTGCGATGCGGGTCCCACCGACCGGCTATTTCCGTGATCCACACATATCCAACACGGGAAAGCGCTTTTTTTGTTTTTTAAATATCCACACCCGCCATCTGCGATGCGGGTCCCCCAAACCCAGCTATTTCCGTGATCCCTCGACATCCATCACGGGAAATAGCTTGCCATTCCGTGAGCTGCTCACGGAAAATAGAAAAATTCGAGAAATTAAAATTATTCCTCCCATTTCTTTTTCTAACATATATATTTTCAAACTTTGATCAAGATTACTTTAAAAATACCTTATCACATATACTCACACATACATATTTGATCCTTTCGCGAAAAAAATGCCATTATTTTATGTGTTTCTATCTCTTTTTTTTCAAAATTGTATTTACTTCACTACAACAAAAAATTATAATAATTACCAATTTAATCCAAAAAATTCTCGAAAGTAGACATTACATGATATCCGAGGTTTGCATATAGAAAAAGTTTCGTAGCCAAACCACAACTTGACCGCCACATCCACATGAAATCACACTGGATCATTCTTAACAAACGTGGAACTTTACGTAGATGTTGGAGCTTGTGAACATCGTGACGTGCCAACTTGTGCGAAACGTTCCCAATTTTTATCATAGCCTCGGCATAAGATATCATGACATATTATCAAATTTCATGATTTTTTGCACATCGGTTTATTTTCTAGAATTTTTAAACCACTCGAGCAGGGATTAACGTTCATGATTTCGTATTAAGATGTTCTAGATTTCGTTATTTTTTTAAATGCAAGGCCTTACATTGTGTTGAGTATGAGGAATATAAATTTTCTACTAATTTTTTCAAAAAAATTGAAGCACTTGTAGTTTAAATTTGGCCTCATTTCATAAATTCCCATAAAAGAGAATAATTACCTAAATATATCAAATTAAGTCAATAATTCACCAAACTTTAATATTGAGTGTCATATGATGTGCAACAAGTGTAGAAAAAGTTTGGGGATCAAAAAAAAAAAAAAAAATTCCGTGAACGTCTTTCCCGTGAGCGGATGTGGCGCTCACGGGAAAAGGGTACCCTTTGCCGGAGGCCCTTTATTCCGCCCACGGGAAAGCCTGCTCAAGGGAAAGAGGTATCCCGTGAGCTTGACGGAGTTCTCACGGGGAAAGATTGACGGAGTGACGGAGCGGGGCTGGGCTGACGGCCGTGTACGTTTCCGTGAGCAGCCTCCTCACGGGGAAATGGTCGAGTGATATCCCGTGAGCTTTCCATCACGGGAAATTGGTTATCCCGTGGGTATTTTCTTTCCGTGACGTTTAAACCTGCTCACGGGGTATCCTGTGTTTTCCCCGTGATTATTTTGCTGTTAGCTCACGGGAAAACATTTCCTCACGGGATATCTAGTTATTCCGGTAGTGAGAGCTCGGAGAACAGTATAAGAGAGTAAAATGACATGAACTTAATATCATTATTTTTGGTCTGGCAGAAAACTACTTTAATTCATCAATAGAAACCAAAACATTTGGCTAACATTAATCCAATACTAAAAAATATCATAGTGGAAGCAACTAGCTAGGATTGATGAATGGCCATTCGAGCTGCTACTTGCTTCATGATAAGGTCCAGCATAACAGTCGGGCAGCTGGCCTTTATCTTCTCAAACCCTTTGGTCTCCATGACGGCCTTCAGATTCCCTGGACGCGCCATGAATTCCAGGCACGCAGCCTTGAGAGCACGGCAACCGTGCTGCTCCGCCACCGCCAGGGTGCTCGCCGCCGTGTCCACGTCCATGCGCCTGCACAGCGTCTCCTCGCAAATGAGCTTCAGCCTCTGCAGCCCGTACCTGTGCGCCGCCGCAAGTAAGCCCTGGGACATGGCCACGGTCTCCTCCTTCTCCTCCATCTCCGGCAGCACGTCGGTGTACATGAACTGAAGCATCGCCTTGAACACCTTGGGCTCCATGCCTTCCACCACTACGCGACGACGGGCGGCGCCGGTTGCTTTCTCGGCCGCGGCGAGCAGCTCGGCCTCGAACACCGGTGACCGCGCCGCGAGGAGCCAGCCGTGGGCGTCGAAGGCCTCCCCGGCGACGTCGACCGTGACGTCCACTCCTTTCTTCTTCCCCAACAGATCGCCGAGGTGCTCGTGCAGGTTGGACGGCGGCACGGTCACCTGCTGCACCGGAGACACAGCGTCGCCGCCGCCGTCGCCATTGGCCCAGAAATCTTGGAAGAAGGTGATGTCGCAGCGGACGGTGAAGCGGTCGTCCTTGAGGCATCCGGACCTCTCCAGATCTTTCCACCGGATGAAGTCGTTGAAGCCCACGCGCCGGGACTTGTCGCTGAAGACGTGCGCCGCCATGCCGCGGCTGTGCTGCGGCACGGGGTTCCCCGCCGGATCGAGCAAGGTGAACTTGAAGTCGACGGGGTCGGTGGTGCGGTAGTAGGCGTTGGCGGCGGTGACGAGCTCGAGGTAGAGGGACATGTAGCCGTGCCTCCAGAAGCTCCAGCCCTCGCCGACGCCCATAGGGTAGAAACTGATCCGCCAAATGTGGCCGGCCGCCACGAACGCCTCCGACTTGGAGAACCACGTCTTGGGGATCTTCTTGAACGACGTGCACCCGTCGATGGTCAGGCTGTGGCAGTCCATCACCTCGCGCCTGCCGATGGTGGACGCCGTCGCGGACCGCGTCGTGCACCGTCGGGCGGCGGCGGACAGCAGTGGCGTGGCCGCCGCCATGGCTAGCTAGGTAAGGATGGATTGATCGAGGAGACCCGGAGGACGACGCGGTAGGTTGTGAATGTTTGTTGCATATATATGCAAATGCCACGTCATGGTTTCCGATATTTCTCCAAGATGGGAATCTGTCCTTGAATATTCCCAATCTTTTTTCAGCATGCAAATCTAAACAAAGCGTAACAAACGTGCACAAAATCCATGTAGATCATTTTTTTGCCGTGTATACAAAAAAAAATGAACATATATAGAGCGGCGTCCTCCTCCTGATTTCCAAGATCGATCTACTACCTGCTTGCTTTGCATGCATATATGCCAGCCATGGCGACCGTCGCCACGTTGCTGTCCGCCGCCGGGCGCCGGCTTTCGCGCTCGTCGTCGGCCTCCACCATCATATGGCGCCGCCGCCTCTCGGGCTCGTCGTCGGCCTCCACCATCATATGCCGGGAAGTGAGCGGGCGCCACAGGCTGACGATCGACGGGTGCGCGCCGTCGACGAAGCTGCCGATGGACTGGTCCGCGACGTCCAACGCGTTCGAGGCGGCGGGGTATACGTGGCAGATCACGTACGCGCCCCACGGCTCCGGCAACGGCTGGAGGGACAAGTACATCTCCCTCCAACTCGTCTACGGCGGCCACCGGCGGACAGATCCGCTCCACTTCAGCTTCAGCCTGCTGGACCCGGCCACCGGCGACCCCGTGCCGGCGTACACCCGCTCGGCGGAGGTGTGCTGGTTCGACGGCGAATTGGTGCGCAAACACGGCTTCCCTGACTTCATCCGGTGGGAGGACCTGCAGTACTCCGGGTGCCTCAGGGACGACCGCTTCGTCGTCCAGTGCGACATCACCGTCTTCAAAGACTGGGCCTTGAGCGCCGCCGCCGCGGACGCCACCGCCGCCCCGGCGCGTGTGGCTGTGCCGCCGTCCGACCTGCACGAGCACCTCGGCAGCCTCCTGTCGAAGAAACACCTGGCGGACGTGGCAATAACCGTGGGCAGCGACGGCGGGGAGGCGGCGACGTACGACGCGCACGCGTGGCTGCTGGCGGCGCGGTCGCCGGTGTTCGAGGCGGAGCTGCTCGCCACGTCTAAGGACAAATCCCTGTCGGCGGCGCTGGCGGTGTCCGGCGTCGTCGCATGGAGATCAACGGCGTGGAGCCCAAGGTGTTCGAGGCGATGCTCCACTTCATGTACACCGACGCGCTGCCGGAGATGGCGGAACGCGACGTGGTCGCCATGGCCCAGAGCTTGCTCGCCGCGGCGCATCGGTACGGGCTCGACCGGCTGAAGCTCATGTGCCAGGAGATGCTGTGCAAGCGCATCGACGTCAACACCGTAGCCGGCACCTTGGTGGTGGCCGAGCAGCATGGTTGCCGTGCGCTCAAGGATGCGTGCTTGGAGTTCATGGCTGTTCCGGGAATCTGAAGCAAGTCATGGACACCGAAGGTTACGAGAAGATGAAAGCTAACTGTCCGGCTGTGCTGCTCGAGTTTGCTATGGAAAGGATGCTGATGCCCGTCGTCACCGTGTGATCATTATTCATCATGAATAAGTATTTATCAATTATTAATTAGGACTACTTTTTTGGACATCGATTAAATTCAGTTTGAGGAGAATAATTTATGTGTTCGCGTGAAATCGTAACAATTAATAAAAGAAACTATATATGGTGGAATCTATCATCATTTTCTATTGAACAAGGTGTTTGGATTAAAGCTATATGTTAGTTTATTGTGGTACTTGTTTTATTTCCAGCGACTCTTTTCTATACACGATCTCACTGGGTAAACTTGAAATGCTTTGACTCTCCAAGATTTTTAGAATGACCTATAATTTAGAATAGAGGGTATATATTACCAATTAGCAACCAATAGAAATGAAGAAAATACGAACTAGAGTAAAACAAGATAATATAGAATACTAACAGCCTCAACATGAAAATGAAAATTTGGCCTCAACATGAAAATGAAAATTTGGCCTATAGTAAAACGTGATATAAGATAGTAAAAGCCCCTTAGACTTGATATGAACTAGAGTAAAACAAGATAATGTAGGATACTAACAGCCTCAACATGAAAATGAAAATGTGAAATAGAGTAAAACGTGATATAAGATAGAAAAAGGCCCTTAGACTTAGGGCGTCTCAAACTCTCAAGTCTCAAATAGTATGAGCTAGCACTAGATTTAAGCTCATATAAATGCAGAGGAGAGAGACCGTGACAAGCAATCATGAATACTGTGTGAGTGAGAGATATTGCAACTTGCAAGAGACTAATTCTTAAGCTAAACCATTAGAGATACAACTTAGGTTGTGTTTGATAGAGCTCCTTGTGATGGGCTTTACTAGAGAGTCGGAGCCATTTTGGAGAAGCTTCGAAATTAGGGCTCCTTCAAAATGGCTCGGCTTCTCCTTTTCCACTGAAAAACGACTCCAAATAGCTCCTCCTTGGCAGGGCTGCTCTGGAGGAGCCGAGAGACGGAGCTGTGAAGAAGTCCTGCCAAACAGGTCCTTATAAACAGCGTGTTAACCGAAACTAAGTCTCATTATATATGTACAGCTCAATTATTTGAGTCTTGTTTCTTTTCTTTGGTTTTGCATGTAGCTTCACCGATCCAGTCAAGGCTGAAGATGTTTGAAAAAAAAAAAAAAAAAAAAGGTTTGCCAAACAACTTCTCATAGTAGATCGATCTAGGAGAGGGCTAGAAGAATCTGGTAGTTTTTAGCTCCATCAAGGGTCTCTTTGTGAGATCGTTTTTTTAAACAGCTTCATTTAAGGAGTTATTCTATATTAATTTTTTTAAAAAAATAGCTCCTAAAGCTGTTGTAGAGGCTGTCAAAAAGACAAACAGTATACGGGTTAACCGAAATGGAACATGTGTCTAAGAGCTTTATTATTTGGATATTATAAACATATTTTTATATATATATGAATACCATAGCGACTTCTATTTTTTCGACGTAGTAAAATCTTTCCATTATCTATCTTTTTTAGTGATTTTGTTCATCATGTACCTTTAATTCTTTTAAGACCCATCCTCAGTTGAGTTGATCTGTGTCTTGTGATCAAGGTCTATTGGTTTGTGTAAAACGTGGTGGCTTTAAATTTATCATGTTGATGGTTATCTAATGTCGATGTCTCTCCTAACAAAAACAACGATCTTAAGCATGGCATATTGTAATATCCAAAAAAATAATAATTCAACATAATTATTGTTTAAGCCAAATGGGCTTAGAGAGGAGACATGCTTTTGGGCCAAAAAAAAATATATATTAGAGTCCAGGATCAAGTTACGTAAAGGGTAGAAAATTCCACCGTGACTCCTCTCCGTCTCCAGTCGATCCGAATTTCTCGTTCTCGCGAGAGGAGTAGGAGACGGCGGCGGCGCTCTGCATCTTGTCTCTTCATCTCTGGGGGTTTGGCCTGCAGCAAGGTGAGTGGGGGTGCTCTCCAAATCAGCGCAAGATCTGGGCATCTACTGCTGCTACTCATCGTGCCTGTACATTGCCTTCTTGGTGCAGAACGCAAAGTGCAGTAGCCCTGGCAGACCACGTAACCATCAGGGAGGGACCAAAAGGGAGAACTCTTGTATAGGTAATTAATAGATCCGAATTTGTTTTGTTCCATATGATTCTGTAGTCGGATGACCTTTATCCATGGCCTAATTCCGCCTGAACTCTGAAGCCACGATCTGTGTTTTGCCATATGGCAGTTTTATTTCTGTAGCACAGTGCCGATCGGGATGATAGCTTTATGTCTTGTTAAAGATCAAATCTTAGGAGAAGCGTAATGTGGTAGTTAATTAGTTGAGGACAACTCAATTATATATTTTATTCCTTATGTACGGGAACCCTCAACTTTGGTTCAGTGGTAGGATTTCCCTAGTTGTCGATTAGCTTCAGTTTGGCAGCAGACCGCAGAACATTGGCAAGTGTCTCAGATTCCATAGATAATTATAGTGTACTCAACCATGTGTTTTGCTGCTATACAAAAGTAGTTATGAAAATAACAAGTGACTGCCCTGAGAATAGAGACCGTGCTGTTCGGCAAAATTTATTCTTATTTTAATGGTTTCTTTGGCAACTAGAAATTTTGGGGAGCGGTCGACTAAGCGTAGAGACGTGTATCTACTCATTATATGTTGTTCATGATTTATTGAATTAGTTTCATATATTTATTTCTATCAGGAAGTGGGACTCATAACCGTTCTTGACGTGCACTGCCGAGGTTTCTTCTTTGGTGAAAGAGGCAAGTAACGTAGGGGTGTGGCCAATGCTATGTTTATATTCATGTCTTGCATCCTTTTGGAATTTAATGAAGTACACTATGTCAAGATTAATAATATGGATCATTGTGTTGCTTGATGATTTATATCTTGCTTATGTATTTATTAATTTATAAAACTGGATGCCTATTGTTTTTCTTGAATTGTTGGTCGTATTGGGCTGATGCTCTACTTAAGCAATTTGGAGTTATATTGTTAGAGGAGTCAAGGGCCTCTTAGGCCTTAGCCCATTAGGATTAATTAGTAGCTTGCTTAGGGGCCAAGTCAACCCTCTCTATATAATGAGAGGACATGTATCAATCTAAATCAAGCAAGAGATTAGAAGGAAACCCCTTCTCTCTTGCCGGCCGTGGGCGAGCCCCGCGGCCGGCGTTCAAGTGCCCCTTACAGCCCCAAACCCTAGCCGCCGCCTTCTCGTGAACAGTACCCGCGGGTACTGTAGCCCCGCGGGTACTGTAGCAGCGCCGCCGCCGCCGCCCTCTCCCTCCTCGATCCCCTACAGCCCATCCACGTCCATAACATATATATTCATGTCGATCATTCATATGCATACATATGCATTTCATATGGAGTTAAAGGCCGGTCATTGCCATCGTGCTATGACTAGTACCGTACATGGAGTTGCATGAGAGGTTGGTACCGTCCAACATAAAACTCTCAATAGAGTTGCATCATAGCATGCATACATCAATTAATTGATGAATTTGGAGATATTATTGTTCTTGTTGAGAATATACTCAAGTCGTGTAGTGATGATTGAATGTCGCTACAATGTGGAGTTGCATAATCTATTTGTGGATTATGTTCATTTGATTTCAAAACTAATAAATCAACTTGTGTGAGATGTGTTTATATTCATAGCCGTTGCTTGCTGAGTTTATCTCACCCCTTTAATTCTTTACAGGTGCATAATATTATCTGTCAGCATGTTGGGCATGGGAGTAGATGCACGCACTTGTCACTTCACCGCTTCCAGAATAAATGTCTTTGTTTTCAAGAAACATTTTGTTTTATGGCACTCCATCTAAGTTAAAGTATTGTCATAGTGAACTTAATTACTTTGCTGAGACGTTATAATTCCCTGGCGTAACCCATGGATCTGAAGCTTAATTCGTTTAGCTATTTTGTTGATATCCCCTTTAATATAATTGAACTTGAGATATATGATTCTTGTTCTTGCTGCGTTTTTAAATAAGTTGCTGCCCAAATTCTCTATTTTTTTAGTATAATATTAGCTTTAAAAAAATTGGGTGTTACACATATCTTGGTCATACCAAAACATGAGTATTATGGTCCCTATATACAAGTTAAAAACAGTTCAAAGTAGGTCCCAGACGTATAGCATGGTTACAGATTTCCAAACGTGCCATGCCGGCACTACACGGACACGGCTGATGAACCGAACCGTACCGTGTCATGTCACCATGCCAAAGACCTGGCTATATCAGATGTAATAGCAATAGATGAAACAACATTACTTACTTTGCAAACAAGTAAGCAGTTTCTCACGTTTCTCATTAAAATACTTAAACAAATCTCTACCGGTGGTTTTCTTAGAGACAAGTGCAAAATTAGGATTATGAGCAATTTTAATATAATCTTTAAATGCCTCAGCTTTACCAATCATAATAGGCAAGTCTAGCTTAGCAAGCATACAAACAAGTTCAACACGAGCCACATCAGAATTGTACTCCCAGCGACGAACAAAACCATCAGCATTATAAGCAAGGACAAACCGGGACAATTGGCATTTATCACGTCGCTGGACACACTTATTATGATGTGTCTAATAAGATGTCCATTGTCATTAGCAGAATAAGCAGAGTACCTCTTACCACAATGCTTGCAAGTGGCAGCATGCTTGACCTTGACACCGTTCTCTTCTTTGAAATGCTTATTGAAATCATGCCAGATAGGTGAGGTAGAAGGGCGATTGGAAGATCTGACCTCACTCTGCCTGCCGGGAATAGGATCATCGGTGCTTGGGGCATCAGTGTCGTTGGTGGACAGAGCATTAGCAGCAACCTGGCCGAAGAGCTTGGCGGCGTCCGCACGGACATCGTCGTCCTCATCATCTGCGGCCAACCCACACATACGTAGTTTGTCATTCTACGTATGGTAGATCTCCATCTCCCTGTCCTCTTGTCGCTCGGCGCCTGATGCCATCGTCGACGCCTCTAGTACCTTGACAACTACAACAATCGACAAGAGGCAAGAGTAGAAGCAAGTTAGAAGCAACTAAAAATCAAGAAAGTAAGAGTTGGGGATTAGATTTAGGGTGTGCATTTACCTCTACGTCTGGCGCCCCGGAGCAGTCGACGAGACATACCGGATGCACACCCCTGGTACCTCAACGGAGACCGGAGCCCCCTAGGTGCTGGCAGCCTACATCAAGGACGACATATCAATAACGGAGATGGGCCAAGGATGCCGGGAACAAGGCTCAACCGACTTTCAGGAACGAGGAACAGGGGAACAGATGGGGAATGAGGGCCAGAACCATCGGATCTGATGGAGAAGATTGAGATTAAGGGCGGAGAGAAGAGGACTGAGGGGGAAAAGGGAACCACCTACCATAGGACACCTTACCCCATTTGGAAGAATCCACGGCGTCAATTAGCCGGGAAACTATCTGCGGTGAGCGGCGAAGAGCGGGAGAGGTCGACGGGGAGGGAATGAGGCTTGGGTTACGAAGCGCCGAATGGGAGGACCCCCGCCGCCTTTATACAGACCCGCCGGCCGCCCTAAATCCAACGGCTCTCACGCCTCTCCGCTCCATCCAACGGCTCACAGCCGCGGCGCCGTGCCCGCCCGTTGAACGTGTCCCGCCCGTGCCGACCCACGGGCTGACTCCGAGTACAAGCACGAGCATGGCGCTAGGCCGGGCCAAGCACGGGCACGGCAAGCAGGTGTCTGGACCGTTTTTTGGACCGTGCTTTTCGGACCAGACCTCGTGTTGCCCGTTTCATCCGGCCCGATTGGAAATTTATAAGCATGGCATGGTCTATTTTCTCACATATTCTAATGGTCCTATTGGCGGATCCTCTAAACATGTTAATTGTATTGGTGGGGACCTTATAGTTACCGCCCTCGTTTAAAGTAGCGGGCTATAGCGCCGCTATAGTTCTTTGGAAGGACTCTTTGCTAAGCTATTTGCATTTCCGCTATAGCACCGCTATTTACCGCTATAGCGCCGCTATCTACTGCTATTTCGTATTTCATTTGCTACTAATTTGGTATTTTGACGATTAAATTTTTATGAACCAAGTTGTAATATTTGGGAATGTTATTTGGACATATAGAACCTTGTAAACGTATTTGTGGTCATCAAATATCATATTTACTTTATTTGGACATTATTTATTGGTGTTTTTTTATAGTTTTTCTTATAAACCGTTATTCGGCGTAGCTCCGCTATAGCTTTATAGCTCTAAAATAAATGAGCCGCTATTTGCCATAGCCCGCTATTTAAAATTTGGATTGACCCTAATGATTGCTAAGTTGTACTCGTGTAAATGAAACTACGGACCCCTTCTAGTGATCATTGAGAAGTCCGAAATTAATTAAATTGAACTAGCATGTACATTTGCTTCTTATTTAAAATGGAAAATGGTTTTTCATAGTTTCTTTAGGAAGTTGGAAAGAGTGAGAGGGTGTCAATTTAGATCTCAAGTACTGATTATAGTATAAAAGAAACTTGTCCTGAAATATAGTACATTTTCAGACAATGATCTTCACGGTTGACTGATGAGGATGTACGGCTGAGATTTAGCTGGATGGAAGAAAAATCAAGGCATGAGTGGATACGTCATCTGACTATTAAGTATCATAGTAGTTAGAACATAGTTGCTCTTTAGATTCCAAATAGATTAGTACTGGCGGCTTAATTATACGCCACGGAATACGTTTCTTGAACCGCCGATACTATCTAAATGTCTATGCACTAGTGACCTGATAAAAAAGACCATTAATTCATTAGACAATAATACCAATATCATGAAGTGTTTAAAATTTAACCATCAAGTTCAACCAACCAAACTTTTTATTTGACTATAGAAAATCCCAAGATGCATGGCTAAATATTCCAATACATTGCTAATTAAATGGTAGCCACAACTAGTAAATAATAATCTATAGTAAGTATACTCATGCAGCATATATAAATAAAAACTACCATAACTATGGTTGTGTTCCCTCACTAGACCAATAGTTGCTTCAGGATGAGGTCAATCATAACTGGGCAGTTGGCTTTGATCTTCTCGTGCCCTTGGGTCTCCATGGCGGCCTTAAGGTTCCCCGGAAGCGAAAGGAATTCGACGCAAGCGGCCTTGAGAGCAGCGCAGCCGTGCTGCTCCGCGACTGCCAAGGTTCCGGCCACCGTGTCCAGGTCGATGCTCCGGCACAGCGTCTCCTCGCACATGAGCTTGAGCCTCTCGAGCTTGTACCTATCCGCCGCCGCGAGCAACCCCTGCGCCATGGCCACAGCAGCGCCCTGCGTCTCCTCTTCCTCCTCCGTCTTGGACGACAGCGTGTCGGTGTACACGAAGTGGAGCAGCGCCTTGAACACCTTGGCCTCCATGCCACCGATCTCGACGCGGCGACGGACGACCCCGCCGGACGCCTTCTCCTTGGGCGCGGCGAGCAGCTCGGCCTCGAAGACCGGGGACCGCGCCGCCAGCATACACCCGTGCGCCTCGAACGTCTCCCCGCCGACGTCGATGACGACGTCCATGCCCTGCTTCTTCTTCGCCAGCAGGTCGCCGAGGTGCTCGTGCAGGTCCGACGGTGGCACATTGACGCCGGCGATTTCGGCTTCAGCGGCGAGCTTCTTGACGACGTTGATGTAGCACCGGAC
This sequence comes from Hyparrhenia diplandra, assembly GCA_015847255.1. NCBI lineage: Eukaryota > Viridiplantae > Streptophyta > Magnoliopsida > Poales > Poaceae > Hyparrhenia > Hyparrhenia diplandra. The sequence continues at coordinate 204,227 of JADLZK010011614.1, forward strand.
GGTGAAGCTGTCGTCCTTAATGCACCCGGACTCCTCCAGGTCCCTCCAGCTGATGAAGCGCTGGAAGCCCTTGCTCCTCGACGCTCCGTTGAAGTAGCTCACCTCCCGGAACCGACGGGTGTACTCGGGGACCGGGTTCCCGGCCTGGTCGAGCAGGCTGAACCAGAACTGGACGGGCTCGGTTCGGCCGCCGGCGGCATCCTCATCGGCGAGCTCGAGGAAGAGGGACATGGAGTCGTTCCAGCTGTTTCCGTTGGGGTCGTACTTGATCCGCCAGCGGTAGCCCGCCGCGTCGAACACCGGCGACGTCGCGGTCCAGTCTATCGGGACATTCCTCGTCGCCGCGTAGCCGCTGATGGTGAGGTTGTGTTGCCCCATCACTTCGCGCGTTACGATGGAGGAGCGCGAGACCCGGTGGGCGGCGGACAGCAAGGCGCGGCAGGCGGTGGACGCCATGGCTTTGGTCGGCGGCGGTGGACGTTGGTTGCTGGCAATGCAGATGGAGAGATGGAGCAGATCGAGAAGGCCAGGAAGGACGCGATCTTGCTTTGCTTTATATATAAATGGAAAAGCTTGGAGAGATTGGATCTGTTTGCACACGAACGACGCAAATCACGCGCGGCCGGTTTTAGTTCTATAAAAACCCTAATCAACAAACAGGATCATCTCTCAATCTTGTGGACACTAGATCTACATAACCACCGGATCAAAAAGTTCGCTCACAGAGATCTCCAAGAATTGTTTAAATGCTAATAAAAAAGGCATAAAAAGGGAAATATTTGGTAGATATATACGGCGGGAAGTCAGGTTATGGTAATTGCAACAGGGAGCCCAAACGGAGAAAAACAAGAAAGAGAAAACACCTACGAGTTAAATCTGACAGCATTTGTTAATAATCCTGACATATATACAAATATACATGACGGATTGGATTTATTCTACTCCCTCCATTCCAAATTATAAGACGTTTGACTTTTTTAGCCTAAGCATGAACACTCATATTATTCAAAAAAATTGTGCAAATAAATTTAGATTTAAGTTACTCTTGAAGAACATTTATTAATAAAGCAAGCCAAAAAAAAAAAATAGATTCGCTGTCGTAACAGTAGGGTTTGACAGCATCACCGATTCTCTGCTGCGACATGATCGGTGATCGCGCCGGCCGCTTGCTGCTCGTGTTTGCCGCCATCGGGCATCGGCAATTCGGATTTCGGCATTGTGAATTTCTGGTCGTGAGTCCTTCCTGTCTTCCTAATTCCTAAACCTGATTTCATCAAATCGTAATGATGTGATTACGTAAGTATGTTTGATGAGATCAATATGGAGCTACTCTCTTGTATGTCAGCCTTTAGTCCTTCTAATTTCTTTGCTTCTTTTAATGCACAGGAGGTACATAGATTGGATCAATTTTATCCCAAGGACTTCTCCAGCAATGATATAGTTGAAATTTGAATTGCTGCTTCAAACTTATATTGATGACATGCAATTAATAAGATGCTAGCTTCCAAGGTCCAGACAACATTGTTGATCTCTCAGTTAAGCTTTGTTGAAACAAAAGAGGCACAAAGTGTATGATATGGTTTACTTACTTCTTAAATTGATATTGCTTTTTATCGGTGGCAGCTGGGAGTGTTCAAAAAGTATTTTATGGGTTGGTTATAGTGAAAACAAAGTCAAGAAATAAGATAGGTGATACTATTTTGGATGATTGTCTAGTCACATTTATTAATGAAGATGATATAATGAAGACATTCATGTCATTGAGAAAGTGGTGGATAAACTAGTATTGTAAGTCTCTCATATTGCTATATTTCAAGTATTTGTATTCCATTTGAACAATTTATAATAAGATTTTGCATCGTTTTACCGAATTAAAGTATGGTTTTACTGATTTATAAATGATTTACCGATTTGTATATAAAAATTTGGTGCACCCTCTATACTACTGATAGGTTACAGCTCCACTCCACCTGGCAGTGATTAAGCAAGTGTTCGGGCGTCGGATAATATACTACTCACTCGTCCCGGGATATAAGGCATAACTACCTCGGGTTCAAACACCAAGAAAATGTTACTGGTGATTAATTCTTCTCTCTCTCTCTCTCTCTCTCTCAACACTAGTACCGTTATATGGATATATGTGCCTCTAGAGAGAGCACGTCTGTCACAAACCGGATGGATTTTGGTGGTGACACGTGGCGGGCGGCGCCTTGGGGCGGTGGCGGTAGGCGCTGGGGCGGCGCTGCCCTAGGGGGCCGCGCGTGAGCAAGGGGAGGGGTGGCGCATGCGGCGGCGGCAAGGGCTGGGCAGCTGCCGAGAGAGAGAGAGAGAGAGAGAGAGAGAGAGAGAGAGAGAGAGAGGGAGACCGAAGTTGTTGGGTGTTACCCCTTTAATTTTTCGATTGATTCAACTGATTACATCTCCCTTGTATTTATAGTCCCGGGAAGACTTGCATAAGAAGTAGATTCTCTTTTATTTCCTAATATATTTCTATTTTATCCCTAAATAATATTACTTAATGAGGAAGCAAACGACGCGATGACGGCGGGTGGTGGCGGGCGGGGCGCCGTGGGCGCCGCACACACGGCCTCCCTCCCCGGGGCTGCTAGGCCAGCCTTTTAGGGTGTGACGGGCTCTTTTGGGGCCCCCATCCACGACATGTGACATCTCCCCACCGTTCGACGAGGCGGCGCGTCCACGCGTCGCCCAATCCACCTGCTAGGGGCGAAGGTGATGCTGAGCTGGGAAGACGTGTCGTTTGGGCCATAGTTGTGCGAGAGTTGGCCCATCTTGTTGTTGAAGTTGTTAACGAAGGTGGCGTCGTCGTTGAAGCCGATGTTGAAACTCAAATTGCTGAAGTAGGCGCTGAACGTGTAGCTGAATGGATGGTGCGTGAATGGCCTAGTCGTCATGGAGTGGACGCCAACCACATCGGCGGCGCCCGGTCTCGTGCTCCCGCCTAGAGCTTGTTGGTTCTGGCGATGCCATGAAGCTCATGGTCGATCGGTGTAGCGAGTTAGGGTAGAATGAGGGCCTTTGGGGTAGCGATGAGGTCGACGAGGTAGGGGATCAACTGGGTGGCCTGTACCTCATGTCGTCATCATCGTGGAGCTCTCAAGTCGATGTTTTTGAAGACCTCATAGGAGAAAGGAGCGTCGAACTCTAGGGCGAGGTGGATCACCATGCTCCTTTTGTAGGGCGCCACCGGTGCACCGTAGCACAAGGCTTGTTGCATAGCTCGTTGGTGTAGTCGTACCCGGCATTGATGTTGTCGAGAGCGTAGATGTAGTTGATCATGTTGTCACCTTGTTGAGGTTGCCCGCGGTTGCTAGTAGTGTCGTCGTAGCTTGGTAACTTGAAGTGGCAAGGAAGACATCGTGTAGGTGTTCCGTCCTCAGGTGCCACCTTGCTTGGCATGCAGATGAACCACAGAAGTACCGCTATTATCAGGTGGATAGAGGCATACCTCGTGTCTTTGGTGGACTGATGTTCCGTTGTCGTGGTGCTGATTGGGGCGCCTTCTGCGCCAGAGCCGGCACTGGTGTCATCAGGAGTCCGATTGCTGGGAGTAGGGGTGCCCACAATGCACTTGCTAGTGTTGTAGCAGGGAACAGATACGCAGCTTGCTTGGCGGCGCCTAGGGGTGCGTCGGTGTTCTCTCATGCGGGCGGCGCCGATGGGGGCGACGCGTCGTGGTTGCCCGTGTCAACGTTGGCGCCTAGGGGTCGTCGTTGTTCGTGCCCTTGGAGTTGTTGTCGATGTCGGAGCGTCGTGGTTGTCGACGTTGATGGCGACGTCGAGGATGTTGGAGTTGTCATCGTCGTTGCTGGCCATCCTCTTGGTAGAATCGTTGGTGATGGTGTTGTAGGGTGGAGCAACGTGGTTGCCTCCTATGGTGTGCATGACATTGGCGATGTCCAGTACATCAAAGCTGAGGTCAGCGACGTCGGGGGGAACGTCGGGCGACGTCGGTATGTTGCCCCTGTTTATGAAGACGTTGGCGATGTCGTTGATGCTGAGGACGTCATGGATGGGGGAAGGAGTTGGCGTCGTTGTTGTTCATGGCACGGTGTTGTCGGGATGACAAGATCAATGGCGTCGGTGTCGACGTCGGTTGGACGTCGTTGTGTCTCCCGTAGTGACGTTGGTGTTCCCGATGTCCTTGATGTCGAGATGGCGTTTTTGGTGTTGTAGGAACTTATCCGAACCGTTGTTGGGGTCTCGTGATGTTGGCCTAGTTGGATAGGCTTTTTGTCGAGTAGTCGGTGGGACGTCGGTGGTGGTCACCGATCCGATCCGATGTGGACCACAACAGCGGGGGGCCATCCTCGAGGTAGACGTCTTTGTTTCTTGTAGCGTCGGTGATTGTGGAGGGGACGACGTCGGCGGCGCCCGGGGGAGTACCGTTGTCGTTGGTGGCGCCCATGGTGGGGACGGCATCGAGGAGGTCGTCGAGCTCACCGGTGGCCTTCATCCAGAGAAGTGGCCTGCGAAGATGGCGTGGTGCAGGGACGGAAGGATGGAGTTGTACTTGACCTTGATGTAGTTGGAGATCGCAGCTTTGTCGGCGGTGTTCTCGGTCCAAGCGGCGTAGATGGCCTCCATGACCATCTCTCGGTATGGCGACGATGAGCGGCCATCGACCGACGGTGCCAACGTGGTTGGATCGCACCGGTCTTCGGATACCAGCCGTCACAACCGGACGGATTTCGGCAAAGGACACGTGGCCGCAGCGCCTTGGGGTGGTGGCGGCCGGCGCTGGGGCGGCGCATGCGGCAGCGGCGGCTAGGGCTAGCACGAGAGAGAGAGAGAGAGAGAGAGAGAGAGAGAGAGAGGGAGACAAGCTCGTTGGGTGTTACCCCTTTAATTTTTCTGATTGATTCAACTGAATACATCTCCCTTATTTATAGTCTTGGGAAGACTTACATGAGAAGTAGATTCTCTTTTATTTCCTAATCTATTTCTATTTCATCCCTAAATAATATTACTTAATGAGGAAGCAAACGATGCGATGACGGGTGTGGCGGCGGGGCGGCGCGGCCGGGGCCTTGCGTGCGCTGTGGGCCGGCCTTTTTAGGGCTGTGACAGGCCCTTTTAGGCCCCCATTCATGGCATGTGACAACGCCTTATATCATGAGACAATATCATGGGACAAGAATAAAAAGTAGTTACCCCTTATATCTTGGGACGGAGGCAGAAGCGAACCACAGGCGAGGAAAAACAAACAGCTGCCGAACCATGCATGTTACAAGGAAAAGCGGATGTTGCACAACATTTGAACCAAGCTCAGTAGAATACTATAGATTCTTAGGAGCCTAATTTACCAAGAGGTTCAACCAGAACCTTTTTTGGATCCCGACCTTAATGATTTGCATCCTAGCTAGCTTCATCTTTGGATGGGGAGGAGGTGGCAATGGAGAAGGCCACCTGGACAAAAGAGGAGGAGAAGATCTCATACGGATGGCAGCGGCGAATCCTTATGAGCAGTGTTGAGGAACGACTCGTTTGTTGATTGGAATGACTAAAGTTTCTTTAAAAACATTGGCCATCAATCAAAGGAAACCACACATGTTCCTTGAATTTAGTCAAGGAGATGTTTTGACTCTCGGAAAAAAATAGAATGTCTTATAGTTCGAGACGTGGAGCTGAGTATAATTGCATACCCATATATACAATATTCTCCGTTCCAAATTATAAGTCACTTTAACTTTTGTTTATTTATTTTACTATGTACTTAAACATATTATTATTATTAGATGTGCGTAACAAAATGAATGCATTAAAAAAGCCAACGTGAGTTTATAATTTGGAACAGAGGGAGTAATAACATATAAACCAGTAACTTTAACTATAATAGTAACATAATAACATTAGCATTACAATTTTGCCAAAAATAGCTATAGTAATTAAAGTATGCTCGCTGCACCAAAAAACAAATACAGTAATTGATTTACTCCTACGTTTGTTCGCTACACTAGACCAACTGCTTCATGATAAGCTCCATCATGGTGGGGTTGGCTTTGATCTTCTCGTACCCTTCCGTCTCCATGACGGCTTTCAGGTTCCCCGGACGCGCGAGGAACTCGGCGCACGCTGCCTCGAGAGCGCTGCAGCCATGCTGCTCCGCCACCGCCATGGTCCCGGCCACCGTGTCCACGTCGATGCGCCGGCACAGCATCTCCTCGCACAAGAGCTTGAGCCTCTCGAGCTTGTACCGGTGCGCCGCCGGGATCAGATCCCGTGCCATGGCCACGGCAGCGCCCTGCTGTCGTTCGTTCTCCCTCCATCTCGGAGGGCAGCGCGTCGGTGTACATGAAGTGGAGCATCGCCTTGAACACCTTGGGCTCCATGCCACCGACCTGGACGCGGCGACGCACGGCCCCGCCGGACGCCTTCTCCTTGGGCGCGGCGAGCAGCTCCGCCTCGAAGGCCGGGGACCGCGCCGCCAGCAGCGAGCCGTGCGCCTCGAACGTCTCCCCGCCGACGTCGATCGCGACGTCCACGCCATGCTTCTTCCACAGCATGTCGTAGAGGTGCTTGTGCAGGTCGGACGGCGGCACGACGACGCGGGACGTCGCGCCGCCGCCGCCGACGCCGTCGTTCTCGGCCCACTTCTTGATGACGGTAATGTCGCAGCGGACGATGAAGCTGTCGTCTTTCAGGCAGCCCGACTCCTCGAGGTCTTTCCACCGGATGAAGTCCTGGAACCTCGCCTGCCCGTCGACGAAGAAGCTGGCGTCGTTGGAGCGGCAGTACTTGGGGACGGGTTGCCGGCGCGGTCCAGCAGGCTGAGCTTGAACTGGACGGGGTCCTTGACCTCCTGGTAAGGGCCCTTGTCGTGGGCGAGCTCGACGAAGATGGAGATGCACTCGTTGGACTCGTTCCAGCTGTTGCCGTTGGGGTCGTACTTGATCCGCCACCGGTAGCCCGCCGCGTCGAACGCCTGCGACGACGCGATCCACTCCACGGGGCTTTTCGCGTCGCCGCGTAGCCGCTGATGGTTAGGTTGTGGTGACCCGTCACCTCGCGCGTGATGATGGAGGAGGACGAGCGCGACGACATCCGGCGTGTGGCGGACAGGAGATGAGCGCCGACAGAGCTGGCCGCCGACGAGGACGAGCGTGAGATCATCCGGCGGGCGGCAGCGGACAGAACGGCGGCCGCTGAGGTGGCCGCCATGAGGCTCGAGCGCGCGCGCGGAGACGACTAACCGGCCGGCTGCTTGGTTGGCTTCTGGGCGGTGCTTGTTGGTTGCCGGCAATGCAAATCCAGATTGAGCAGGCGGCGGCAGGCCAGGAGGAGGATTTGCTTATATAATTTTGTGACAGAGTTTAGGGGGATCGGAATCGATCTGTTTGCACACGATCGACGCAAATCATGCGTATCCGGTTGGGTTCTGGCACCAATCAACAGACGGCCGGGATCGTCTCTAGCTATCTCAATCGTGTAGGTTTACACATCGACCTAACCCAAACCAGCACTACTACTGCACGTGTTTATTACGGAGTATATATTGACCAAACCCATGACCTGTTGACTGAGATTTTCTTATAAAAAAGAGTTATTTTGTGTAAATACTCCCTCTGCCTCATCAAAATAAATAGTAACTTTATAGATATATAGATCGAGTTAGGACTTCCTCGTTTTTCTCATGTGTTGTGGCTAAACACATGTGGTGTGTTCTTTCTAGAATTCTTGAAGTACAAATGTACAATTAGGTGAATCTTTGGATTGTGTCGGTAAATTTTGGCATAGCAATAAGAGGAATGGTGTAATCAATATATTCACTTCTGCAGCTTTGTGGAGTTTGTGGAAACTAAGAAATGATCTTTGCTTGCAGAGATTGGGGTGGAGAGGTATGCAGCTCCGTGGAGTTTGTGGAAACTAAGAAATGATCTTTGTTTTCATAGATTAGGGTGGAGAGGTATGGGTATACTTCTCTACAGGACAGCGAAAACATTACAAAAAATAGGCAATCCTCTGTTAAGTGGAGAAGAGGGATACCCTGCTGGTGAAGGTGGCACATCTCAAAGGCGAAGCTTCTCAGATCCTATGGATGGAGTGGAAATATAACGAGTGGGTGCTGGGCAACAAACATGGTTGGTGATGATCAGATGCTATTCAAGATCTGAGAAGGAGATGACAGCAAGACCTGAAGGGGAGACAAGGTTTTGGAGTAGAAGAAGTTTTAGCGATGGCGAAGTTGCTGGTTTCATGTCTTCCATTACCATTTGTTGTTAGTCTAGTTAAATGGAATTCTCAACTTTCAGTCTAGTATCAAGTTCCAGTCGTTTTTAGTTCCTGTTTTCGTTGTCCTGGGCATGTTTTAGATGGAGGCCTGGAGCTTGTAAACTTTCTTGGTCCATTAGCCAATGGTACTCGGGCTAAATCCCTTAAACTCTAAAAAAAGACTTAGGGCTTCCTCAATGCGCCATGTACCACAACCTTTGTATCGTGACATAGGAAGAGAAAAACAAGAGTAGTAGGCCCCACAAACCGATGCTGACATAGTGGCCATCAAACCCTCTGGCACAAGACTGTTCGAGCAGAGTAAAATTGATTTTTACACTTGAGGTGCCGTAAGTGTTCTTTTTCATCCACGGCTGCAGATCGCAGTGGTTTTCAATTGAGGTGAACCAACCCATTAGCCTAGTGGAAATAAAGCTTAATACTTGTGCTAGCGAGGAGAATAAGACTCCTCCTCATAGAAACCATTGTCAAGAGCCCAACAAACACCCTATAAAAAGTAGCTCCTCGCAAGAAGTTAGGATCTAGAGCCAATTTTGTATAGAGGAGCCAAAGCTACAAAAAGTGATTTCTCTTGGCTCCTTACACATCTCATACAAATTATTACAAAATTATAAATTATAGTTGTTTTCATCAATCGTTTTCTAAATAGCTCTAGCTCTCTAATGGTGGAGGACGGATTAAAATTAAGGGTAACAACTTTTAAATTCCAAGAATGGTTGAGGGTTGAGAAAGCAATCGATGGATCTAGTGTTGAGGGTTCAATCAGATTTAAGGCTTTGCAAATAAATAAATAAATAAGTACTAGTTCTTTTCTTCTTCCTTCTGTGCTGAAATACAGTATTTGAATAAATAATCTTTCATCAACCCCAAATTCATTACTTGCTAACAGACTGGAGTGATTTATTTGTAGAATTTGAATTCGAATTCGGGTACTTTGACTTCCGTTAACCAGAGCTCAAGAAGAGAAAAAACGTATTTTCACTCCCCACACTGCCACACCCCAATCCAAGAGAATACAGATGAGAAGTAGGAGGCTGCTGCTCCGCGATCTCCTCCGGCGGCTGCCCAAACCCACCAATCCCCCGCCCAAATCCGCCAGAGATCACACCATTCCACCAAATCCGGCCAGGATGCGGCTCAATCCGCCGCCGCCGCCGACCCAGCGCGCGCGGTGTCGCTGCTGGCCGAGCGGGACTGGTTCGCGCGGATCAACTCGGAGTTCGCCGCGCCGCTCCGGGAGCTGGGCCCGCGTTTCGTGGTCAGCGCGCTGCACCGCGCCGCCGCCGTGGACCCGCTCCTCTGCGTGCGCCTCTACGTCTGGGCGTCACGGTTCGGGCAGCGGTTCGCGCGGGACCGGTCCGTGCGTCGCGCGCTCGGGGACGCGCTGTGGCGGCGCGGGCCCGTGGTGCTCTCCGCGGCGCTGGTCGCCGACGTGCGCGGCTGCGGATGCGAGGTCTCGGAGGACCTGCTGTGCGCGCTGGTGGAGAGCTGGGGCAGGCTCGGCCTCGCGCACTACGCGCACGAGGTGTTCGTGCAAATGCCGCGCCTCGGGCTGCCGCGCCGACCACGGCCGTCTACAACGCCGTGATCGCGGCCTCGGTGCGGGCCGGCGCCGTGGACGCCGCGTACCTCAGGTTCCAGCAGATGGCTGCGGACGGGTGCCGGTCTGACTGCTTCACATACAACACGCTCGTGCACGGGGTCTGCCGGCGCGGATCGTCGACGAGGCGCTGAGGCTGGTGAAGCAGATGGAGGGGTGGGGATCCGGCCGAATGTTTTCACGTACACGATGCTGGTCGATGGGTTCTGCAATGCTGGCAGAGTCGACGAAGCTGTTGGCGTGCTGGAGAGGATGAAGGACAAGGGTGTGGTGGCGACCGAGGCTACTTACAGGACTCTGGTTCATGGTGTGTTTCGCTGTCTTGGAAAAAGAAAGGGCATGCAGGATGCTGATTGAGTGGATTGAGAATGATCCTACTGTGCATCCGAGTGCATATCATACTCTGCTGTATTGCCTCTCGAAGAATGACATGACTAAAGAGGTAGTTGAGCTTGTGAAGAAGGTGAGCAAAGGGGATGTCTCCTTGACAGCACAGCATTTAGTATTGTGATCCCTTGTGCTGTGAAATTTATGGAGTCCAATGATCTGTGTAAGTTGGTGGATGATTTCATCAAGAAAGGGGGCAATCTGGGATTTGACATGTACATTATGGTTATCAAATCCTTGCTGAGGTGCAAGGATATCCCAAAGGCAAATAAGTATTTGAGTCAGATGGTTTCAGATGGGCTTTTGTCTAGTGTGGCATCCTACAACATGGTGATAGATTGCCTTGCCAAGGCAGGTGAGGTGGAAAGAGCAATGGAGACTGTCAAAGTTATGCAAGAGTCAGGTTTCTCTCTAATCTTGTGACTTTTAACACACTGATTAATGGATATTTAAAACTAGGCAATGTACATGACGCAAAGGCAGTTCTTAAGATGCTCGTGGAACATGGTTTCATGCCAGATGTCATTACTTTTACCTCCCTTATTGACGGGCTATGTCGTACCCATCAGCTGGATGATGCCTTTACTTGCTTCAGTGAGATGTCTGAGTGGGGTGTTAGGCCGAATGTCCAGACTTACAATGTTCTCATACATGGATTTTGTTCAGCAGGGCGTGTTAACAAGTCCATTGAAGTTATTAATAAGATGAAAATGGATGGTATTACACCTGATGCATATTCCTTCAATGCACCTATTTTAAGTTTTTGCAGGATGAGAAAAATAGACAAAGCACAAAAACTTTTTAATGTCATGTCAAGATATGGTGTATCTCCAGACAGTTACACATATAATGCCCTGATAAAAGCTCTATGTGATGAAAGAAGAGTCGATGAAGCTAAAGAAATTCTACTTTCAATGGAATCCAATCCTGCCATTGCTGCTAATCAACATATATATTGGCCAATTGTTGGTGCACTTACTAAAATGGGCCATTTCAGTGAGGCAGGAATGTTCATGAATAAGCTCCATAGAAGAAATACCCATTTAGGCTACAATGCTTATTTAAGGGCTGGTTCAGATAATTTGGTTCAGACTGTCAAAACATGACTTATGATTCATCAGTTACATGATATTTTTACATGAATGCTGCCCTCCTTTGATAAACAGATCGATATCCTCATTTATGCTAAGGTATTGTATAACTTAATGTCTAGCACTACTTCATGTGGTCTATTTCAGTCATGTACTCATGCTTATTATCCCCACCCTTAGTTTCGCTGGTCCAAAATAGCAGAGACAGAGCTTGCATTCTCTCTGAAAATGTTGATCAAGAAGTGGGCCTTCTCAGAGCCTTGAAGAAATGGGCAGTGGGACAGAGCATTTCAAGGATGCTCTGCTTTGTGCTTCTCCCTCTGAAAACTTATTCAGAACAATTTTTTTGGTATGTTTCTTTAGCACCTGTTACCTATTATGTTAAAATTTGTCTACATAAAGTGACAAGCTTTATGCAACTCCACTGATTCTTTTATCATGTGACTGCTTGCTAGACAAAATAGAGAAATACTTATGCCCTACATTCTTGGTCTTATTCATGCTTGATAGTTGATAGTAAGGAAATAAAATAACAGAAAATTTTCTTCAGGAAACTGTCACCTTGTGGGTATACATGAACCACGATGCAGTAATACTACCACGATACATTTCTATGAACCTGTAGGGTAGGCTGGAGATTTTCTACCCTGCAATTTGTTCTTGAAGCACTCAGCTGATGCAGCCATGGATAACCAGCCTTTAGTTTTTTTTTCCTCCGCTCTTCCTTGGCCTTGATGGTTGCCCGCCAACTCTGAGTCTGGCTGGTCATTTACCATCATTGCATTACATTCGAAAGTTTGTCACATAGTCTGACAGTGCTAGGTTAAATAACCACTCCACCAGCAGTCTGCAGTCGCCATTTCTTGCTGTGGCTAATCACCCTTGCAACGTTCCGGAACTTTCCACCTGTTTTTTTTTCCTTCATCTCTCATCATTTGTCTTCTTGTTTTTACAGCTGCTTGTGCTTGCTGGTTTGCCATGACTTGACAAGAGCCGATGATGAGGGGCTTCAAAATTTACACAGATGGACCGGTGGACATGACTGCAAAGAGATTTAACTTTGATGTCGGTTGAGCTAATTGCTCGCGCCTCACATTGCGATTATATAGGATATTAACATCACGTTCATACGGGATTAGACATGGATCAAATCAACAACAGCACAGGACAAAATAATTCGGATGGATGGCGAGGCAGAGGCAGGCAGAGGCAGCAAGGCCGCAGATGTTTCCATAGCAGCTGCCCACGGCAGTTGTCCCTGCAGACACTGCCCACTGGTGTCCAGGGGTCCAAGTCTAACGCCATGGATTTGGCGAATGGTAGACCTGTCATTGGCTTACTGCACTTAGGACGCATCTCTGGGGTAAAAAATGTCATTGTGTTGTGGCCATGTCAACAAATTTTTCACGTAATAATGGTTGAAAGCTAAGGCTGATTCAACATTGTTATCTTTGACACAATTTTTTATTGGAAATACAATACCACACTCAAGCAGGTTTTTTCTTGATTATCTCACACGGTAGCACTTGATATGTTGCGTCCCAAAGTAGTAGCTTCTATTGAAGATGACGTGCTGCTCCCAAAAAAATATACTGTAAGGTTTAAGTTCGATGGGATTCTCCAAAAGTTACTAACAATTAGATTATATGTGTACAAGCGAAAACACACAATAATCCTCACTCAATCTGAGCATTTGAATGTTCAAAAAAAAATTCTGAGCATTTGATTAATTCCTCTGGACACAAACGTGTATTTGTATATACAATATGGTATATTGCTATAGGACAGCAAAATTTAAAAATTCAGTAAAAAAAACAGCAACGCCAAAAATTCAGCAAAAAGATACTAGAAAAAATAAACAAAAACAACAAATAACTAGTAGAAACAGGTTTCAATCCTAAGACCTGTGGGTTATGGGCCCACCACGCTTCCATTACACCATTCTAATCTTGTTGTTTAAGGACATATGAGGTATTTTAAGTATAATAGCTACAAAGCAATGTTTGCTGAATAGTAATTCTTAAGGCCCTCTTTGGCAGACTTCACTTCACTAGTGAAACATTTTTCCATTTTTGGCTTCGGCTTCACCGGTGGAGCTAATTTGGCTAGTTTGTGGCAGAAAGGAAGAATAGGAGAAAAACCTTGCTAGTGGAGGAACTGAAGTAACTAAGTTCGAAATAAATTTGAAGACAACCATCCACAATATATACTCAAAAAATTGGTGTTCCTTAGTTCAGTTTAGACAAAAAAAAAAATTAACACAGGGCACTTTGCCCACACAATGTGTATCCTAGGTAACTTATGTCCATGCGATATTTTTATTTGTTAGTGTGTGTATACTGTATAGCCCATTATACCAAATACTCACAGGAGTTGAAATAGCAAGAAATTAAATCATGCGTGCGTGCACTAATGAAGAACAGGGAAATTTTTTCCGAGTGCGAGAGGAAACCAAACAGGCGAAGAGTCTTGCGACTCTTGCCAGCAAACCCCTGATTTAGTACACGTCATATATACAGAGTCAGGAAAATGTCACTGGCTCATTTAAATTTCGATCGTGACATTTCTGTCTTGCCAGCAGCCAGCTATATATGTTGTGTAATTGACTATGGTCTAGATCGAGGTGCCTGATCGTGACATTTCTGGAGGTGTCGTCTCGTTGAAATGTGCGTGCCAATTCCTTCGAATTTCCGGTTCCCGTATATGGTACTTGACTTATGGCCAAACACTTGGCTGTATTAGGGCTGCCCAACGCAGGCAGTACTTAATTGTGGTCTCAGCAGTACACGTTGTTTATAAACTTTGGGCATACAAGATTCCCGCTATTATACTTTGGTTGTAAACGTCACTTTTTACTGTATTTTTCTTTTCAACCTTTTTGACCATACCTACATGGTCCCCATGGCAAAGGTGTCCGAGGCAACTCTCCTCGCTCTCCCGACGTACGCTTCGGTGGCATCTTATTTTTTTTGACAGACCAAGCCAACGTCTCCTCTACAGGATGCTACAGAACTCTGCAAGGCCACTACCAGTGATGAGATGGATCTTTGGTTGCCTCACGTGGTGCTTGGGGCAGCACGCCACCTTACTACGTTGGGGAAGCCCTTATTAGCCATGCTCTTAGTACTTCCCTGCCTTGGGGTACGTGCTCTGTGGTACTCCCTCCGTTCTACAATACTTGCAATGGTGAGTTCTGTGGCATCAAATGTGACCTATGTTTGATCAAATTTCTACCAAATACTATTCACATTTATGACTTCAAATTAATTTATTAAAAAACTATATTTCGTAATGAATCTAATGAGATTTATTTTGATAGCATAAATATTGATAGTTTTTATCTATAATTAATTAAATTTGAGATACTAAACCGCGACACTATGCTAGAATTATAAGTTTTTTTTTTTTCAGAACGGAGGGAGTATTTTGGTACTGTACCGCGGTGCACCCTCTCTTGCATGGCTGGGAGGACCTCTCTTGCATGGCTGGTAGGAAAGGGGCAGCAGAGCAGCAGGCGGAGACGAACGCGGGGTGCAGACAGGACAGCTGTAGCAGAGAGAAGGAGGAGGCGCGGGGAGCAGCAGCACACAGAGGGGTACAACAGGCGAGCCAGGCGTAGCGTTGGTGTCCGAACGAGGGACAACGTGTGGATTCGCCCCTACCGTCGCGCGCTCCGCCTGCCACGGCAGCGACCGCAGCCGGCCGCTTCCACCACGCCGCCCGACCACCCGGACTAAGACTATCCGCACTCGTGTTTTCTATTTCCTTCCTCTATACATTCTAGTCATCAAGATTCTTTCATTTACAAACACTCTCTCCCCACACTTATCTCTCTTTTATATCTCTATTTTATACCAACTACCATTAGTAGGGTCCACTTGTAATTTTATTTAAATATATCTATGTGACATCTAGTTTGAAAGGATTAATTGAAACGAATTCAATGGTGAATCGGAATTTAATTTAGACTCTCTCCCACACTCATCCCTCTTTTATATCTCCCGCGCTGGCTCTCTGCGCGCGTGGTGGGGCCAACAGCCTGTCCCGAGCCAACGCTACCCCGGCAAATATCCCGGGAGCGCTCCACGGACTGCGGTGGGACTGCGGTGCGGGGTGTTTTCACGGTATACGAGCTGAGCTGGAGCGATCCCGAGTGGGATACAGGTCCAGTGCAGACGGTCTAAACACAGTTACATGAGTAACGGCGGCAGGATCTTAAACAACGTCAAAAGCCACAACAACACTGATTGGAAAAACAACAAAAAGTCACAACAACATGGATAAGGAAAAAACACCGAAAAGAGTAGCACATGTGCAATTCTGATGACCACGGCGAGGCAAGGCAACGGAGGGACTCACACACTCAGGTACTGGTTAGTGGCTGCACATCCGTTTGGACAATCGATGCACTTCTGCGCTCCATTGCAGGTGGAAGAGCCCGTTTCGTCCAACGACACATGGACTTGGTCCGTATCCGCAAGAGCAGTGATACTGTTAGACAGGACCTTGACCATACTATCGAAGGCGCTCGACTGCTCACATATGGCTGGGGTTTCACCGAGAAGAAGCACCATCACGACGAGAGCCACGGCGACCGTAGTCTTCAGCGCGGCACCAGATACCATCGCTACCCAGCTGGCCGTTGAACTTCTCTCCACAAGGAGATGAAGGAAAGAATTTGAGCAAAGAACAGGAGTGGATCAGTGGATGCTGCTCCTACTACCCTGCTTGGCTTGTGATGAGGGGCCTTCTTCCATATTTATACACAGGGAGTATACTATAAACTTCGCGTTTACTCCAGCTATACACTATTGGAATGATCAAACAATATAATCCCTGAGTCGCCTGCTGCTTGCTGCAGATTTCTTAAATCCTTATTTCAGATCTTGTCGGGTTGGCAAACGATATGAGATATCACCAAGGAGCTGACTTTTTTTTTTTTTTTTTTTTTGACAAACCAAAGGAGCTGACTTTCAATAGCCTAATAACATGCTTCTCTTCATTGGCCGGTTTCTCAGCGACTTAAATAACCAATGAAATCAGGGCAACGTATCCTATAAAACCAACCAGTATGCAAACTATGAAAACTCCGATATTGATCGCAGGGATTCTCATCGATGGACATCGATGGAGGTGGGTTATTTTAGCACTTATCCCGCCATAATCCTATTTTTTTGCAAATAACCCCACCTGACCCGTCTCCGTCCTTACGTCGTCGTCTCGATCAAGGCCTCTCGAAGCCGCCACCCCCGTCCTAGCCAGCCACTATCGATCCATAGGCATGAACTATTTTGAGCCGGTAAACACCAAGCCCAACCTTTGGTATTCAAACATGTGTACTTATTCTAAAGACAGGAAACAAATTCATAACAGCCGTAAAACTGGTGGTGATACGAAATTCAGAAACCAAAAAAAAGGACTAGTTGAGTATTTCTGCAAAATAATGGTATGCATATATATGGAAATAAAAATTAATTGATTCAACGTACTAAAAAGCTCTAGACACAAACGTGTACTCCCTCCATCTTAAAAAGAGTGTTATTTTAGTTTTTCTACATCATGTTCGATCATCCGTCTTATTTAAAATAAATTTATAAATATTATCTATTTTGTTCTTACTTATTAGGAAAAGGGAGGATTCTCGATTTTGATCCTAGGGTTAAAAGGAAGGGGACATATACCCAATATGATTCTTAGGAGGAACGTTTGGTAATGGTTCATTAGAGATACTTTAATACTGATTTATTTATTTTATAATTTATAGAAAAAATTTGAATAAGACGAAACATTCAAAAACGATGTCCGAAAGTCAAAAACCACACTCTTTTTGGGATAGAGAGAGTATTGTATATACAATATGGTATATTGCTAGAACAGCAAAATTAAAAAATCAGTAAAAAAAAGCAGCAACACGAGAATTCAAAAAAAAAAAAGATAAAAAAATAACTAAAATTAAGAAACACCAAAAAGCTATCAGAACCAGGTTTTGATCCTGGAACAGTGAGGACCTGTGGGTTAGGGCCCACCACACTTCCATTGTGCCATTCTAATCTTATTATTGTTTAAATACGCATGAGGTTACAAAGTAATTTTTTGAATAATACAAATGATCAAACTTGATGTCAAAAAATTCAAACATCTTGTAATTTAGGATGGATTAAATAACTGTTAAATCTTATACCTCGCCCACGAGAGGATCTATATTTCTATCTAGTAACAATGAAAAACAACGCTTATGTTAACCCTCTTTTAAGGCTCTGTTTGGCAGGTTTTACTTCACTATTGAAGTTTTTTTTTTGGTTCAACTTCACGGATGGCTTCACCAGTGGAGCTAATTTGGCTAGTTCGTGGCAGCAAGTAAGAACAGGAGAAAACCTTGCTAGTGGAGGAACTCAAGTAACTAAGTTCGAAATAAATTTGAAGACAAGCATCCACAATATACTCAAAAAATTGGTGTTCCTTAGTTCAGTTTAAAATAAAAAAAGGAACATATATAGGTCACTTTGCCCACACAATATCCCTAGCTAACTTATGTCCCATGCAATATTCATATTTGTTAGTGTGTGTGTATAGCCCATTGTATTGTACCAAATACTCACAGGAGCTGAAATAACAAGAAATTAAACCATGTGTGCACGAATGAAGAACAGGGAAATTTTATCCGATTCAATCAAGAGAGCGAGAGCAAACCAAGCACGCTGGGGAAGAAGAACGCATAGTTACACGCGCAGGACGCAGTCAAGCTCGCAAACCCCTGATTTAGTACACGTCATATATACAGAGTCAGGAAAATGTCACTGGCTCACTTAAATTTCGATCGTGACATTTCTGTCTTGCCAGCAGCCAGCTATATATATTGTGTAATTGACTTATGGTCTAGATCGAGGTGCATGATCGTGACATTTCTGGAGGTGTCGTCTCGTTGAAATGTGTGTGCCAATTCGTTCCAATTTCCGGTTCCCGTATATGGTAGGTATAGCAGCCATGCCCTTCCCATTAATCATCGTTCCAGTTTCTACTTGCTGTCTATGGAATGGAAGAGCCGCCACCGCCATCCATAACAGCCGGCGACGACCAATTTGCCACCGCCGGCAGCCGGCTGGTCCATATATAGCTGTCCCGATTTTATTACAAGTTCTATATCTCTGGCAAACAAAATCGACTGCGTCAATGCCATCGCTCTAATTTTCTACAAACAGAACAGAAGTAGCATG
Source organism: Hyparrhenia diplandra (assembly GCA_015847255.1). Lineage (NCBI taxonomy): Eukaryota > Viridiplantae > Streptophyta > Magnoliopsida > Poales > Poaceae > Hyparrhenia > Hyparrhenia diplandra. Next base: position 222,769 of record JADLZK010011614.1, read on the forward strand.
TGTTTGCAGCTCCAAGCCATCGTACTCCCTCCGTTCCAAATTATAATTCGTTTTGACTTTTTTGACCTCTAGTTTGATCACTTGTCAAATTTAAGTTATTCTTAAAAACATTTGTTAGCAAAACAATCCACAAAGAAAGAAGTGATATTTTTTGCAAAAATTTTGAATAAGATGAGTGGTCAAAGTTAGGGTTGCAAAAGTCAAACAAACTACAATTTGAAACAGATAAAGTTGTAGAATGCATTGAACCCCGCCTCTGAAAACCTGCATCGACATATCAATTACTAAATATGTTCCAAATTATAGGTCATTTGACTTTTTTTCAACCCTAAATTTGACCACTCGTTGTATTCAATTTTTTTGTGCAAAATATCTTCTTTTGTTCTGGCATGCTTAATTAACAAATGGTCTTTAAGAATGACTTAAATTTGACTGTTTTTGTATAAATTTTTTTGAATAAGACAAATGGTCAAACTTGAGGTAAAAAAAAGTCAAATGAATTATAATTTGAAACGGAGAGAGTAATAGATGTGAGACTATTTATAGATGCGAGCATTTGAGCTTTGCCTCACAATTTTTAGAGCACTCCAAGTACTTTTTGTTAACCTTTTTAAAGTGCAACAACTTCAATAGGGTTTATTTAAGTTTTTCTACACACGTAAACAAAATTATTATATTTTTTAAACACTTTTTATTTATATAACTTTTTTAATAAAATACAGTTTAAATTGAATTAGAAACTTAGAATCTAGCCAATCTAGCCTCACAGCCAAACGGTACCACGAAGTAATTCTGATTCATCATCACATAAAAAGGCCGGCCCAGCAGCCCAGGGGAGGGGAGGCGCGCGCGCGCCCGACCGCCGCCCACCGCCACCCCGTCATCGTGTTGTTTGCTTCCTCATTAAGTAATATTATTTAGGGATAAAATAGAAATAGATTAGAAAATAAAAGAGATCTATTTCTCATGCAAGTCTTCCCAGACTATAAATACAACGGAGATGTAATCGGTTGAATCTTAAGAAGGAAAAATAAAGGGATAACACCCAACATCTTGCCTATCTAGCCCTAGGCTCCCTCTCTCCCTCGCGCACATGCGCCGGCGCACCCCCCACGCTGCCGCCACACGCCACGCCGCCCCAGCGGCCGCCGGGCGTCCCGCCACCATCCTCCTCTTCTTCCTCTTCTCCAACAGCCCCGACAACCCCGATTGCCGCCCACGGCCGGGCAACCCTATTGCCGTCGGCACCAGCGCCCGGCAACCCCGATTACCGCCCGTGTCCCCGGCAACTCCGATTGCCGCGACGCGCCAATCCCTCCTCGGCAACCACGATTGACGCCGCCGCCCAGCCGTCGCCGACGTGTCACCGATCGCCGAATCCAACCGATCTGGGACAAAACGGTTTCTTGCTAAGTGAATAACTGAATATCACCTTTTGATAAACTTTAAAGAAAATTTTCGAATTTGTACTCGCGTGCATATATTTTCGTTTGGTGGAACAACTTCTTCCACTTCAGAAAAGGGTGACGTAGCAGCGCGAGCACCCAGCCGCTTGCTAGACTTGACAGTCGCCCTCACCGTGGAAACCTTCTCGGAGCCGAGGTCTCCTCCTACTATAAATAGGAGAGCTTAGCAGCTCATGCCAGTGAGCAGCTAGAGCTCGAAGCTCAGACGTACGATCGAGGGCACACCATGCAGAGCTCCATGGCGAATGGCAGCGGCCGCCGCCAGGTCCACGTCATCTCCCGTCGATCCGAAGACCATCCACCTGACGCCATGGGACCTCCGGATGCTGAGCCTCGACTACATCCAGAAGGGCGTCCTCCTGCCCAAGCCCGATCCCGATCCCGACCGCCGCGTCGTCCAACCGGCCGACGACGGACTCGTCAACCACCTCGCGTCGGCGTTCGCCCGCGCCCTCGGCCGCTTCCACCCGTTCGCGGGCCACCTGGCCATCGACGAACGCGCCGACGACGGGACCGTCACCGTGTCGCTGCGGTGCACGGGCGAGGGCGCAGAGTTCGTCCGCGCGCGGCGGCGCCCGGCGTCACGGCCGCCGACATCGCCGGCGCGCTGTACATTCCCCGCGACCTCGTGGCGTCGCTGTTCCCGCTCAACGGGCTTGCCAGCGCCGACGCCGCGTCGTCCGTGGACGACGACGACGACGACGGGCGCCGCCGCTGCTGGCCGCGCAGGTCACCGAGCTAGCCGACGCCGTGTTCGTCGCGGTGTCGCTCAACCACGCCGTCGGTGACGGCACCACGTTTTGGCACTTCGTGAACACGTGGTCGGACTTGAGCCGGAGCGGCGGCGGTACGAGCGCACGCCCGCTGCCGGTGCTTGAGCGCTGGTTCCTCGATACCTGCCCCGTGCCGGTGCCCCTGCCGTTCGCCAAGCTCCAGCACGCTATCCTGATTCCTGGGGCTGGGATACGATCGAGCGGCGCTCCACGAGTGCTTCTTCCATTTCTCCGCAGAGAGCGTGAGGAAGCTCAAGGCCGCGGCGAACGCCGAGGTGTACGAGCACTCCGGCGACGACGCGGCCATGGTGGTCACCACTACCATCTCCTCGCTACAGGCGCTGCTCGCGCACCTCTGGCGGGCCGGGCGGTTTCGAGAGCCCGGCGCCTGGAGCCGTCGCAGGAGACAGCGTACGTGCTCCTCATCGGATGCCGGGGGCGTGTGAAGGGCATCCCTCCGGCGGGGGTACGTCGGCAACTCCGTGGTGCCCTGCAAGGTGACGTCGAAAACATAGGCTGTGTTTAGAGGCCCAAATTCTGGGTAAAATTTTGGGCGTATGTCACATCCATGTCACATCGCATCGTAATTTGAAGACGTTTCGTTTGTTAGTGGTAAATATTATCCTACCATGGCGTAACTAGGCTCAAAAGAATCGCCTCGCAATGTACATCTAAACTGCGTAATTAGTTTTTTTATTTACCTAAATTTTATCTTGGCGGCAAGCGCGTTTTTAGGTGCATTAAATGTTTTGATGTGATAGGATGTGATGGAAATGCAGGAAATTTTGGAGGAAAGTTGGGGCTCTAAACACACCCATAGGAAACAAAACATAGGATATCTTTCATTGAAATGTACGAAAACATTGGAAAAAAAAAAAAGATGTAACTCATGTTTAATTTTCTCCGAGACTACTTTAGAATGGCTTAGTCTGTCCATTCGTGTTTAGTTTTGGAACAACCTGGGATGGATTTAACCTATTCCAGTTTTATATATGGGTTGGGTTAACCTATTTCTTCTACGGTTGAGAAGGATGAATCCATTTCGTTTTACGTTTGGTTGGAAGATATCCGGAAGTGAGCTGAGTTATTGACATGTGGGTTAACGTATTCCAGTTTTACGTTTGGTTGGAAGGAGATAGATAGTTGAGAAATATAGTTAAGGGGTTACTTCAGTTTAGAGTATTTTGATAGCACAAATATAGCTAGAAAGAATATTACGGGATAATTAAAGGGTAGATTCTTATTTTCCTTGTATATTTCTGCACAAAATTTAAATGCTAGAACGTGATTGAGTGAGCAGTATGTTGTGGCGGATCGGGAACTATAGCCAGTGCACCGTGCATGCATGTTCGAGAAATGGGTTTACAAGGATCCAGAGTGAAGATTACAGGGAGACGTGTGTACCGTACCTAGCAAGACGGAAACAACGATCGCGAAATCAAGCGAACTAATTGACATTACAATTTCTGCTGTCATGTTCGTACGAATTCTGATCCGATCATGCACTTGGAATTGCTCGTAGGTACTTAACCTGAACTAGCTAGAACCAGCAATTATTAAGGATTTTTTCCGCCAAAAAAAGTTGTAGTCACTTCACTGTTCAAAAAGGAAACAGCGCCCGTCATGGCCCTCGAAGACGGAGGTATTGCCGTCCAGCTGCATGTCCCGTGGGCCGTGGATTCACTCGGTTTGGGCTGGCTCACGGAAGAATGTACTACGTGGGCCGGGCCACGTTTGGGCTGCTAAGGTCTTTGTGTCCATTTCTGTGGGAACCAGAAGTCCGGAATTCGTCATCAACCGCCCCCGTTTTTCATCTTCCTTCCTTCCTTGGTGTACCAACCATCCTCTGCTTGCTCTTGTCTCCGCAACTACCCCGATCCCATCCCCAAACCCTCCTCCTCTCTCTATCCATCGGCGACGAGCGATGGGGTGGGCGACGCGGTTCGTGGCGGCGGTGTGCTTCTTTGCCGCGGGCGTCCTCTTCGTCCCGGAGGCTCTCCTCGGCTCCCCTCCGGCGCAGGCGCAGGCGCCGTCACCGCCGCCAAGCTGGCCCACGTCCTCTCCTTCGCCACCTCCTGGGGCGCCGCCCTCTGGGCCACCTTCATCGGCGGGATCATCATGTTCAAGTAACCTCCCGGCTCCCATCTTCCTCCCCACCCCACCCACCCCCCCCGGTTCTCTTCCTCTTGCCCGCCCCACAATCTACTCTATCTAAGAACCCAAAATCCCGAGGAGGGGGAAAAAATCTGACCCTCCCAAAAAAAAATCCGTCGATTCGTTGAGCTGAAGCGCTAATTTGGACGTCGAATCTTGTTCTTTGTATAGGAACCTGCCGAGGCACATGTTCGGCAACTTGCAGAGCAAGATGTTCCCGGCCTACTTCGCTCTCATCTCCGCCTGCGCGGCCATCTCCGTCGCCGCCTTCGCCTACCTCCACCCGTGGAAGACGGCGTCCACCCTGGAGCGCTACCAGCTTGGATTCCTCCTCTCGGCGCTTGGCTGCAATCTCTCCAACCTGCTAGTCTTCACCCCCCATGACCATCGAGGTGAGCGTGTTCCTCTTCTTACGCTTTGGTCTCTTTCCATTGATTGAGGAACGAATTTTATGACAACCTAGGGGATTTGTCATGGGAGCGGTAGTGGATTCATGCTTTGTAGACTTGGTATGACAATAGAAGTGTGGTTCGGTTAGTAAATATTTGTCACTAATTATTAGATGCAATTGTACGAAATCGATTAATGCTTTAGAGATTACTGTAAAACTGATTAGTCCCGTGCTATAACTGTTAGGTGTGTGAAATAATTTGTAGTTAATTTAACTAATAATAATGATGCTTTTTAGTTTGTTGCATCTAGTTATGCTGATTGATTCCGTGTTCCCTAATACTAGCAGCTTAGTCATGGAATAACATGCTGTTGGCTGATTTTGTGATGTTCTATTGGGAAGCTAATTTTGGATATTCTTGGTTCGAACAGGGTAGCCTTTATGTTATTGCTTTTAATTTGTGTGTAACCTCTTCAACAAAATAGGAGTCACATTAGAAAGCTATTTTTTTTTCACTCAAATGACAAATGTACCTTGTAAAATCATTTGATGGTATTATCTGCAGCTTAAAACATACCTCAACACTAATATGCCTTGTATAATATGGTTGCTATTGCTATGATTCACAGATGTTTACAAAAATGGTTTCTCAACCATTGTGGTTGAATAGCTTTTGTCATTAAAAACCATGGTTATTTCAATCCAGATGTCCTTCACAATATTTCTTGAACCATTATAATTATTCCTCTAATCAATAAATATACTTCCTAATTGATGCTACAGTCCAAGTTAAGTGTGAAATAACAGATATTGGCTTCACATTATCACAATGTCTCACACAACACTGTGAGTGAATGTTCTTAATTTGGTATAAGATAGCTTGCCAGAAATAGAACAGAGGCTACCAGAATTCAGAAGTGATGACTATGATATGATTGCAGGATTGTATACGAGTTTCGGGAAAGTCACTGATCACTCCTTATATTAACTTGTAGGAAATTGAGTAATGCTGATCTGCTGTGCAATTTATTAGAGAATAGCAATAACCGTCACTGTTTCATCATTGGCATTTAAATGCAAAATATGTATCTAGTCAATGGACTAATAATAGGTTTGTTTAGTTTAACTTCTCATTCAAATTTGATAGCTTTCTTATAAGTTCATTCTAGTGACCTAGTTGCTGGAAGGTGATAAATCAGGCCATAGGGTTCTTTTTTGTTTATGGGCCTCTAGGGTCTTAAAAGTGGTTCATGCTAATCTACTATAAAGTTCACATTGCCAATCTTGGTTTGATTTGCAGTATTACTCAATGCTCAGTGGGCAAATCAGCTATCAATTTATTGTGTTTGCTTTGTTTGTGTAGCTTCTAAAAAAATTGAAGTTATTGTGAAACCATTTTCTGAATGCAATATATGGTTTTGATTGGTGTGCAGCAGTCCATTTCCTTTCTTGCAAATATTATCTTATGATATGACGCTTGTTGTTATGCTACATTCCTGTTGTCTATAATGATCGCTCTGGTATTGTTGAATACTTTGATGGCGGTTGTATACCATCAACTTGTAGTTGCACAGATGCTTCTGCAATCTGTAGTAGGTTTTTTCACCACTCAAAAGAATATATGTTAAGGTTAAGTTGGTGATAATCTAACATTTTTCATTTAATAACTCATGATTGAGTTGCGTTGGTTTTGCGGGCATACTAGAAGGGATAGAGTTCGGAATGAAGATATTCGGGATAGGGTCGGGTGGCTCCTATCGAGGAGAAAATGATTCAACATCGGTTGAGATGGTTTGGACATGTTCAACGGAGGCCTCCCGAGTATTTGGTGCTTAGTGAAGTTCTAGAGCCGGGTAGATAATGTAAAGAGAGATAGAGGTCGACCTAGACCCGACTTGGGGACGAGGCGGTTAGAGAGACCTTAAGGAGTGGAATATCTCCAAGGATTTAGCTTTGGACCGGAGCGCTTGGAGGCTAGCTATCAACGTGCTCGAACCATGACTTTGTTTCCTTTTCTATCTACCCTATCTTTATCCTTTTGTCTTGTGCCTTTTTTACGTTCTTTTGTACTGTTTCATATGGGTTTCATCTCTAGCCTACCCCAACTAGCTTGGGACCAAAGGCTATGTTGTTGTTGTTGTAATAACTCATGATTGAAATTCGAATTCAAGCTAGGCTCTATATGGTCAAGTTTGGCAGCACAATGTCTCACACGACCCAATTAAGTGAGTATTAGTTGGCATTAGCATTATACAGCGAAGTTCCTGCACTTATCAATGCTTTGGCTAAAATGTTGTATTTTAAGTATTTTGCAATTTATTTGTTCTGTAAACCATATGTGGCCCATGGCTAGTTGGCAGGCACAAGTTGAGGCAAAATTGACTATAACCTTTCAAGATTTGACATCCTAACCCACATGTCAACCTGTTTTCAAGACGTCGTCCTAGACGGTCCCATGGCGTCTAGGTCTGGTAGTGTCGACTTGTCGATTAATCGTCCGTCCAGGGTGATTAATCGTGATTAATCGCCCTGGACGGTCCCATGGTTCGTCCAGGTTGTTAGATGATGGATTAACACTATGGTGTCTTACTCGACCCAGTGGGAATGTTAATCGGTATATTATGCTATTGGGTCAAATTATGTTATTTTATAGGTGTCTTACTCAACCCAGTGTGAATGCTAGTTGGTATAGTCATGTTATTTTATGGAGGTAGCAAGTGATTAGGATGTTCTGTGAACCCAGTGTATAGCCCATGTACAATTTGGCAAAGGGTGCCTTCTACCAGGCAAACTTCCTTTTATTATATTTCTGTGAGCTAACAATATCTGGCCAAACATGTTCACTTTCATCATGGTAATGTCTTTAGGGGAAAAGCTTACCCAAATATTCTTTATATCTGTGAAAGGCTTCCCCAAATATTCAGTACATTTTTTTAGATAAAAACTATTCAGCACATAATCAGGATGTTGCTGGCAATGGCCAGTCCAACATTTTTGTACGATGGGATCATGCAACAGTTAGCTTTTTTTTTCCCCCAATACAATATTTGCATACAATATGACAATTTCACAACACTTATGTTTTATTTTCTATTATCAACCAAAGTTCAAATGGAAAGTTAGAAAATAATATGAGACTGACTAGAACACGCCCTCTCTTCCCTTTCATGCAATTTCCTTTGACATGGTTGATCACTGCTTGCAGATGATGAAGAAGAGGCACAAGATTGAGCGGGATCTGAAGATCGGCGAGGAAGTTGGATGGTCAAAGAATCAGCAGGTGGCTAAATCCAACCCCACCCTTGCTGCAATGAACAAGAAGTTCGGGATGATCCACGGGCTGTCATCACTGGCCAACATCATGTCGTTTGGCAGCTTGGCTATGCACTCCTGGTACCTGGCCAGCAAGTTAGAGCTGTGAAGGGGAGCCAAGATGACCACCTTTCTCCGCCTTCATGCAGTGAATCTTATCACGATGGTGGTATTAGTGCACGTCATGTTATGATATCGCTAGACTAAATTGTACAATTATGCTATTGGCTTCAAAGGAGAATAATTGTAGTTAAAAAATATCAAAACTTCATAATTAGGAAAGAAATCCTCGGTGTTGCATGCTGCTCTCAAACGAGTTATTCAAAATCGGAATAATTCAGCCACGGTGGTGGTATCTGTTGATCTTTCTTACATGGAGGAGTGAGATTTGTAGGCAAGTGTATGGTCCCCTTTGGAACAAAGATTTACAAAACATAGAAATAGGGGAAAAAATGTAAGGGTACCTTTAACAATAGGTCAACTTGCTAGCTTGTATGATTCTTTTTTTAAAAGAAAGTGAATAGAGTAACCTGACATATATGATATAGAAAAATATATAAGCATACACATATGAATCTTAGAAAACACGTGAGCTTAGCTCTTCGTGAAGAGCTAGCTTATTATTCTCTATCTATTATTGAATAAAATATTCTATGACCTAGCTCTTAAGACACTATTTGAGTTGCTCTAAAATGAAATATTCTATAGGATTTGAGAACAAAGCAACGCAGAAAAGCATAGGAAACAAAAAAAAAGGATATCTTTGAAAGAAATGTAAGGCATATAATAAGAGGTTGCATCTCATGTTTAGTTCTCTCCAAGACTCCTAACATAGGAAACAAAACATAGGATATCTTTGAAAGAAATGTAAGGAAAACATAGGAAACAAAATAACAAGGCTGCAGCTCATGTTTAGTTTTCTCTAAGACTCCTTTAGAATGGCTCAGTTTCAAAATTCTTAAGTTTTCCCTCCATTTCGAAGGAGGGCTACTAAAGTTTAGCTAGGGGTTAGGCGGTTTTTAGGCGTCGACCTATAGCCTAGATCCTAGGCTAGCCTAGGCGTTCCCCCACGTTTTTTGCTAGGCATTTTAATTTTATAAAAGAAAAATAAGAGATATATGGACCTAAAGTTAAAGAAAAGCCCAGCAGCCCAACTTATCCACTCTTCCCACCTTATCCATCCAGCCATCCTCCTCCATCCACTTACTGCACGACTCCCTCCCCTGTTTCTTCCACGCCGACCCTTCTTCTCTCCCCCTTAGATGCGCCTGCCCCTTCTCGCTTTGCTTCTAGCCACGAGTAGCCCACCACCAGATCAACCACTGCCGCTACCGCCTCCACCACCACCCGCCGGATCGACCACCATTGGCCTCTTCATTTCCGCCGACCACCGTCCCTTTCTTCCCGGCCTTTTCGCCACCTCCACCGCTCCTCCTCCGCCGCCTGCTCTCGATGTCCCCACCACCACCACCACCACCACCGGCAACCTCCGCCATGCACTCCTCCACCCCACTGGCGGCGACGCCGACAAGTCGCCTTGTGCCTAGATGACCGACTACCCCTAGGCGGGCGACGGCCGCCTAGCGATTAAGCCCGCCTAGTCATTTGTCTAGGTGCCGCCTAGTGAAACTTTGAGGGCTATACTGGCATGGATTGCATGTGAAGTTGATATATACAACATAAACAATGAACAAAAAATTGACATGACAACAATTTTAAGTAGGCAAGCAGCTTCCCTTAAGATTGTTATCTCCTCTATTTGGAGAAGGTAACTTGGTATGCTCCCATGTATCTCATTTACTCCCTCCGTCTCAAAATAGTTGTCGTTTTGGGTGTTTGTGCCACGACTTTGATTCAATTTGTATAAAATACGTGCAATGTTTAAATTTTGAAATAAATTTGTTAAAAAACTAGACTTAAAGATCTTTCCGATGATACTAATTACTTAGCATAAATATTTGTATATTTTAAAATAAAATTGCTGGCAGTTGTTTCTCGAGAAGCGAAAACGACCAACTATTTTGAGACGGAGCGAGTACTAGCTTGAGGAAATCTCGAATTCCGTACCACTCTGCATTTTAAGTACCGAGTGATAAGTGTTCGCTGCTTCGCGCACACTGTACTCCGGCGAGCCCCGTACTACCCCAAATCCCTAAATCCCCAAATTGCCGTCTCGGGCGTTGCCGCTCCTTTCCCACGGTCGGTCGCCGCCCCCGTGCCGCGATGGCGTCGGCGTCGGCGCCACGCCGGAGCGCCAGAGCCCGCCATCCTCTCCCACTCCAGCAGCCGGCCGACGGCGCGACGGCATCGGCATCGGCGCCACGGCGGTCCGCCAGAGCCCGCCGTCCTCCTCCACGTCTGGCCGACAGCGCGACGGCATCCACGCCGGCGCGTCGCCGGAACACCAGAGCCCGCCGTCGTCTCCCACATGCGGCCGACCGCACGGTGGCCTCGACGTCGGCGCGAGCGCGACGGCGGTCCGCCAGAGGCCCGGAGGCGCACACCGGCCTCCCTGACGAGATCTGGGAGGACATCTTCCTGCGCCTCGACGCCGCGGCCGACCTCGCCCGTGCTTCCGCCGCCTGCTTCTCCTTCCACAGCATCATCTCCGACCGCCGGTTCCTCCGCCGCTTCCGGTCCCTCCACTCCCCTCCGGTCCTCGGATTCATCAGTCCCATCAGAACCCCAAGATTCGTCCCCGTCCAGCCTCCCCACCGATCCGCCCGCGAAGCCCGTGCGCTCGAGCTAGCGGGCGATTTCACCTTCTCCTTCCTCCCCGACCACAGCGCCTGGTGCTTTCGCCACGCCCTCGATGGCCGCGTCCTCCTCTCCCAGCGCTTCTCCACCAAAACCCAATTCGAGGATTTCCTAGTCTGCGACCCCCTGCATCGACGGTACGTCAAGATTCCCCGCATATCTGACGATCTACTTGCGGCCTATGACGATGGTATGGCGCTGCATACGTTTCCCGTTCTGGTTCGAGCCGGCCAGAATGACGAGGAGTCATTCAGAATTATCTGTGCTGTGCAATTCAAAGATAAGACCGTCGCTTTAGTCTTCTCTTCCTGCAAACAGACGTGGCGAGGTATTATGACAACGATCCATTCGCCTAATGGCTACAAATATATTGCTCCCAGGACCTACTATGCGCACGGCTGCTTGTATTGGCTGTTCTTCAGTTGCACGGGCTTTTTGCTAATGCTTGATACAAGTGAGATGGAATTCTCCATCATTCTCCTACCGTTCCACAAATTTGATTCAGAGCGTGCCATTGTTGAGGCAGAGGAAGGCAAACTCGGGTTGTTAACTATTGCTGATGACACAGTTTACCTGTATTGCAAGAATTGGCAAAGCAATGGTTTTGGTGCACAAGATTGGCAGCCTAACAAGCCGATTCCATTGCCCAAAGAGTCTAGGATCAATTATGATTGGGGAATTGAGGGCACAACAGGGCGTTACATAGCTCTTGTAACTGATCACAAAATCTACGATGGGTCGCTGCCAAAGTCTGAATATTTTGTACTGGACATGAAGACATTGATTGTTGAGAAGCTAAGCACCTTGAGCGACAATAGCATTTTATATGCTTATCCTTATGTAAGATTTCCACCACCAACGGAGCCCTTGTAGTTCATTTCATATGCTTGGCAGTTTTGGAGTTCAAGGTGGTGGAAATCACCATGGAGCCCTTTGTAGTTCATGTCATCCTTTGGCGTTTTGGATTAATTTTTCTATCGATCTAGATGTAGTTTATTATCAGCTGCTAAGTACGATTATAGTTATTCCTCTAATCAATAAATATAATTCATGATTTATAATATTTATATTGGCATCACATTATCACAAGGTCTCACATAACACACTGATTGAGTGCAATTTGGTAAGATAGCTTACCAAAAATGGAACAGATGCTACAAGAATAAAGAATTTGTGATGGCTATGACATGGTTGTAGGAGTCTATGTATATGAGTTACTGAATAAGTCTTATAATCACTCCTTATCTTAACTTGTAGGAAATTGAGTAATGCTTTATATAGTGTGCAATTTATAGAGATTAGAAATAACGGTCACTGTTTCATAATTGACAGTTGAATGCATAATCTGTACTGTACGTAGTCAATGGACTAATAATAGGTTGGTTTAGTTTAAATGCTCATGTAAATTTGATAGCTTTCTTATAAGCTCATGTTAGCGATCTTGTTGCTAGAAGGTAATAAATCTGGTCAAGGTTTCTTTTTTGTTTCTGAGTTTCTGAGTCTTAAAAGGTGTTTCATAATAATCTGCTATAAATCTGGCATTGCCGGTCTTGATTTGGTTTGCAGCCATCAATCTATTGCTTTTGTTTGTTTGTGACTTTGTGTAGCTTCTAAAAAAACTGGAGTTATTGTGGAAACCATTTTTTGAATGCAACATTACCTGCAATTATATGGTTTTGATTGGTGCGCAGCAGCTGACTTCCTACCATGCAAATATGATTTTATGATATGATGCTTCTTGTTATGGTACACCCCTGTTGTCTAAAATGATTGCTCCAGTATTGTTGAATAGTTTTAATGGTGTTTCTATACATAGTTCTAAAGGCGTCGCCTAGGCATCCCCCCAAAATCGCCTTTTCAGAATGTTCGCCTGGGCGTCCGGAGGGTGGTATATCGCCGTGTCTCGCCTTTACACCTTAACAGCTATGGTTTTATACCATTGACTTGTGGTTGCACAGATGGTTCTGTAATCAGCATTAGGTTTTTTTTCTCCACTCATAAAAAGAAAGTTGAGGTTAAATTAGTGTCTAGTGATAACCGAATGTTTTTCATTTAATAATCCATGATTGAAATGACAACTCAAACCGAGCTCTATATGAGGTTGACAGCACAACACCTCATACGACCCAAGTGAATATTAGTTGATATTACCATTATACTAACGCAGGGTGAATGCTAGGGTATAGGATAATGCTGCTTGCAGATGATAAACTGACACTACAGTATCTTACTCGACCCAGGGTGAATGCTAGTTGGTATAGGATAATGCTATTGGGTCAAATTATGTTATTTTATGGATCCTGCACATGATTGGGATGTTCTGTGAACCCAATGTAGCCCATGTACAGTTTGGCAAGCACAGGTTGCCTTGTACCAGGAAAAATTCCTTTTATTACATTTCTGTGAACAATCAATATCTGGCCATATTCTTGTTTCTTTTATCATGTTAATATCTTTAGAGGAAAATTTTACCTGAATATTCTTTATATCTGTAATCTGTGGAAAGGCTTCCCCAAATATTCAGCACATAATTAGGATGTTGCTGGCAATGGCCAGTCCAACATTTTGTACTATGAGATAATGCAACATTAGCTTTAATTTTTCCCATTGCAAGATTTTTTTATGTTCTATAAGAACTCTAATTTTGGATAGCCTTGGTTCGAACAAGACAACCTATATGTTATTGCTTTTTATTTGTGTGTAACCTCTTCAACAAATTAGGAGTTGCAGTCGACAATGGTTTCTCAAGCATTGTGGTTGAATACCTTAGGCTATGTGAATATCCTCATGTACTTTTTTAATATTCTGGTGAAAAATAACATTATAGTTATTCATCTAATTAACAAAATATGTTCTTCATGTTTTATACTAAGCCCAAGTTAAGTGTTAAATGACAGTTTGGCATCACATTATCACAATGTCTCACACAACAGAGCGAGTGAATGTTATTAATTTGGTAAGATAGTTTGCCAGAAATAGAACAAATTAAATGCTACAAGAATTCAGAATTTGTGATAGCTATGATATGATTCTAGGAGTGTATGTATATGAGTTACTGATTAAGTCAGCTGATCACTCCTTATCTTAACTTGTAGGAAATTGAGTAATGCTTTATCTGGTGTGCAATTTAAGAGAATAGAAATAACAGCCACTATTTCATCATTGACAGTTGAATGCAACATCTGCATGTAGTCAATGGACTAAATAGGTTGGTTTAGTTTAAATGCTCATGTAAGTTCAGTGGACTAAATTTGATAGCTTTCTTATAAGTTCGTACTAGAAACCTAGTTACTGGAAGGTGATAAGTCAAGCCATAGGGTTCTTTTTGTTTCTGGGCTTCTCGAGTCGTAAAAAGGTGTTTCGTGCTAATTCTACTATAAAGTTGATATTGTCCGTCTTGGTTTGGTTTGAGCAAATCAGGTATCAGTTTATTGTTTTTACTTGGTTGTGTAGCCTCTAAAAAAACTGGAGTTATTGCGAAAACCATTTCCTGAATGCATTATATGGTTTTGATTGGTGTGCAGCAGCCCATTTCCTTTCATGCAAATATGATTTTAATTTTTATGATACGTCCTGATACTTTTCTGTTTTCTATAATGATTGCTCTGGTAAAAATATATCTTAAGGTTAAGTTGATAACCAAATGTTTTTAATTTAATAATCGATTGAAATTAAAAATTAAAGCTAAGCTCTATAAGTTTGAGGTTAACAGAACAATGTCTCACACGGCCCTGGCCCCAAGTGAGTATTAGTTGGCATTAGTATTACACAGTGGAGTTACTGCACCTATCATTGTTTTGGATAAAATGTTGTATTTTTAGTATCTTGCAAGTGATATTGGTGGTGTGAACCGGTGTGGTCCATGACAAGTTGGCAGGCACAGGGTTGCCCTGTACTGTACGCTCATACTAGGCAAACTTGTTTCATATTATGTTCTTTTTACATCTGAGGCTTGCCTGAACTTGTTCATGTGGTGTTCCTCATTGATGGTATGTCTATATGCTCCCTCGCTGTGGCCAATGCAACATTGCTAGTGAGGGAGCATATGATTTATCCTTTTCATCCAACAACAATTAGCCTTTTCTGATGCAATGTTTGTAATATACGATCATTGATCAACTTGTGGTAGTGCAAGTGTTTTGGCATTGGGTTCTGTCACAACTATTTAAAATTGAAAACCGGAATTATGGTGCCAATATATATACTTTGGTCGAAACAATGTAATACTGTGATAAAAAAAAAATCCTGAACATCTTGCTATTCAAACTAGAATTGAATGAAGGTGCTTTAGATGATAGATTGACTCGACCCAGAGTGAATGCTACTTGATATAGGATAATGCTATTGGATCAATTTTTATGTTATTTTATTGATCTTGCAAGAGATTGGGATGCTCTATGAAACCAGTGTAGCAGTGTAGCCCATTTACAGTTTTGGCAAGCAGAGGGTGCCTGCTTGGCAAACAATCAATAATATCTGTGGAACAATCAATATTCCTTTTATTACATTTCTATGAACAATCAATATCTAGCCAAACATGTTCATGTTTCTTTCATCATGGTAATATGTCTTCAGGGTAAAAGTTTACCCAAAAATTCTTTATATCTGCGGAAATGCTTACCCAAATATTCAGCACATAGTCGGATGTTGCTGGCAATGGTCTGTCCAACATTTTGTACTGAGATCATGCAACAGTTATCTTTTATTTCACTTGACATGGTTGATTGCTGCTTGCAGATGATAAAGAAGAGGCACAAGATTGAGGGGGGCCTGAGCATTGGTGAGGAAGTCGGTCAGAGGATCAGCAGGTGGCTAAATTCAACCCCACCCTTGCTGCGATGAACAAGAAGTTTGGGATGATCCAAGGCCTGTCATCACTGCTCAATAACGTCATATCGTTTGGCAGCTTGGCCATGCACTCGTGGTACCTAGACAGCAAGCTAGAGGTGTGAAGGGGAGCCAAAGACGACACCTTTCTCCGCATTCTTGTAGTGAATCTTGTCACGATGGTGCTACTGGTTCACGTCATGTTACAAGATCGCTAGACTAAACTGTACGGTTGCGCTATTGGCTTCAAAGGAGAATAAATTGTAGTTAAAAAAGATATCCTATGTGTTGCATGCTGCTCGGAAACCAGTTATTCAAAATCAGAATGATTCAGCCATGGTGGTGGTATCTGTTGATCTTTCATACGTGGAGGAGCGAGATTTGTCGGCAAGTGTATGCTCCTCTTTTTGGAACAAAGATTATAAAACATAGAATAGGAACAAAAAATGTAAGGATACCGTGAACAATAGAGTCAACTTGCTAGCTTATATGATGTTTTAAAAAAAACAGAGTAACCTAACATGGGTGTAGAAAAAAATGTGTAAGCACATACACATGAATCTTAGAAAATTACGTAAAGTGAGCTTATCATGAAGAGCTAGCTTATTATTCTCTATCTTTATTGAATAAAATTTCGGTGACCTATCTCTTACGAAACTATTGGAGATGCTCTAAGGGCCTAAAACACACTACAACTTCAAATCCTATAGGATTTCACAACAAAGACAAGTTTAGGTAGAACCAACGGAGAGAACACATGAAACAAAACATAGGACATCTTTCAAAGAAATATAAGAAAAACATGGAAAACGAAACTTTTAGGATGTAACTCGTGTTTAGTTTTCTCTAAGACTCCTTTAGAATGGCTCGGTCTATAACTTTGTGTTTGGTTCTGGAACAACGTGGGAATGGATTAAAACTGTTCTAGTTTTGTGGGTTGGCGGGTTGAACCTATTTCTTGTGCGCTTGAGAAGGATGAATCTATTTCACTTTTACATTTGGTTGGAAGCATACGGAAGTGAGTTGAGTTATTGACATATGCGCCACGCGTCGTCGTACAACTCGGCGACAGGTGACACAACGCCATCGACGACTCGGCTATGACGGCTGAGATGCTTTAAGGGCCGATCCAGACGGCCCCCTCGAACATCGACAAACTCGACGCACTCATCCCCTACGAGGTCCTCACTGAGCTGTGAGTTGCGAGCTCCACCGACAACGACATGAGGTACATGCCACACACACGGTCTTCTACCCCCAAAGGCTCTCATCCAGCCTCGCCTCGCTACGCCCGACCGACCACGAGCATAGCATCGCGGAACCATCAAGCTCCAGGCGGGAGCACCAGCTTGGACATTGCTCGAGGTGGTTGGCTACCACCGCCCGGCGTCTTCGCCACCGATGCAAGCCTTCCCAGCAAGCATCTTGCTAATGGAAGAGCTACCACACAGCTTCTCCCCATCGGTGATGGTCATCCTCTACGATGACAATAGTCACCACCACGCCAGTTTCAACGGCGTTCCCATGGGCCAAGAGAGCAACGGCCTCCCACCCATCAGCCCAGCTTCGAAAAAGGCGAGCAACCTCACCTTCGACTAGCTCATTCACTCTATACAAGTGGATGCCATATTCTTCAAAATATGTTGCTTCGCCTACTCTGTCCGCATCAACAACTGTCCAATGACACAACGCGAGGACGCGTTGTTTGAAAAAGGGGAGGAAATGTCACAGCCCAACGGGCTCTCAGGAGGAAGGGTGCACCAGGAGGGCAGCAGCCCTAGCGCCGCCGCTGCCGTCGTCACCCAATTTTCGTCAAAAATAATAGAATAAAATATTTAGGAAAGAAATAGATTGGGATATATTAGAAAAAGAATTGCTCTCTAAAAGGTATTCCGACATATAAGGAGACCTTTAGAGATTGCTTAGAGTGCAACAATATTATCTAGGAAATAGAAAAAAAGAAAATAGGATTTAGATTGCTTAGTCTACAAGTCTTCCCGGACTATAAATACAAGGGACTTGTAATAAGCTAAAATTAATCATGAAATAATTAAAGGGGTAACACCCATCAGCTCCGGTCTTCAAGCTCTCTCGCTCTCTCTCCCTCGCGCGCCAGACCGGCGCCACCATCACCGCACGCTCCCCGCCGTGCCCCTGCCGCTGCACGCTATGCGCGCCGCCCGGCGTCTCCACCGCCGCCGCACAGTCGCCACAGTCCGGCCGGACTGTGACACTCATATGTCTCTTCCTTGAATGCAGCTCGCAAGGGAGCATTTTGCAAAAATAACATCATACAGACGTCACTTGAAAGCCGGTTGTGCGTGCCTAATGCTAGCTTCAGTGGGAGTTTCATTTGCATTAAATAGATGACCACATATGTATTTTTGATGACATGATAGTGTATTTAAGAAAAGAGAGAAGAAACATACGAGTCATGAAATTAATTAAATGTTATGAAACTCTTGAATGAAATTTTTCATTGAGAGTAAGAGTTTCATCCAAGTTTCATTATCATGGAAACAACATAATGAAACAATGCACTCAGACTAGTCTAAGTATTTGTTGTGTACAAATACAGAATTTATTCGTTTCTTTCTCCTCGGGTTTGGTACCATCACGTTTCCTCGGGTCACGTAAGAATATTGTTCTTGGCGTGGGTGTCAACAACATCCAGCGATGGTGAGCAAAAGCATCATGGGCGCAAAGCCTATATAAGTGTACCCATATCACACGAACCAAACAAGTCCTATAAAATTACCGACTGGCGCAATTAGACAAAGCAAGGTGTAAGCACAGAATAATGGAGGTGACGGGGCATGGAACCGGCACCGCCGACGTGCCTCAATCCGGAGGCGGCTCCCCTCCGGCGACACGTGTGTTATCAAGGTGGTTAAGAATGAAGGCAAAGTCGGCAGTAGCACCAATGAAAATCATCACAACAACGGTGGTAATTGATCAAATCTCAGCACTCGTGAATATTTTCGTAGTAGGTAGCTTAGACCATCTCACTGTTGGAGGTGATCTTATACTACTCCCTCCATTTCTTTAATACGTACTCGTAGAGTTGTAGTAGAGTATTTTTGCTCTACTGCACAGAGATTAAAAAAAAAGCATTAGACATAAGTGGCAGACCTAGCTAGGATTTTACACAAGGTATGCCATGACAATTTTTTTCATACACAATTCGATACACGGAGCACTTCTCATAAAGAAGAACATAGCATACCAAGTCTTAAATTCAACAATTAAATGCTATAGTTCCTTTCAAAAAAATATCAACAATTCTACATTTGGTTTTCTTACTATATACGCTCGATTCTCTTGACCCTAGGACTGTTTAATTGGTGTCACGATCCCTTTGACATTTTTTTATATGGTTTGGAACATAATCTAACAAAATTAGAGTGACACTGCTCTACGATTAATTTGGCGTCACAATCCCTTTGACATTTTTTTATATGGTTGTCGAACTTAATCTAACAAAAGTAGAGTGACACACTGCTCTATGACTAATTTGGCGTCACAATCCCTTTGACATTTTTTATATGGTTTTCGAACTTAATCTAACAAAATTAGAGTGACACACTGCTCTATGACTAATTTGGCGTCACAATCCCTTTGACAGTTTTTATATGGTTTTCGAACTTAATCTAACAAAAATAGAGTGACGCAATGCTCTACGACTAATTTGGCATCACAATCCCTTTGACATTTTTTATATGGTTTGGAACATAATCTAACAAAATTAGAGTGACACACTGCTCTACGACTAATTTGGCGTCACAATCCCTTTGACATTTTTATATGGTTTTCGAACTTAATCTAACAAAATTAGAGTGACACACTGCTCTACGACTAATTTGGCGTCACAATCTCTTTGACATTTTTTATATGGTTTTCGAAATTAATCTAAAAAAATTAGAGTGACACAGTGCTGTACGACTAATTTGGCGTCACAATCCCTTTGACATTTTTTTTTTTTTTGTATGGTTTTGGAACGAAATATAACAAAGTTAGAGTGACACACTGCTGTACGACTATTTTGGCGTCACAATCCCTTTGACATTTTTTATATGGTTTTGGAACGTAATCTAACTAAATCAAAGTGACATCGGAATTATAGTTGGTTTGATACGTTATTTGAATATACAAAATATAATAAAATTATAGTGACATTAGTAAAAGAAAGAAAATTAGAGTGACATGTGAATTATATGTGCTTTGATGCGTTTTTGCTGTATAAAATATAATAAATTGGAATGATATGTGATTTAGTAAAAGAGTGTTAAAAGTAAAAGGCAGGTCCCTTATCCTGTCACGTGGCACTTGATGGTCCCCATAGCTTCTTTATATGGGAACATATCGCGTGCAATCGGCCTTCGTGTGCAACATATGCAACCACTAATTAGCACCACGGGATCTAGATCCAACGGCTGAGATTTTTTTTCACTTAAACCCTCCCACCTGAATACACACGGGTTAGATTTAAACCTCACGGTGGAGGGGTTAAAGTGAAAAAAAACACCGCAGACGTTGGATCCAGATCTTATGACCTTAATTAATAGTTGCATAGGTTAGACACGGTTACAGATGGTGATATGATACGTTGCCTCTTTATATACCCCATCTCTTGCCATGGTGCTCAACTGCTCATCATATCCCCTCTCCTTTACGTTCCAGCAGCCGGCAGTGGTGGCGGTAACGGTGGCCATCGTGACAACACTCAGGTACATGAGATGCATGCGATGCGTCACTTAATTTTATTTGCCCATCATCACTCATGCAAGTTGTTTTCTCACACGTGTATATATCATATATATGGTCAGCAGGATGAGCCGAAACCGAATGACATTCGAGGGTGGCAGTTAACGGTGGCCACGCTCTTCGTCGGCATGGCCTTCGACGCCATGCTGCACCCACCGGACTGGCTGAAGCAGGAATGGTACAACTTGAACGGCAGTACCTCCGGTTTCTTTGGTTGGCATCGTCATGGTGCTCCGACTACTGCAGCTGCACCTTCTCCGAACCACCAGGCTGCTTCCATCTGGGACAACCATACCAGGAGGGGAGTTCTCTACTTGTACTTCAACACATTTACGTTCGCGACTGCGCTGGGCATGGTGATGTTGCTGCTGGGGCGTAAATCAGGCACTAAATATGGCATCTGGGTCATGAATATCCTGATCGGATCGACCGGCTTATCCCTCGCAGTTACGTTCGCCTTGGGTACCTCCGATAGTTGGTCGGTTACAGGGTACGTGCTCCTTGCCATAGTGGGGTATGCCCTTGCCCCAATTTACATTATATGTATATATAATGTAACGGGGTGGCTTATATCCCGCACTACTGGAGGCCGGTCCACTACCGAGCGCAAACGCTCTGTAAAGGGCTAATAGCGCTGGATGTCAGGCTCTCGGTACATCTTTATGGCGCTCGGTAGCAGCCCTGTGTGCGGTAGCGCCGTCGTGGTCGTACTGCTGAAGGAGCCGCCCCCTAATACTTTGTACGTACGTACGTACTATGCATGTCGTCGCATCTACTATGTGTAACTATGGAGTATGGAGTATGTAATAATAGCATGCCTACCGCGTGCTTGTCTTGTTTCCCAAACATTTGCGCTTGTATGTCGTCCGACAAAGAGAAGTTGAAGGAATGAATAATAAGTTTGTGTGCCATATATCGTGAACTCTCTGTCTCTCTTGATATACGTCAACCAGTTCTAGAGAACACTAGCTGGCCGGGTCGGTCACTCAGCTATTAGTTCTCAGGCACTCGATCTCCTCTCGTCTCCGCACAGCGGCCCCAACAGGCTCCGGCCAGCGAAGGGTCGTTCAGAGTTATCTGCACTGTGCAGCTCAAAGACAAGGTCACGGTTTTCGGCTTCTCTTCCTGCAACCAGACATGGCGAGGTGTTATTAGCACGATTTGTTTGCCTAATAGACTTACTGAATACATGTTCTACTATGCGCACGGCTGGGTGTTCTATGACAAGGGCTATTCGCTAATGCTTGATACAAGTGACATGGAATTGTCCATCAATGACCTACAGTCCCACAAATTTGATTCAAAGCGTGCCAATGTTGAGGCAGAGGAAGGCGACTCGGGTTCTCAACTATTGCTGATGACACAATTGACCTGTATTGCAAGAAACGGCAAAGCAATGGTGTTAGTGCACAAGATTGGCAGCATAAAAGATGAGGTGGTCTGGGAACTAGACAAATCTAAGAGCTTTACTACTCAATCCCTATATAGATTCATGACTAATAGGGGCATGCCTAGCAAGGCAACTGGGGGGTTTATTTGGAAATGTAAGATCCCAAAGTCAAATTTTTTCCTTTGGCAAATGTTTAACAACAAACTCCAGGTTGCACAAACGCTGATCAAGAAAGGATGGAAGGGATCAGGAAAGTGCTGCTTAGATGATGGTCTAGAAAATGTAGACCATGTCTTCTTTAGATGCTATGTGTCCAAGTTTATATGGTATGTGATTAAAGAGATCTGGAACAAGGAGGTGCCATCCTGTCTTGATGATTTTACACAACATTGGTTACATAACAGAGGCTCATTGCCTGCTAAACTGATGATGTTTGTGTTTGCTACGTTCACTTGGGCTCTGTGGAATAACATGACTAAGATGGCTATAGAGAAGAAATTTCCTAACTCTCCTGTTGACACAATTTACTCTGCAATCTCTTTTATGTAGCGATGGTCGATCTTACTCAAGGAAAGGGACAGGGAGCGTGTCGCCCAGGTGAAGGAAGGACTCCTGCAGTGGCTTAAAGTGTTCACACACCTGGCACTTTAGTGTCCACGGATGTTATAGAAATTTAGTACTGGGATGATGTAGGGCTTATGCACTAGAAGAGAAAGGACTTTTCGATCCAGTAGCTTTAGTCTTAGTTATTTTTGAGCCCGGGACTAAAGTATGTATTAGTCCCGGTTACGATGCCTTCGGTGATACAGCAATGGGGGAAGCTGATGAAAAGGAAGAGAGAGGGGTGGCAGCAAATGGATATACTTGAATAATGGATTAGGGTTTTAGGAGAGAGCTCTGCCCTTGCTTATATAGGCCGGTGGGATGAATCTCAGGCCTCGGATTAAACTGACTTGATTGGTTGGCTTAGATTGGATCTCTAGGTCGGTTGCGGGAAGGTTCCAGAAGCAGGACACGTGGCTCCCTCGGGGCAGGCCGCGAGGCCCCACTTGCTAGGCCGCCCAGCCCCCACCTAGCGGGGTGTGGGCCCTAGCTTGTGCGAGGTATCTTCTTTTGTCCTTTAGATCCCTCGAAATTCATACTAATCATCTTGTTTTGGCCTTTTTCTCCTGTTTCTCTATTTCTTCTCTTTTCTTCTCTTTTCGCTATTTTTTGAGTTCTCCTAGAAAACTAAGTATGCAACAAAACTCGTGGAATTGATTAGTAATAATAATCTTTTATATTATTTGTCCATGATTTAGTATGAAAATAATACTTAATTTTAGACTTTATCTACCGTCAACACATTGCATGAAACTGGTCCAATCACTCTCCTCCGAGCGTGTCGGAAGGTAAGAGCGCCGCTCCATTCTATTTGTCCGATCCACGGTAGTATATAGCATATGAACACGAATCGAGCGTGAGAGGATGGACTCGGTGACTTCACCCTTCTCGCCGAGTTCACCTGCCTCCTCCCACCTCTCCCTCCTCAGCCATGGTGATCGGTGTTAAGTTAATCGCCTCCCTACTATCGGTGTTAAGTTAATCGCCTCCCTACTATGGATCTCTCAAGCCCCAATTTCAGGGCTAACAAAGTGGTGGAAGCTGAATTGCTACGTCATTTTCACCACCCGGTTTGTCATGATTCTGTCTTAGTACAAATCTTTGAAAAGGATAGAAAAGATTGGAAATCAAGAAACGAACAAAATGGACTTCAACAGAGGCATTAGTATAAATTCCAAGGACCTAAAAGTCAAGAAAAAAACTCCCCATCAAAGGTGGGGCCCACACCTAACAAGGTGGGGACGGCCTCCTTGGACAGGACGATCCACGTGTCTAGCTACTGGAACTTTCTCACAACCGACCTTGAGGTAATATCTAGGCAAAGTCAATGAAGTCAATTTGATCCAATGGCTAAGATTCATCCTAGGAGACTATATAAGCAGAGGTAGACCACCCCTTGAAACCCTAATTCATTATTAGCAATTCACTGTTAGTAGTAGAGTTTAGAGAAGTCAATATCTCGCATGATTAGAGTTAGAGAGCATCATTCCAATTAACTACTACAAATCTTAATTAACAATCGAAAGTGATTAGAAAATAGAGATTAGTAAGGAGTAGATCGGAGGAGTTCTGTCATGTCCGTTTTATAGTTTCAATTTGATTCAGAGTACATGTCACTTGTAGTTTCAAAGTTAGTACTCATTTCCCTCAAATCTCAATAATCATCTATTTTGGACATATGTGTATATACATTGTTTCTAAAAATATGGAATGAATTTTCAGTTCCGGCAAGTTTGCTACAACTGCATGCCATGAAACTCTTATTATTTATCAAAAGAATAATAATAAGCGGGGATTAGAGATAGTACAATAAGGTGTTCGAAGACACAATGTTAAATATGGTGATGCCAGATGCATTCAATTTAATCCTAAGGTAGCTAGTTTAATTCTCTTATCTTTTTATAACGTTTCTATAGATAATTGGTTTGATAAATAAGAGAGCAATATTTTCTGAGTTTGTGAGTTGAGAGCTTACATGGTTATCTCACTTTGTTTCTAGGAAGAGAAGAATAGGATGTTGGCAATTGGAGGGGATACCGGGTTCATTAATATTTGGGGAATTGCTAAAAGAGGCACTTTGAAAGCTGGCATTGATGCCAAAAGGATCTAGAAAACAAAAAAAAATTCTAGTGCTAAGTAATGAAGCGGACTAGCAAGCTATTGATTTGGAGCCTAAAATAAACAGTGAATGCATCACCCTGAGCATTGAAGATATAACTGATGAAAACTCCAATAGTGAAGAAGCTCCTCAGGTATCTCCCAATGCTATTGATGCTGAGAGTGCTGATGATGAGGATTTTGTAGGTCATATAGCACAGACCACCAGCACCACCACCACCATCAAATGTGATCCAGTGAGTACTCAAGAGAAGGTTGCTAAAGGTTTACAAGGCACACTCTCCACTCAACTCGCTCGATAATTAGGGAATTAGATCAATTGTAGCCTGATGAGTCTCACAAGATAGTTTTTGACAAATTAAAAAGACATGGCGGACAAACAGTCACTAGTATGTCACGCTAGCAGCAAGAGCTGAAAAGATGTTGACCAGTATGCAGGCGGGTGGTCAAATTCCAAGTGAAGAACTTACTGAGTTTCTTGAGATGGTTGGTTGCTGCTCCAAAAGGAAGGAAGTGGTTGGCCGAAGAACCAGACCCCAAAGGTTTAGTTTTGTTTTCGCTGTAGAGGTCTGAAGTAGGATACCTGGTTAGACTAGATAATACCACTTCATAAGTTTATGCCACATTAGCTGATACCATGTTGATATCATAAAGGGCATTGTCCTTTGAAGATGGAGTTGCAGAATGATTGGATGAGCCTTTATATGTTGACGCTTCACTATAATTCACGTCTGGGATCGAGCACAAATGTGATGTCTTCATAGAAAAAATATGAAAACAAGGGAAGGAGTAAAACTGAAAACTTGGTAAAGAATAGATAAAGATTACAAAAGTAGCAAAGAGGAAGATAAATTACCTAGTAGATTTACTTAATGTCTAGAAGCATAATACTATATATGATTCTATAAAAGTCAAAATGATTTACAATTTAAAACGGAAGAGTATATATATATATATATATATATATATATATATATATATATATATATATATATATATATATATATATATATATATATATATATATATATATATATATATATAAAGGAGATCATTGACTATTGAAGTAAAAATGAGTGTTTATAAATGATAAGAGGCAAGAAGTACATGTCTAGTCACATTATGTCACAAACCGGTTAGATTGGGCCGGTCGTGACACGTCGGCGACGGGCTCGAGGTGTTGGCGATGGCGTGGCGGCGGGTGGGCGGTAGCTCGGCGTTGGGGCGGCAGCAGAGGTAGGAGAGCGGCGATGCGGCGGCGTTGGGGCGGTGGCGATCGGCTTGAGCGGCATGCGGCGGTGATGACGGCGATCAATGACGTGATGACGAGGGCGACGGCGAACGACGAAGTAGAAGGCGATGGTGATGACAAACGGCTGCACCGGCGGCGATGGGGATGGCGTGTGGCGCTAGCGCGCGTGCGTCGGGGGCGGTGTCGGCGGCGCCCGATGGTGGGGGTCCGTTTCGGCATCGATCACGGTTGGCACGCTACATGAACGCGTCTGTGCCCGACGTGCCACCGTGCGAGTTCGAGCACTAGCACGGTGCGGCGACGACCGGCCGAGCGTCGTGCCGCGTGCACCGGGCACGGCAGCTGACGACGAGGGCCCGTCGCGGCCGTGAGGCTGCGAGATCCGCGAGGACGAGCACCGCTGCTAGCCGCTGCTGGTCGTCGGGGACGCGCCCGCGGCTGCTTGCGCGATCTAAGGTCGCCCGGCGCGCCACTGCTGCTCGTCGGGGACGCCGCCCGCTGCTGCTCGGTCGTCAGCGCGCCGCCGCCGCTCGTCGGGCCGCGCAGCTGCGTGCTTTTGACGAGCGCGAGCGCCTGGGGAATCGGAGAGGAGGAGGAGTCACCGCCATGGGGGGACGACGGGAGCGGGAGGAGGGCGCCATGGGAGCACGGGGAGCTTGGTGAGTTGAGAATGGATGGCGCGCCGCAACGCATGCAGATATGCGCCGCAGTGGCTAGATGGCGCGGCGCGCCTGGGGGCTGGGATTGAGTGGCTGGGAGAGGATGGAATGGTATTTTATACTTAGGGTTTGTGTAGAGTCAAGATCCAACGGCTGTAATAAAAGATATCTCATCCAACGGCTGAAAATCACCGGGCTGCTGTTGGGACGGGCCGTGTCGGGCCGGCACTACGGGCTGGAATCTCAGCCCGGGCATGGGCCCGTGAGCGGGCCGGGCCAGGCACTAGCACGGAAAGGCCGGGCCGTACCGGCCTCGGGCCGTGCTTTTCGCACCGTGCCGTGCCGGCCCAGCGGGCCTGGCCCATTTGGAAAACTGTAGCCACAAGTAACTTAGCGATGCCTTCCCTGTTCGCTGGACGTGTGTCATCATGTCCATGGAACAATTACTCTGTGCATTTGTGCAATCCAAGATCACGGACATGCTCCAGAGCACGACACCTGCATGTTCAAGTTGAAGGGCACGGTTCTGAATGTCTCGCCCTAGGGTACGAGCTGGAACTACCGCTGATGGCGAGCACGCACGTTGCCGTCCTCCACCTGGTCCTTAACGTCGATGAGGCTCACCCCGGGCATGTCGACGGCCAGTAGGCCTGCGTCTGCGCGTTCAGTTGCCGCTCTCAACATTACTAAGAGCATGCCCCTGTTTTTTATAATCTGGTACCAATTTGCCTGCTGCAGTGTTGACAACACAAAACAGTTTACTCCCATTGAATCAATTTGCCTGATACAAGAAAATTAATTCTCTAATATTTGTATCTAATATTAAATTTCCTGTAATTTTCGCAAGGTTCTGCATATATTAGTACCAATGTCAATGTGCAAGCTCTTATTAGCCTGTACTATTCACTTCTTGTTGTAGGTAGACACCATGATGCAGCTGCACGTAAATCAAAAAGGGCCTTATACTTGATCCCCCAACTATGCTCATTCCTGAGTGTTGTGGTGCTATGTCAATTTATATTGCTTCAATTTCAGCACTACTTATTCCAACCAAAATTCACCATGTATGTTAAATTTCAGTAGTAGTTATTCCAAGCGAAATTCACCAAAATTTTCGGGAACCATCACGAACAACTGTTCCCAAATAAGTAAAGACTGAGGAGTAGTAATAAAAAAAGGTATGTAGTACCAAAGGACCAATATCGTTTACCAATTCATATTACCATAACTGATATATTAACATTAAAATACGGGGTGCCTCATATGCTTGCATTGCGGTATGACCTATTATAAACATTGTTATCAAAAAAAAAAAAAAAAAAGACCTATTATAAACATTGAATGTATAATTCTAATCCTAAAATTTGGTTAACTTCTTTATTAAGCTCACGTGCTAAATATTGCTAAAAACTATATAGATAAATCTGCTCCTACTTTTGCAGAATAACAAAGAGTTCACTAAAAACTATATAGATAAATCTGCTCCTACTTTTGTAGAATAACAAATAGTCTAATTATTCATGGTAGCTAGAACCTTAAATTTTTTTTTTTTTTTATAAAATGTACCTGTATATTAACTAAGAAAGATAGAAAAGTACAAATACAGGAACACCGTAAAAGATGAGGAGGATAACCGTCCAAATCAACATGCAAAACCAGAAACTTTTAACACAACACACAAAATTGTATATTTTAAATGAATTTATTAGTTCACTTACAATACATTTATATGCTTTCTTATTTTTCTTCTCTATGGCAGGGCCAGACTTGTGTTACCTGATGCTCATATATTGCGTAACTTTTGGTCGAAAACACAACTTTTGACAGTCAAAAAATTTGGGCGACATAGAACAACATAGATGATGCGATGACATGTTATAAAAATCTATGTGTTTATGATGCTCACTACCTTTGCTGGCGTATTGTATTAGTTTATGCAAGGCCAAAGTTTGTAAACACTATGTTGTGCTCTGATGACAATTTCTCACCACCGACAATGTTGTCATAGTTCTTCAGTTACAAAACTGAACCTTACCTACTAAATTACCATACAATCTTCAATGATGCTTGTTTGTATCTAAGCATATTACCTCTTTGGCAATCGGATATCTTCCTCAGAAAATGCCAATAGCGCATAGACTGGCCATACTGGCGGCAACGCCGAACATTTCTAGTTGTTACGAAAATGCATGGCTTCTCAAGCATTGTAGTTGAATAGCTTTCTTCATTAAAGGCCATGAGTATTTCAATCCAGATGTACTTTTTAATATTCTGCTAAAAAATACCATTACAGTTAGACATCTAATCAATAAAATATACTTCATGATTTATACTACAGCCCAAGTTTAGTGTTAAATGACAGTTTGGCATCATATATCACAATGTCTCACACAACAGAGTGAGTGAATGTTATTAATTTGGTAAGATATCTTGCCAGAAATGGATAAAAAATGCTACAAGAATTCAGAATTTATGGCTCTACTGAATAAGTCAGCTGATCACTCCCCGTGCTCCCCGCACGGTTCCCTCATCCCCCTCCCCGGCATTCGTGAGCGGGCGGCCATGGCATTACGTGAGCAGCAGTGGCCTTACTTGGAGCCAGAGCTCCTAGTGTGGGCGTGTCGGCCCGACCGCTGGGGGGGGGGCAGCATCGGCGGCCAGGACTAGGGAGGCGGGGGCTGAGGATGGGACACCGACGACGCCAAGGACCGCCTCCCTACTGAGCACGGCAAGGGGAAGTGTGGCACATTTTTTTTAACCTAAGAAGTTGAATACTTTGATTTAGAACAAGCTTTTTTTTTTTAAGAGAAGCGGCTCCTCATCAGACTAAAAAGATCATTGTATCCTTCAAAGTTAACGTTAAATCCGTTACAGTCCCACATAATTTTTGGTTCCGGCCTGCAATTTAGGTTCCTCTCATTTTTTTAACAATTAGATCTAACGGAATGAAGGGCTCGTATTAATCTCAAGTGTGGTAAAACTCTCCTTAAAAATAAAATTTTTTTAGATTAACTTTCTCCGTCTTATTGAAAGTGTGGCCTGGAAGCGTGTTTGGGGGCATGTTTTTTAAACGACACTTTCAATGGAATGGATGGAGTATGCTTTTACAATTCTTCCATTTTACATACTCCCTATATCTATATCTATATCTATATCTATACCTACTAATAAAGTGAGAAAATTTCGATTGTAAATTTTGGTTCACGCTTTAGAAAGGTCGGTGTATATTCTGGCCTCGGCTATTTGGCGCTACATGGGCCATCAGAGTCTAAAGAGTCCTACCCAAACTTCCGCCATCGCGTCTATTGTAATCTGAGTCGTGTCGGCATCCGACTCAGATGCACGCGCGTACCAAGTTTAGGTTGTCGTTTGTTTATTCCAAATTTAATAAAAAAATACACCTCCGTTGAGGCACAAGGAAAAAACACTTACGAGATATATATCCTCGAGTAGTCATGCTACACTTTCGTTTATGTATTTAAATAGAAAACACGTACAAGCCGTTTATTTAAATCCAAAAACACGACTGGACCAGTTTATTTTTTCGAAGCATGTTATCTGAATTTTTTTAAAAGGTTCTTCTTGTTGTCTGATCTCTGTGTCGGCGAACAACACTTGGTTTCGTCAACTACACCGCTTTGTCATGTCAACATGAATTTGCTTTTGGAAACGATTCAACTCAGATGAGAAGTTGCAGCTCCCTACATTTGTTTGTTAGGCTATCTCCAACAGCCCACCCAAAATCCAAAATGCATACTGTACAGTGTATTTGGGCCATAAAAACAACCTCCAACAGACCATGCAAACCCCAACCATATTTTGCATCGGCGCCGATAGAGCGCATACTTGCGTCTCCTCGGTGCCGCTATCGTCTCCCCGTCGCGGGGCCCACCACCACGAGACGACCGGTACTGGCCGTGGACCTCGGCTCGGCGAGGACCTCGCGCCGGCGACGGCGAAGCGGCCCCGAGGTGTGGCGGGTCCAAGGCGTGGCTCGGTGGGGAGTTCGGCACCCGGCACTCAGGCGGGGATCTCGGCGAGGAGCCCGGGCGGGTCCATGGCGCGACGCCGAAGACGAGGAAGAGGAGGTACGACGAGACGGGGAGGGTGGTGCCTGGGCGAGCCCCGCCGCCTACCGCTCCCGCAAACACGGAGATGCGCCATCGACATGAATCCCGCCGCGGGCCTACGGTAGTACCCCGGCGGCGAGGTCTCGGTCCACACTTCGGGCCACGCGAGCCGCAAGGGGAGGCTGCACCGCGCACTGGGCTGGTTTCATCTCGCCAGGCTTGGCCGGGCGCTTTCAGCCCGCAGAAGTGGGCAGGCGGGCACGCCGACGGGCGCTTTTTGCGGGGCCCGTGAGGAAGAGGAAGGCAGCCCGCCCCGACGCGACAGGACGCGCTGCCCGCCGACTCGTGGGCGAGGATCCGGCCCGACCGGGCGTGGCGGAGGACGGCGCTCCGCCCGCCGGCGCGGCGAGGACGGCGACTCCATTTGTCGATGTTTGAGAACCGGGGTATCCCAAGTACCGGCAATAATTTATAGGTCGGGGCCCTCCCCGCCCGATGGCGTGCAGCGAGCCGGAAGACGAGGGGTTTATCCCCGGTTCAAGGCCATGGGGCCCCTACGCCCGGACTTGTGACCTTTTGTATTACTCGCACCAATTGTGCACAAGAACCAAAGCGGTTACAAAGGTGTTCTTGGGAATGAAGAAGGACTTCAATCCGAACGAGGTGGCTAAGTGTGAAAACCTAGTGGAGGGGATCCTGTTCTAGTGTGGCATTACTCTCCCTTTTATAGTGTAAAGGAGAGATAATGTGTACAATACGTGTCATGTACAAACGCCATCGTGTCTACTATCCAGAGTGTTAGGCATGCCATGCCCGAGCCGGACCTCGAGGTTCCCAAGGGAGTGCCCCCGTGTGGATGCGTGTCTTGGAGTCTCTTGTGTTCGTGTTCGCCGCCCGAGGGGAGGGTCTCCCGAGGGCCAAATGGTGTCCCTCCGATCCCTTTATGGTCCACGCTGGTTTGGTCCGTCATGGCGTGGTGTCGACGCCCCGAGGGTCCTTGGACTCGTGGTTGTGGGCATGAAGCTGCAAGCAAATGAACAAGAGAGTCGTGTTCCCCCTCGCGGTGGGTGACGCGGTGTGATAATCGTTACCTTTATGTCCCATCAGCGGGGGGATGCGAGGAGATAACGAGGTCAAGCGAATGCATGGCAATCGATTGCCCCATCATCGCGGCCCTCGGAAGGTGCATTTACCGCGGTACCCCCCACTATCGGGTTTGGCTTCCCAAGGTGCGCCCGAGATGGTGTTTCTGGGGAGAGGGAAGAGCCGCAGTCGGGTCCTCCTATCCCGGGCGAGGCGGAGAAGCCTTGCTCGAGGGTCGTGGTCCCTGGGCGAGGCAAGGATTGTCTCCGAGATCCCGTTGTCCCTGGGCGAGGCGGAACTTTGTCCCCGAGGCTCCGCCCCTTGGGTCGAGTAAGTTGTGGTGAAAGTGGGCTATTCTCGGGGCGCGTCACGATACGCAGCGGATTTTGGCCTGTATATGGATGGGCTTCAATAAGCCTATTGGGGGATTGTCTTCCCCAGATTTCTTTCTTATTTATGGCGATTCAGTTGGTCCTTATTTTCTTTGTTTTGGAGACTTCACCCTGGGCCCTCCTGACCTTGTTGGGGTGATTTTAATAAGTTGGGCCTTGCCAACCGAGTGTTTGTAGATGGGTTGCCTTGGGCTTCTAAAGGGGCCCAAGAGAGTTTTTCGTACATTAAGTCCTTCTTAGCGAATCTGCAGGCTTGGGGCCAGCCTTCATTCTCTGGGCGTCTCTTAGGCCCAAAACGCGTCTCAAAGTCATCAACTCCGACGTCGTCTTCCCATCAGTCCTTCTTTTTGGGCCTTGGGGCCGCGCCATCCTTCATGGGCCTATTTTCCTTATGGGCCGATTATTTTTGTCCCCGGCAAGTAGCCCCCGAGCCCCCGAGGGAGTAGGATGACTTCGTTCGGGGTTTTTCTCGCAATTGGTTCTTGGTTTTTGGTCTCGGCACGGGTGCGCGCGAGCACACCCGTTGGGGTGTAGCCCCCGAGGCCTCGGAGGAATATTTTTATTCCTTAGAGGGCTTTTCTTACACGCTAGTAAGATTTGAACTACCCACTAATCTCTTGGAGGATGTGCATGGGAGGTCAGGGATGCGGGGCGTCCCAGGAGCCCGCGCGCTTATGTGCGCAAAGGTCGTTCCAAATCTCTCCGTCTTTTTACTTACGCTCCTCTGCCGCCTTTTTCGAAAGGAGGAGGAGGGGGTTGTGTCATCTTGCCACGTGAGCCAAGTATGGCACACCCCGTTGAGCGTTGTAACAAGAAATCTAAGCGGAGTGCCCGTACCCTGTAGGGAGGGGGGTCGGCTATGTGGTCCAGGACTCACTCCATAAGAACTCTCGGACCACCTAGCGGATCCGGGTCCGGCTGGTCGGGTCCCGAGGGGCCGCCACAGCCTCCCACGGGATGGGACATCTCTGTAAGTGGTTTTGTGAAGTCTTAGATGCGTTCAGGAAATCCCAAGCTCCCGAGAGCTTAGGCTCGACGGTTGTGCATTGCCCTTTGGCCCCTTGCTCGGTTGTCACGAGGCATTTGTAGAAACAGGGAGGGCCCGACTTAGGATCCGGGCGGACCGTGCGGTGAGCTCATGGCTCGGCGTTTCCTCGAGAAGGTTCAGCGATGCGGTGATTTTTCATTCTGCCCGAGGGGCTCGGAGCGCCTTCTGGGAGGCTTTGATTTTAGGCTATGGCCTCGTTTTTTTTGACCCTCGGGCACGTTCTCGAGTAATCCGTGTCCGGCACCTTTTAAGCCCATATGCGGTGGTATCGCGTACATTGGATAGGACAATACCGCGGCGTCTGCCCGTGCGCAGCTTCGCCCACCGCATTTAACTCTTTGGGGCCTTTGGGTGCACAGGGGTCGCCAGCCGTCGGACATTTACTCGCTCCCCGCCCGTGCCCAGATAAGGTTAATCTTGGTCGATCGTTTTCTTTCCCTATATATTTGGGGGGCTGTACCGGCGTTGTGCGAGATCCTTATCTCTTCTTCCTTGTGTAGAGCTCTTCCCCGTGTCTTCCATTTGTTCCTGTAATAGAAGAAGAGGAGGGCGTGGTAGAGCAAGCAGAGAGGGATCTAGATTGGCCATACGACCGTGCTTTTTGTCATAGAAGAGGTCCATGGCGTCGCGGGGAGTGGAGGCCGCCCTTCCTCTTGATCCTTTCGCGTGGCCTAGGTCGCCGCCGATGGAAGCTTTAAATCGCAACGCTTGGTGGATGAAGGTCTCTTACGTCGTCACTCGATGATTCAGCGGCCGAGTGGGCCGGGTTTCGATATGTCTCACGAAGAACCGCAAGCGCCACCGGATATGTCGTCACCGATGGATCACCATAGGCGAGGCTTTGGTGTGCCGGCATGTCGGTTTATGCGGGCGATCCCCTGTACTATTATGGTGTCGAACTTCACCATATTGTCCCCAACTCAATTGCCCAGGCGTCGATTTTCGTTACTCTTTGTGAGGGATTGTTGGTAAAGTTATCCTCTGTAATTATTTATAAATTTGTATAGTGCAAGCGAGCGTAAAACGATGAGCACTTCACCTGTGAGGGTTTTAAATATCGAATCCACGGGGGAGAATGGTGTGAGAATAATGAGACAAAACTAATCCCCCGAGATAATAGGAAGGAACGGGAGTTCGGAGATAAAAGGTGAGAAGAATTCTATGGTTGTCTAGTTTATACCCTTGTAAGGCTTAAAGATATTCCTTAATGGGGACGTACTCAAAGGAAAGTAAGGGCGAAACTTACTATTCCCCAAAGAACTATGTCCCTACGTGTCCTATCCTACGAAGTGGAATCCAAAGGAATCAATGGTAATGTCGTCACTACCACGATCTACCACGCTCCGGTGAGGTAGGGTGTATTTATGAGTTATCTAGTCTAAACACCACGTTTACACTAGGGGTAACAACTTCAATTCAAGAGCGACAAGAATCAAAGTACTCTAATGAGTCATAAACCGAAAGAAATATAAATAAGTGAACTTACTCAAAAATAAGGTTGATCCACCAAAGAAGTCTCAAGATCAAGTGCAATGAAGCCTTTGATCCCAGAGGTACAAGCGTAGAGAGTCACCGACAGATCCGGTACTTCTCCTCAACTCTACTTTCTATCTCTCAAGAACAGATCTAGAACTCTAATCAAGTTCTTTGATCTATCTCTCAACTTTCTACTAATCTCTCTCAACTTGATCTAAGCTCTTCTAATTAGAGAGGTATGGCTCTAGCTATGATCGAAATGAGTATGATGAATAATGATTTTCATGCCCGAGGCCGAGAGGTAGGATCATCCTTATATAGTCCCGCCGATGAATGCCGACCCTTGGATCAAACCGACCTTCAACAACGGCGTAGATACAACCTCAAAGTCGGTTTGAAACCGACCTAGGAAGATGAGGCTGACAGGTGGGTCCCACCTGGCGGCCGGCCCGATCTTGATCTGGCGGCCGCCAAAGCCGTGGTGGGCCCGGCTTTCAGGTCTCTCCGGTGTCTTCGGTGTCTTCTAGAATGTTGTAGTTCACTTTTTCGGATCAAAATTCATCGGTGGTAAATCTTCTTATTGTTTGAGGGGTTTCTCTAAGTTTTCCGACATTTACATGTCAAGTCCCCACGAAAAAGATATAAATCACCAAAACTCGTGGAACTTTGTCAAGATAATACCTATTCTATGCATTTTATTCTTTTTATAACCTTATTATATGTTTAGTTGATACATAAAAACATAGCTTAAGAGGTGTCAACAAGCTCCCCCACACTTAGGCTTTTACTCGTCTCGATAAAAGGATGGTTATAACAAAGTCAGTAAGACAAGTAAAGCAAGCATAGAACAATCTCATGATCACACTTATATTATTCTTATTTTTCCAAGAACTTTTAAGTAATTGAGAAACAAGATAGTTGATATCGAGAGTACCTTATTCCTTTAATCAATTCAATTTTGAGTTTTTGCAATAATTTTTTTGAAAAGAAACATAGCTTACTTTCTTTCTTACGTGGTACTCTCAAATCACTCAATAATTATATATATATATGTAGTATTTTTGGATCCTCACACAGCATATATAAATAAAATATACACTTCTAAATAAGCTGTATCTGGAGTTTCAGGTTTGTCAAAGATATAGCATATTTACCTTGCATGTATTTGCAATGTCAAAGATGAATCCAAGGAAAGACATCCTCTTAGATCAAGATGTGCATGTGTGTACTAATTCTACTATGCTCTCTTTTACTTCTCTCTTTTGAAATAAATATTTTTGCAAACAAGATCATGGGCTATCTTTATTTTTCTTTTTTAGAGAGGTGGGCTCTGTGGCCCTAGACTTTTGTCTTTTATTTCCTCTCTTTTAAAGATGTGGGTTCTATCGACCCTCGGACACTTGTCCATTTTTTATCTTTTACTTATTATTTTTTTAGGGAGGTAGGTTCTACTCTTCGCAGGTAGGACACTTGTCCATTTTTCATCTCCCTTTTTCTTTCTTTTTCTTAGGGAGGTAGGCTCTTCTCGCCCGTAGGACTTTTGTCCATTTTTTAGCTCCCTTTTTTTTTTTACATATTATTTTTACATAGCCCATGCCTTGCTGTAAAAATTATTTATTGAATTTAGAGAGATCAACAACTGGAGCATATAAATAAATAATTAAAAACAAGTGTACGTGATCTTAATCTTTAGACAAGTCTCTCAACTTGGGTCACAAAATTTGACAAAGCTCAACACAAAGCAAATAGCTTTTTGCTGGTTTTAATATTTATAGCATGGCTTTTGTAGGATATAACATTTTCCACGTAGAGATGAAGTAAAGCTATTAATTTAATATTTTCGAAATAAATTCTCTAGCGAAAAAAAGATATCAAGAATTAAGCTCTCATCAAACTTCTATCTCAAATTTCACAACAACTTTTAGTAACTTGGGATCTTTATTATTTTTCAACAGGAATTAAATTAACAATAAATAAGTGTTATGTGAATTTATCTCTAGAACAAAGCATATCAATTTATTTTATTCTCTTTTATTATTTAACATATCGCAAAAGGTTCAAACCGATGGAACAAAAGCCAAAATATGAACTAAAGCAAAGTTCGGAGATCAAACCGAGGTTCAAGAAATCGAGGATCTAGGCGAGGTGGTGGTGACTGGCCGGCGTGGATCACTCCGGCGGCCGCCGAGCTCTCACGCTCCTTGGCCCGAGCCGTCATGTTGGATCATCGTTCAGTATTTATTGTTTTGCTTCGCTTTTTCAGGTTTAGTTTCGTTGTTCTTGACGTTAAATCATTGTCTCCCCCACACTATCTTTTATTATCCTTTATCCAAAAACATGGTGGAGACAAGAAAACATGTATACAAAAATATAGAAAATAATAACTGAGATAATGGATCAACAATTTATTAAAAAGTAAGAGCACTC
Organism: Hyparrhenia diplandra; assembly: GCA_015847255.1. Classification (NCBI taxonomy): domain Eukaryota; kingdom Viridiplantae; phylum Streptophyta; class Magnoliopsida; order Poales; family Poaceae; genus Hyparrhenia; species Hyparrhenia diplandra. The sequence goes on from JADLZK010011614.1 coordinate 259,731, forward strand.
TTTATTTATTCAACCAAACTTAGTATAGACTCAAACAAACTTGACTCGACGACCGACTCGAAACTCTAATTTAATTGAAAACAAAATTGACTCGATAACTAACTTGATAACCTGACTCGACAAGTGCTCTTATAATCTCGGCGTATTACATATCCTTAGTGAGCCCTGTTCGGGATATGCTCAAGAACTCCCACCTTCATCACTAACGCTGCATTTTTCTTTTCTAACTCATCTACACGTCTAGCGGTGTAGCTCAAGGTCTCATGCTCAGTATTCATAAAGTTCTTCATGTGGAAGTGTTACGCGACTTAAGCTCCACCATAGTCATTCTTCGGCTTGGGCATTAGTTCAGCGGCTTCTCTAGGCTGGACAAAGCGAACTTGGTTTGGATTAGCACGAACTCCGTCAAGGACAAAGACGGGCATCGGTGTAAGTGCTCTTTCTAATATTCCCGAATTTGTCAAACGGACGTTAGTAAGCTTCTCATTACGTCCCGGAGCGCTTTAACTTGGTGCCTTCAGGGGATCGGAACCTTCTTCTTCATGGCAATGTCACGACGTGCAGCCCGGCAAGCTCGAGCATACAATTGCCCACGTGTAGACTTTGGATTTGAAGGTGGTGGAGGGACAACAGCTAAAGGTTTTGGCTCATAGGGGACTATAGCCATGGAGTTGGATGAATTGGTTGAATTAGCTGCTGCCTTAGCTGGGTCATAGACCACCATACGGGTCTTGGTGTTCTTCATGATGAAAATAAGTGGTGCTGGTCGTCGGTCTTAATGGAGGATGAATAAGATGAGATTAAATGATCAGATGGGGCTTGTTTATATAGGCAGAGGTGCATGGAATAGGATGGAAAGGCTCGCAGTACTTTCCTATGTAAATGACTCTAGAATATTCGTCATTACAATGGGCAAGTTCTAGAGTATTCCTGGGTCAAAATTGGAAAAGAGAGGAGGTGAAGGCCTGGCGGCCGCCAGCCTATTTGGGCCGGCCGCAAAGTGCCCTATTGCACCTTGTGCCTCGTCCTTTTCCTACGGCCTAATATCTCTATTCTAGTTGTAATGCTTATACTTTTGGCCCACAAAAATAAGTTTCACGAAAAATTAATTCCTTTGGGTTGGATAAACCATAAAACCTATTTCATCTAATTCATTTAATTTATTTATTTCATCAGGCTTATTGGGCTCATAGAAAATTTTAAGGCGTTGGCCATTTACCTTGAATAACTTACCTTCTGAGTCTTGAAGAGTGATTGCTCCATGTGATGATGAATTTACTACCTTGAAAGGTCCTTCCCATTTGCTCAGAAGTTTTCCATGCCCGAATAATTTTACCCTTGAATTAAAAGAGTAATACGATCTCCTAGAGTGAAAGTCTTTATCTTAATCTTCTTGTCATGCCATCTCTTGGTTCTTTCTTTATAAATTTTAGCATTATGATAAGCTTTCTCTCTCCATTCCTCCAATTCGGATAATTGCATCTTCCTTTGAACTCCTACATCATCAAGATCCATATTCCATCTCTTGATTGCCCGGTGAGCCTTGAACTCAAGCTCTAGGTGCAAGTGACGGGTCTTTCCATAGACAAGTTGATAAGGTGTCATTCCAATTGATGTCTTGTATGTCCCTGTATGCCCATAGTGCTTCCGGAAGTTTATCCTTCCATTTATTTCCCATTTCTTCAACTGTTTTTACGTAAGATGTTCTTGATTTGTTTATTTGAAGTCTCGCTTGCCTACTTGTTTGAGGGTGGTAAGTCTGTAGCAATGTTGTGATGAACTCCATGTTTCAATAAATATTGTCGGAATCTTACGTCAATGAAGTGGCTTCCTCCGTCACTAATTACCATTCGAGGTACTCCAAATCTTGGGAATATAGTCTCTTCAAACATCTTGATTGAACTTACGCCATCTCTTGTTTTGCATGGCAAAGCTTCTACCCATTTTGAAACATAATCCACTTGCTACTAGGATATGTTCATAATTTCAGATTTTGGAAATGGTCCCATGTAATCAATTCCCCGGACATCAAAGAGCTCTATCTCGGAGATTGGTTGTTAGAGGCATAGCATCTCTTGCATTTATATTTCCGTGCCTCGACAAGCTTCACATCTTCGGATAAAATCTTTTTTTTTGTCTTGATACATGGTTGGGCCGAAAAATCCCGCTTGCCAAATCTTTGCATGTGTTACGAATGCCCCATAATGACCTCCATATGGTGATGAGTGACATCTTTCAATAATTTGAAGTCCTTCTTCGTTGGCACACATCTTTCGAGTAGCCCATCGAGCATACCGAAGAGATAAGGCTCATCCCATAAGTGGTGACGACTCTCATACATAAGCTTCTTCTTATCAGCCCTTGGTGCTACATATCCCGCAACCATAAAATTAACAAGATCCGCATACGAGGGGATTGGTATGGGTTATCCGATAAAACATATCATCCCCGAGTGAGTCATTAATAGGCAATTCATTTGATTTTTCAAAGTGCATTCTAGATAAATGATCGGCAATAGAATTTTCTACTCCTTTCTTTGTTAACACCAAAATTTGATAAAGCCCGAATGACGGATGGATCGATGCGCATGGATCGGTGAGGAGTCATTCGGCTAGCAAGAAAGTAGCCGCAGAAATGTAGCATTCGGGAAAGCCGCCGTTATTGACTAAGGAGCCCGAGTCCAAGAAAAGAGTTAAGCAAGAGATGGTTCGGCAAGGGTGGAGCATCAAGGAGAATATCCCGGGGACGAGGGCCCACATCACGTGCAATTCCACGACTCAGAAAACTTGGAGAACAATGTATCTTAGCTAGATATTTTAGTTATTATTGTTCGTAATTAGCTAGGACTCGTCAAGCCCAGGGTATAAATATGAGACCCCCGGCAACTGTAAACGATATACTCAAATCAATACAAACAACCCGGCTCCGTGCCTTGGCTCGCCACCCTTCGAGTCGGTCGTGTCGCCGATCTATCTTTGCAAGAGGATTCATCGACCCGTCGACCTCTGTAGTACCGGCGCAACCTTGCACCATGTCTAGTATCGTCGGCGGATTTAGATTATTGCAAGAAGTCTTGTTCACGCTTAGTATCGTCGAGGCGGATTTAAGCTATCGGGGGCAAGAGGGTTCTTTTTGTCGATCATGAGCCATCCGGTGGGCTAAGGTCCGGCTTAGAGCTAGTTATCGGCTTCATTTGATTTTGGCAAGATCTAATGAATTCATTAAGTTACCACGTGTTTGCAAAAGTGATTTCGATTTATTTATTTAATTATATTTGCATACACTTTTTGCCCAATTTAGATTGAGACGTCTCGGCTTTATCTTATCATAGATCTAGGTGCTTTTAGTGTTTAATTGTTCATCTTGTCATGCTACTAGATCTATCTGTTCATTGTAGCCGAGCTAGTTCAATCTAGGTTGTCACATGTTGTGGGTCCGTATGCGTTTAGATCTTGACAGATCTGTGTCATCCGGTGGATCTGAGATGTTTGGGTTACTCTAGAGCTAGTCATCCGGTGGACTAGAGATCAGTTTAATCTGATAGGTTTTACGCAGGGTAGTTCCTTCTTCATGGATCCCGATTCGGCAAGCTTGCCGAACACGGTCATGCTTCTAAATTATTACGTCTTTGTGGGTTCGTATACGTTTTTACGTAGGGTAGTTCCTTCTCCTCGGGTTCGTATACGTTTTACGTAGGGTAGATCCTTCTTCACGTGTCATGAATGTCCATAGCGATGTTCATGATTTATATTCTTTTATTTATCATGTTGTCAATTAATTCGATCTATGCAATAGAGCTTTACAATAGCACATCATAATGATCGACTTTACTTGTTCAAACATATCTTTTATGATCATTCGCATTTGTTGTTACGTCATATCTTTTATGTACGCTTTTATAGAATGCATGCATTATTTGTAAACGAATAGCTCTCATAGCTATATATCTTTACATCGGCCTTAGAGCCATACATGAACCTGTCTTGGTCTCACGGGCATGTTCCAGATCTCACGTTTACCTCCTTGTCAATTAACGGGTCAAATTGATCGGCACGCCTTTAAATTCAAGACGCCGGGCAGGGTAAAGCTAGCTATTCCGGCTTGTCGGTGTGTGCGGCAGCAAGGAGTAGGATTTTTGTGCCTATATTCTTATCTTTAATTTCTAAATCAAACTCTTGGAGTAACAAAATCCATCTTATCAAACGTGGTTTAGCATCTTTCTTAGCAAGCAAATATTTTAAAGCAAAGATGATCGGTGTAAACAATCACTTTAGCTCCTACCAAGTATGATCTAAACTTATCTATAGCATAAACAACTGCTAGCAACTCTTTTTCTATAGTAGCATAATTAAGTTGTGGTAGGTCAAAGTTTTACTAGCATAAGCAATAGCATGATGTTTCTTGTGAGTGATCATATCATGGAAGCCGCAATACTTTGCCGATCTTGACCCAACGGGACGCTTCATAGAATGATTCTCGCAGCTTGATGCGTCCCTCCTGACCAAGAACTCAAAGGGTTTCTCCGACTTGGAGACGTCGGTCGTATGCCCCCTTGAGTGTCTTCATCGGTATTTGGTTAACTTGGACGGGCTCCTTGCCCCAAGCAAATTCGGCGGCCGCTACATTCTCCGGCCATCATCATCATCTTCTCCCTCTTCCAGAAGTGGTGGTAGGCCCGATAAGACACATTGCCCCTTTCTAAAAACGGGTATCTTTCTTGATGCTCGAACCGATTGGCCATAAGTGACAGCGCCCGAGAGTTGGCCCAAGGTCGTCAAACTCCATGCCGGCTAGCTTCTCCCGATGACTAGATGCATACCTCGAATGGCTACTGGCCGGCAACCGATGGTCCGGCAAGCTCAAAGAGTAACAGAATTCTTTATCTCCTCGAACCTACGCAAGAACTCTTGTGGTGTCTCATTATATTTACGTGTCAACCCCATCAAGTCAACAAGCTCTTTCTCATTGGAACCCATTTGTAGAAGTATGAATGAAATTTATCTTTCATTTCGGACCAGTCCCAATAGAATTGGCCGACAACGTAGCAAACCATGTGAAAGCCGGCCCTCGTAAGGGATGATGGAAAGAAGTGAATCCTCCATGCTTCATCATTGGCAAGCTCTCCCAACTGAATCAAGTACCGATTGATGTGTTCGATAGTAGAAGTATCATCTTGTCCAGAGAACCTGGTCAAGTCGGTTGGAGGCTTCAATCTTGAAGGAAGCGCCACTGTTGTACCAATCGGGATATGGTGACTGATACACATAGGGCCGACTTTTGGGCTTAATCCCAAATTGGTGTTGCATCATATCGGCCATCCTCGCTAGGAGTATATCCATATTTGAATTCTGTGGTCCATGAGGTTGTCGTGGATCGTCCACTGGCCTATACCCGTGATTTGACATAGAATGAATTGTGGAGTAGTCAACGAACTCTCAGTGTAAACGGGGCCAAAGGGATTTCTCTCGCAACCCACCGCCATCGGAGCTATTGAATATGTGTTGTATCTTTGGAGGGTTCCCGGATGTACCGAACGCCGCTTCTCCATGTGTCTTGGCTCCGGATCCCTCCGGTTTTCCGGTGTCATGTTCTCTCCTCCAGATTCTTGATTTGTGTTGACATTTCTTAGCGCAATCAAAGGAAACAGTATAAAACCCATCCCCAATAAAAGCGCCCTTAAATGCGTCACGACATTCCCGAATGAAACCACCGTGTCGGTGATCCGAACAGGATTATCAACGGGATAGATCTTGCTATCTTAGATATTTCATCCTGGCGCCGCGGATCTATCATTGTAGCATTTCACCGGAAGTATTCAGGGTATCGTTATTTATATTTTCCTAAAGGAAGGCATGTGATTAATAAGCTACCGATCGTTGTTGTTGATGAAGGCGGCTTCTTCACGGGTCTCGGGCGATTATCCCTGAATGGCCAACTCCACCACCCGTCTCACGAGGTCATGTCGGCGTCGCGTGGCGCAAACCGGGCGCCGCCGGATAGTGGAGTCTATCTTTGCGCTCCTCCAACTTCTTCGCCAGAAGATCCATTTTTGCGGCAAGCATATCCGCCTCCTTCACGGTATGCATGCCTTTTTTGTGTTTTAGCTAGGGCTCGTGTCTTCGCCCGGCTCCGATTTGCCACCATTTTATCGATCGGGCTGTTGCACGATCTATGGTGAGCAATAGGAATGCGCCACCAGCGGCGGGCGTCGAGGTGCCCTTCGATATGGCCGTGAGACCATTGTAGAAGTTCGGAGCACCGGTCGATTCTCCATCCCGTGGTGCGGGCATGCTAGAATGTATTCTTGCGGCCTCTCCCGCCTCCGGAATGGGTTCCATTCTTTGTCACCGGAAATTGGCGATCCTCCCCTCGGGGCATTGGTTTTGCCCATGGGGAAGAACTTAGCGTAAACGCCGGCGGAGCACTTGGCCCACGTCTCGACAACTCCCTTGTCCTTGTAGAACCATCGTTTCGCCTTCCCCACGAGGGAGAAAGGAAATAGACGGAGTCGATAACGTCGGGTTCGACGTCCTTGATAACAATAGTGTCGCCGCTCAAGGAAGTGTTGGAGATGAGCGTTGGCGTCCCTCGCTAGGCGATCCGCAGAATGGACTGGCTCGCACCATAGTGATCACGGCCAAAGGCGCAGATTCAAAGTTCTTGTCCGCCACATTCACCATCGGCCCTGGGCACGTTGGTGACAAGTGGGAGTAGAGAAATCGGCCAGCGACTCGGGCCATGGCTTGAGATGTGGTGGGTGCATTGATGCCGGTGCCGACGTAGGTTTCATTTGAAGAAGAAGCGGCACGAGACTGTTCTTCCTTAGGAGTGCCTACGGATCGGAGATGAAGTTTTCGGCAGTAGGAAACCCGACATACACTATCCTGTTTTCACCCACAGCGGGAGAAAACATAAAAGATTAGCCAGTATGAGCAAATGGTAGCCACACACACAGTTCATATTCATAGCCGACTATTTATTATTTTTTTTTCACAATGCCTTCCCGCAACGGCGCCGGAAATGCTTGTCGACATTTCTTAGCGCAATTAAAGGAAAACGGTATAAAACCCATCCCCAATAAAAGCGCTTTAAATGCGCCACGACATTTCGAATGAAACCACCATGTCGGTGATCCGAATAGGATTATCAACGGGATAGATCTTGCTATCTTAGATATTTCATCCGCAAGTGCATGGATCTATCATTGTAGCATTTCACCCAGGAAGTATTCGTGGTATCGTTATTTATATTTTCCCAAAGGAAGGCATGTGATTAATAAGCTAGCATGGCATCCGAATAGAGGAACATGTGTTTGCTTAGACCAAATTGTTCATAACAAGGGGTAAGCAATAACGGTTTATGGATAGTGTGACACACACTTAAGAATCCACCAAGCAAAAGGATAAAGAAAATAGATAAAGAATAAATGAATAACCTAATGGAGTAATTCTAATGTATCTAGTCATGGCCATACAAATGAATAGTTAGGATCATATGCAAACCGATTTAAGCATGGTTAGGTCTAGGATACCAGGGAGACCCCACCGGGAAGTCGCGCTTCCCACCAAGGCATTTACGAACTCCTACGGCACATACGAGCGTGGGGGATTTCAAAGGGGCGGTCAAGGCTTGTCACGACCAAGCCGCCTACCCCTCAACCGTGGCATGCACTCATATTCGCGTGGTGTCGAATACCCGGGCACCATGCCCCGCATATCGAAAGCACTACTCTTGTCCCCGGGATCCCCACTCGTCGAATGGACGGACTAGAACAAGAGCAAAACCCGAAGGAACAACGAACCGATATCCCACCTCTAATCAAGTTAGGCATATGATGATCGATGATGAACCGAGATGAACATGTCAAGATTATGATATGTAAACTATATGCTAGTTCATATACCAACACAAGAACATGAACAAGACTATACTCTAGTTTATAAGTTAGGCCAAGAACATAGATATAAGACTTGCAAATAGAAGAATGCTCCATTGAGAAGATGTATTACCAAGGCACTTTCTTCTAGGAGACAAGCCCTCCTTGTAGCTCTTCTACTCCAAGTGCTAACCAAGAACTAAGAAGAAGAAGAAAGAAGAAGTAGAAGAAGAGAGAGAGGTAGAGGTGGTAGAGAGAGGAAGATTCTTGGTTTCTTTGGACTCCAACCGTGTGTGTGTGAGAGAGAGAGGGAGAGAGGGGGCCTACTTATACACTTGGAGGAGGGGCCTAAGTGCTAATTTACACCAAAACCGACTGGTAAACCTTCCTAATCTGAGCAAACCGACCATCCCATGGCGGTAACACCCATTTGGTAAGTGCGAACCGCCTCCCCGAGGTTGGGCGAACCGCCTCGAGGAGGGGTGCGGCCGCACCGTGGGTGGCGCTACAAGCACCCCCTAGGCTCGGCGACGACCGGGTCTCGTGGGGTGTCGTCTTCCGTCTTGAAAAGTTGTGGGCGGGCTTGGCTCAGCCCAATTTTGATGTTTTGGGTCGATTTGCTCACGGGCTTGTGTTTTGCAATAATGCGCTTTCCGGATGGCGTACTTTGGTCGATTTTCCACTTGCTTTTTATTATAAATCTGCAAAATAAAATAATAGACACTACAAGTGGAATTTTATTAGTGATAAATGTATATGAGTATAAAAGGTATAGTTTTACTCCCTTTATGGTAGTAAGTTGACGGGAAAAATATGTCGTTGGTGACCGTCAACAAACTCCCCAAGCTTACCCTTTCTTGGCGTCCTCGAGCAAAAGAGATAAGTACTTGGTTGTTGATCGGGAGTTGCTACTATGCCGATTACATTTCACAAGTGCCAAGGTTATAATAAGATTTTCTACTAGAGTTTGAATAAAATGGCACATCTTTTTCCCACCCTTTATTACCTTTCATCGTGGCGGGGCTTTTTAGCTTTTCTCAAAGTCTTGGGTGCTTGCCGGATAGAACGGTTATAAATGTAAATACTAATCATTCATCCTTTTGATCAACTTTTTATCCGGGATTTATTTAGTTAGATAATATTTTTTTCGAGAAAGAAGGGGCTTTATTGCTTTATCTTTTTTTTTTTTTTTTGGAGAGGTGGGCTCTACTCGCCCTAGATTTTTGTCTTTTATTTCCTCTCTTTTTCTTTTTTTAAAGATGTGGGCTCTACTCAAGCCCTCGGACACTTGCCCATTTTTTTCATCTCATTTTTTTCTTTCCCTTTTTTTTTTAGCATAGCCCATATCATTTCTCTTTTCAAAGTAGATTCAGGATGTTAAGTTTCTCTTTTGGATGAAATCATAGCAAAATCCATTTGTACCATATCATACTTGGCAACAACTTAGACTAGATAGAGCCTATGCAACCCACATGAATCGGTTTTTTTCGGGATGAGTTTTTAGACTTAGCCACTAAATCCAAACTTTAGAGAAATTGAATTATAAACTAGGCAATGTGCAAAACATAAGACAGAGCAACTATTCATCATTTCAACAAGGGACTAAGACTAAACATTTTTATAGCTCATATATATAAACATTAAGGCACTTAGAAGAGCTACTTATTCTATTTTTGGATTTTTTTTTTTTTTTTTTTTTTCTTTTTTTGAATGCAAGATTGCTGAAATTTAAATATCTTTGAAATAAAATAAAATTTGATGAAAGCAAATATGCAATGCAATGATACGTGGGGTCCTCCCTTAAGCTATCACGGAGGCCTCTTTTGATCGGATCGAAGCCTTGGTACCTCAGAATGCTTCCTCAAGGCGGCGCGTGCGAGTAGCCATGTTGGACTCCAAATGGGCCCATCTCTGTGACTCGCCTGCTCCCGGTTCTCTTTGCCCTTTATGCGGTGTTTTGCACATGGGCATTGAGCGTGTGCTCAATGTTCTAGTGCTTAACGCCGAGGTCGCCGCGTATTTGGATATTGATAGCCTCCACCCCTTGTGGTGGCCGCCTGCGGCTTGGGATCGGTGGGGGCATATCGCCGAGCCGCTGCGTCAAAGTCGAATCTGTTGGCCCTCCATCTTGTTGTATCTCCTTGAGGCCACTCACGATGGTGCTTGGATTATGCGAGGTGGCGCTCCCATCTAGGATCATACCCGGTATTACCCACTGGGGGTCCCCATAGGATGAGGCCATGCTTCTGGAACACCGGTGTAGGCCGTGACCGTGGCCGTGGCGTGAAGTAGGGCCCATGGGAGGAGGATTCGACCTCCGGTCTCTCGACACTAGCGTGAAGAACCGATGGGGGTGTCTTTCTCGCATGAAAGCTATGTGATCTCGAGCTCTAATGTTAGTACGGCTTTTATACAACCGTAAGTCCGGGTTAGGTAACCGAACTATAGTTGCATAGCCAGAAAAAGATGACCAAGCTCGCCGGATGGTAAAATCTTAACTAAATGCCCCTGCACAAGCCAAGGCACGCGAGCCGGGTTGGTTGTATTTGATTTGGTAGATCGTTTTACGATTCTTGGGGGTCCCATATTTATACCACAGGCTTGACGAGTCCTAACTAATTACGAATAATAATAACTAAGAAAATATCTAGCTAAGATACATTGTCCTCCAAGTCTTCTCGAGTCATGGAATTGTATGCGTGACGTGGGCCCTTGTCCTCGAATATCCTCTTTGATGCTCCACGCTTGCCGAACCATCTCTTTGCTCGGCTCCTTCTCGGACTCGGGCTCCTTAGCCGAATAATAAATGCTTTCCCCGAATGCTACAAAGCACCATTGGCACCATGCCGCTAGCTAGAATGACTCCTTACCGAACCATCGTGTGCTTTGGTCCTTACGTCATCCGTGCTCTACCAAATTTTGGTGTTAACATATGCCCCCTCAATTTTAGAGTAAAAGAGGCCTTTTGCTTTGAAATTGACCACGATCCGCTAAAACTTAGGCCATGCTTTATCCGGGCTAAAACATCGAGGCCCATTTTACGGAAGTTTCTGCAACCTTTGTTTTCAACCCTTCAATTGCCTCTTTGGGACTTGTGCCACCGAAATCTCCACCAATGTGAATCGGTAAACCAGGTCGCTTCTGCTTCTCAAGATAAGCGCCGAATAGACCTTTCAGATTGCTCCTCTTAGGTCACCTTCTTGTATAAATACAGGTGAACTCCCTTAGCTAAGAGTAGTCATTCGGATCTCTTCTCATTTTTTCGGCCTCCTTCCTCTTCTCTCTTCAAGATCTGAAGTATTTGGCTAGTCTCAATTTCGCAATGGAGTAAGTTTTCCCTTCACTTGTGTTCTCGATGCTTTCTTTATGCGAATCGATCTTTCTTTCCAATGATTTCTCAAGTCCCCCGTGATTTGAGATTGCAAACCTCAGATCATCGGCTTTGCAAATAAAGGCAGGAGGCACTTAGATTAGAACGTGAAGCCCATGAGCAAACCGTCGAAGATATGGAAGATATCGAGGAGGATCTAGACATCTTTGCAAGAAACCGAGAACTTCTACAGTGGAACTTCAACCGTAAGTTTTGATCCGGCTCCCAAAGTTTTTCCTCTTTTCGCAGCTGACCTCTATTTATCATCCCTTTTACTCTTCTTGAAGGTTTGTTGAGGAGATTTGCTAGACAATTTCTTCGACCCTAAGAGCGACCTTGCTACAAATCGACTTATGGGAACTACGGAATTTGGAGAAATAAGCTAGACATGAAGGACTATACGTGGGATGGCCCGGACTTGTAACCTAGCTAAACGTGATTGATCAATCGATCCTTCGATCGAGTTTTTGTAAATTCTAATGTGTGGTGATCACACTTTTAAACTCTAAGTGCTTAATTGAATGTCCATGTTAGTTGAATGTTAAATTGTGATGCATGTTTAAGATTTATGTGAATATTCTCTAATTTTTTTATTATTTAATATGTGGTTTAAATCATAATTTATAATTTTATAGTATTTTTGAATTATTTTTTATTAATCCTGAATTAATTAACCGTGGCGGGCTTATAACAAAAACCGCCATGGTTAATACATTAACCATGGCGGGCGCGTAGCGATGCCGCCATTGTTAATCTATTAACCGTGGCGGTTTTTGTTAAACGCCCGCCACGATTAATGGATTTTCCATGGCGGGCATGGAGTCGCCCGCGGTAATCGAATGATTAACTTAGTGACCCTAACTCGTGGCGGACCTAATGCCCGCCACGGAAAACCCAAAATGCCCCCGCCACGGAAGTTCATTTACGTAGTAGTGTAAAGGTTCGGATTATGGGTATTTGTAAAGAATTTGGAATAGAATTGGGTTCAGCTAATCTTTCTTCTTACATTATTTCTTTTATTTTTAAATATTTCCCTGCAGTTGGATCATCCTCCTAGTTTTCCACTATTTTATTCAAGATAGCAATGCATTAGGGGGTGAAAGGTGAATGAAAGATCCATTCGCGAGAAGTGTTCAAATATTTTCTAGATTTTATATTGAGACCAATATAGAAGTGTTGAATTAGAACATGGTCCGGTATGGTGAGATTAGGTCCAGATTTGGAAAGAAGATCATATCGTTCCCAATAGGCACTCAAAGATTCATTATGATTTTGTTTAGAGGATAGGATTGAGAGCCTAAAGTTAACTAGTTTGGACATGGGAAAGAAATCAGCATAAAATTCATTAAGCAAGTTTCCCAATTGCCACCCATTCTTTCTTTATTTCTATTGTACCATTGGCGAGCTTTTCCTTTCAAAGAGAATGGAAAGAGCGTCCAATGTATAGTTTCGGGGGACATGCCTTCAATATGGAGGCATTTACATGTCTCCTCAAAAGTTTGGAGATGAAGAAAAGGATTTTCGTCTAATTCTCCTGAGAAAGTATGGTTTTGGACCATCTCTATCAACCTGGGCCGAAACTCATAAGATCCAACTTGAATAGGTTTAGATGATAGCACAGGTCTACAAGCTTGCCCATTGGGTGCCAAGTATTTGTAAAGAGGGATATTATCCATTTGGATAGTGATTTTGAAAAAGATAAAGATAAAAAGAAAAATCTAAACTAATGATATGATACAAGATTTAGTTTAGCTCACGTAATCAACAAACCGTTCTCCCCAAAGAACGGCGTCGAAATGCTTGTTGGTAAAAGTTATCCTACTGAATTATTTATAAATTTGTATAGTCAAGTAATCGAGCAGAGACGATGAGCACTTCACCCGGTGAGGGTTTTAAATATCGAATCCACGAGGGAGAATGGTGTGAGAATAATGAGACAAAACTAATCCCCTCGAGATAATAGGAAGGAGCGGAGTTCGAGATAAAAGGTGAGAAGAATTCTATGGTTGTCTAGTTTATACCCTTGTAAGGCTTAAAGATATTCCTTAATGGGGACGTACTCAAAGGAAAGTAAGGGCGAAACTTACTATTCCCCCAAAGCAACTATGTCCCACGTGTCCTATCCTACGAGAAGTGGAATCCAAAGGAATCAATGAAATACTTGTCACTACCACGATCTACCACGCTCCGGCGGGTAGGGTGTATTTATGAGTTATCTAGTCTAAACACCACGTTTACACTAGGGGTAACAACTTCAATTCAAAGAGCGACAAGAATCAAAGTACTCTAATGAGTCATAAACCGAAAAGAAATATAAATAAGTGAACTTACTCAAATATAAGGTTGATCCACCAAAGAAGTCTCAAGATCAAGTGCAATGAAGCCTTTGATCCCAGAGGTACAAGCGTAGAGAGTCAGCGACAGCATCCGGTACTTCTCCTCAACTCTACTTTCTATCTCTCAAGAACAGATCTAGAACTCTAATCAAGTTCTTTGATCTATCTCTCAACTTTCTACTAATCTCTCTCAACTTGATCTAAGCTCTTCTAATTAGAGAGGTATGGCTCTAGCTATGATGGTGAGTATGATGAATAATGATTTTCATGCACGAGGCCGGAGGTAGGATCATCCTTATATAGTCTGGCCGATGAATGCCGACCCTTGGATCAAACCGACCTTCAACAACGGCGTAGATACAACCTCAAAGTCGGTTTGAAACCGACCTAGGAAGATGAGGGTGGACGGTGGGTCCCCCCGGGCGGCCGGCCCGATCTTGATCGGCGCCGCCCGGTGAGGGGGTGGGCCCAGCACTGTCGGGTCTCTCCCGGTGTCTTACGGTGTCTTCTAGAATGTTGTAGTTCACTTTTCGGATCGAAATTCATCATTGGTAAATCTTCTTATTGTTTGAGGGGGTTTTCTCTAAGTTTTTTCGGCATTTACAAGTCAAGTCCCGAAAAGATATAAATCACCAAAACTCGTGGAACTTTGTCAATTATAATACCTATTCTATGCATTTTATTCTTTTTATAACCTTATTATATGTTTAGTTGATACATAAAAACATAGCTTAAGAGGTGTCAACAAGCTCCCCACACTTAGGCTTTTACTGCGTCTCGATAAAAGGATGGTTATAACAAAGTCTGAAAAGACAAGAAAAGCAAGCATAGAACAATCTCATGATCACACTTATATTATTCTTATTTTTCCAAGAACTTTAAGTAATTGAGAAACAAGGCAGTTGATATCGAGTACCTTATTCCTTTAATCAATTAAATTTGGAGTGTTTGCAATAATTTTTTGAAAAGAAACATAGCTTACTTTCTTTCTTACGTGGTACTCTCAAATCACTCAATAATTATATACATATATGTAGTATTTTTGGATCCTCACACGGCATATATAAATAAAATATACACTTCTAAATAAGTTTGTATCTGGAGTTTTGAGGTTTGTCAAAGATATAGCATATTTACCTTGCATGTATTTGCAATGTCAAAAGATGAATCCAAGGAAAGACATCCTCTTAGATCAAGATGTGCATGTGTGTACTAATTCTACTATGCTCTCTTTTACTTCTCTCTTTTTGAAATAAATATTTTTGCAAACAAGATCATGGGCTATCTTTTATTTTTCTTTTTAGAGAGGTGGGCTCTCTTGTGGCCCTAGACTTTTTGTCTTTTATTTCCTCTCTTTTAAAGATGTGGGTTCCATGACCCTCGGACACTTGTCCATTTTTCATCTTTATTTATTATTTTTTTTAGGGAGGTAGGCTCTACTCGCCCCAGTAGGACACTTGTCCATTTCTCATCTCCCTTTTTCTTTTTCTTTTTCTTAGGGAGGTAGGCTCTTCTACTCGTAGGACTTTTGTCCATTTTTCAACTCCTTTTTTTTTTACATATTATTTTTACATAGCCCATGCCTTCTTTGTACAAAAATTATTTATTGAATTTAGAGAGATCAACAAGCTGGAGCATATAAATAAATAATTAAAAACAAGTGTATGCGTGATCTTGATCTTTAGACAAGTCTCTCAACTTGGGTCACAAAATTTGACAAAGCTCAACACAAAGCAAATAGCTTTTTCTTTGGTTTTAATATTTATAGCATGGCTTTAGTAGGATATAACATTTTCCACAGAGATGAAGTAAAGCTATTAATTTAATATTTTCGAAATAAATTCTCAAAAGAGAAAAAGATATCAAGAATTAAGCTCTCATCAAACTTCTATCTCAAATTTCACAACAACTTTTAGTAACTTGGGATCTTTATTATTTTTCAACAGCAATTAAATTAACAATAAATAAGTGTTATGTGAATTTATCTCTAGAACAAAGCATATCAATTTATTTTATTCTCTTTATTATTTAACATATCAAGTAAAAGGTTGAAACTAACGTAACGAAGCCAAAATATGAACTAAAGCAAAGTTCGGATATCAAACCGAGGTTCGAAGAAATCGAGGACGAGGCGAGGTGGCAGCCCGGCGCCGGCGTGGATCACTCTGGCGCCGCTGGAGCTCTGCTACTCCTTGGCCCGAGCTTCGTCATGTTGGATCATCGTTCGTATTTATTGTTTTGCTTCGCATTTCAGGTTTAGTTTCGTTGTTCTTGGACGTTAAATCTTTGTCTCCCCCACACTATCTTTTATTATCCTTTATCCAAAAACATGGTGGATACAAGAAAACATGTATACAAAAATATAGAAAATAATAAGCTGAGATAATGGATCAACAATTTATTAAAAAGTAAGAGCACTCTTTATTTATTCAACCAAACTTAGTATAGACTCAAACAAACTTGACTCGACGACGACTCGAAACTCTAATTTAATTCAAAACAAAATTATTTCGATAACTAACTTGATAACCCGACTCGACAAGTGCTCTTATAATCTCGAGCGTATTACATATCCTTAGTGAGAAGGGTGTGGATGCGGCGGCCGGTTATTGTTGCCGCTTTTTTCGTCGCAGGGTGTTGCCTTTGATGGCTCACCCCTTGTGTCTTTGGCAGATGACGGAGGAGGTGGATCTCACCGGTACTCGGATGTCATTTGACAACCTCTCGAGGGATGCGATCGATGCGCCGTGTTCGTGTGTTTTGGGGGACAAGACTCGAGGAGATCCCTAAAATTGCAATTCGCCTGTCGCGCGTATATTGATCTGGTAAGGTTTAATCATCTTGCTTCCACCATTTTCTTTTTTTTGTTGTGGTTCCTTGTTTTGATCCCTCTTTCCTTGTACGGGGATTTGGTACATAAGGAATCACCTCCAGCGTGCCCGAAGACCGGGCCCGCGGGGATGCCAATCGCGCCCGGAAACGGCCATGGCGGTTGAGGAAGGCTCGGGCGAATGAGAAAAAGGCCCGGAGGGTTGCTTTTGAACCATCGGCATCATGAGCGAGAAAAACGTGGTGAGTCGAGTGAATCTTCGGCAAAGGGATTCGGCAATCGTTAGAAGGCGGCGCGAATACCCAAGAGCGTCGGGACGGTGATGGGGGTGTTTCCGCGTCGAGGAGCTAGATGAGTTGCTCAAACATGCTAAGCATCGGGCCATCGGTGATGGAGAATCTCTCAAGGGTGATGGGATGCTGGCAACCCTGAACTCTTCGTCCTCTAAGCGCGTATCGGGCGGGATCGGCGTCGGTGCTAAGGGCGACTTATCATCTCCTCGGAGTGGGGTCGTGCGGGCGGAACCCGTATCCCCATCACGTTCCTTGACCTTGTCGGCCGATGATGGGGCAAGCTTACGTGTTAAGGATTCATTATCTCTAAGCCTTTGCTCTCCCGCTCCTCAGCTACACCGAGAGCTACTCCAAAATCTCTGTAAGTTGGGTTGTTTCCATTTGCTTTTGACATCTTTCCCCCTTTTTTTTACTTTGTTTTGGAAATTATCTTACGGCTTTTCTTAAAGCAAGAGGGGTGCGAAGGTACTTATCTTTGCACCCTCGGGCGACCCCGGACGGTGTCATTTGTTTCGAAGTGAACCCAGCGTCGTCTCTGTGATGCTACTTTAGTGTCATCACCATCTTTGGGGATTCCTCCTCCGGTGACTAGCGACCCGTCCAAGGAGGGCGGCATCGTTTTGTCTTCTAGCCCCATGGCCGCCAGAGACACCTTTATCGGGGGGCGACGGATCGCTTCGGGGTTGGATGCTCAAGTTCTAGAGGGGTCTTTCGTTCCGCCTTCTTCTCCGTCGTCACAACGGGTGGCTGCTAGAGGTCCGGCCCTGAAAATTCCTCGTGTCAAGGGGTCGTCAGGAGTGAGTGCCATGGAAGTGGACCTCTCCCGCAATGCGACCCGACTGACAGAAGGATACCCAAACTTGCTTGAGAAAATTCCACGGAGGACCCATCTGAAGTCGGCGAGGTTTCAACTTCTCCGTCAATGACTGGCGGTGCCGTCAATTGATTGCCCTTCAATCTTCCGGCCCGAACGCTTCCCTCGTGCGGAGGGGGTCTCGTATCCCGGGAACCCGAGTTCCATGGTACTGTTTGTGGTTTGTGATGGTCCTCGGGATTTCTTTTGGTCAAGTTTCTCGGTCCCCGGGGGATTCTTGGTGTGTCCCAATTTCCCGGGACCCTCGGGCGTGGGGTGGTCCTGCACTTTCGAGCTCGGCCGGTCCTCTGGCGGTAAAGCCCCGTCCTTGGTGATTCACGATCGTCCTGAAGTGGCCGCTTGGGTAGAACATGACCGGATCCGGAGGTGGGCAGCTGACGGATTGTAGGAGATTAATCATATCTTGTGTCACCGGCTCTCTCGGTATGTCGAGGTTTGCCTATTTTTCCCTCTGGCTTAGATTTGTTTTTCCTTCGCGTGTGTTGATGGCCCTGTTTGTGGCCGCGTTTTTCAGGTTTTGAAGAAATCTGCTAAGGAGAAGTCTGAGTTACTGTAGAAGAATGCCTCAACGGGACTTCCTTTGTAGTACTGTTTGGAGTTGGGTCGTCAAAGGGAGGTGGCGGCTCGCTCTTTTCTCGGATTAACAACGACCGGGCTGCCCGTTATGAGTTCTTGCGGGCAGAGCGTGCCAAAGCTTGGTCTGACTCGATTAAAGCAAGGACTGAGGCGAACCAGGCCTTCCAAGACTTCAAGGAAGGTCATGGTGAATCCCAAAAACTGCTCAAAAAGGCTCGGGTCGAACGTGACATTTGAGAGGCGGTCGGACATGGCTAATTCTTTAAATACTCGGGTAGAAGAATTAGCCAAGGAGGTGGATTCAGCGAGGAAGGAGGCAGAGTCAATCCGAAGCTTATTCCTTAATGAGCATAACGAAACGCTGAAATGGAAAAGGATGTACGAAGGTATGACCTTTCTAATATTGGTCGGATTTTTGATTTGCGTCGGCGGTCCTGTCCCTTTGTTATGTTCTTTAACCCTATTCCTCCTTTTGGCAGAGGCGGAGAAGTCACGGGCGGGGGCAGTGGAAGCTGTTGCCGGTATGTCCCAATGTCTTAATGTCGAGGAGAGCCTGCGCAAGGATTTAGAGAAGGTCGTGTTGGATCATATTGATCGGGTTGGGTCTCCTGACCTTGCGTCGGGTGCTTCTATCCAAAGTCGTTTGAATGCTCTCGGAAACTACGTCAGGGGAGATTCGGGGTGCTTTTCCGTAATGGGGTGAAATGTTGTCTTGCGGTGATGTGCTCACATTTCTCCTTGTCGGACAAGACCCTGGAGATCCTTTCTAAAGGTTTCTTCTTGGGCCGGGATGACGAAGAAGAAGAGATTGCCGACAAAAAACCGACGAAGAGAAGGCTGCTGAATTCTACGCTCGGGTGGAAGGCCCAGCAGATGTGCTGGCCACCCGTTTTGAGGATGAAGTAGCCTCCCCTTTTCCGTCTGTGGGATTAGGACATGAAGCAGCCCCCGAGCCCATGGAGGTATCTGCTGATGGTACCTCCATACATATTCCAAGAAGCGGTGATGATGTTGCTGACGATGTGACGATTTCTTCAACGCCATCCCCGACCATGGACGCCGAATCGACGAAAACTCCAGGACCATGAATGTTTTTTTTGTACCTTGCGGCTCATGGGGTCGCCGTGACTGATTTCTCCGGGGCGTATTGATCGCTCGGGTACTATGTGGGACCGCCATTAAATATTTCTCGGGTTACTTTTCGCCTTTTCCCTTTCTGTATTAATAAAGCGACCCATATTCCAGAATCATTATGAAAAAGTTTTTTCCGAGTGACCATCGTAGGACCATAAAGGGAGGGGTTCCCCCTCTGGTAGCCCCCGAGGTAGGTTTTTTGTCTGTGTTCGAGACAAAAACCTATCTTGAAGCTCTCCTAATCTTGTTTCCTTCAAGCATGGTGTATGTAGTTCATGTTTCTTTGTACAGAACCGACGGAGTCTCAGCATGTCTTGAGGTTAGGTGTTCTGGTAGCCTGGTATGGCCCTTCCTGCTTGTCTTCTCCATTGGTAACCCTCTTTCATCCGGTCTAGTGGGTTTCTTTGTTCCTATGCTGTCTTACTTGGGGAGGCTTGTAAGCTTACGCGGAACAATTGGTAGTTCTTTGTATTGCCTTTTCGCCATCCGACCGAAGTCGGTTGAAAAAATTTTCGTGCTTGAGGTCCTTTAAAATCATGCGATCGTCTTTTTCTGTCCTACCATTGGTCTCTGGGGATACCATTCAGCGGCGTTTATCTTCTTTCGGTAAGGCTTCAATTTGCTTGGAGATCTCTTCTGGCGCAACCAACACGTGTATAGATTCTTTGAACATTTTTTCAAAGGGGTCCGATCTTATCCTATTCTGTGTGGTGAGCAATGAATTTGGGCGGGGTGATTGGCAAAGTCCGTGTTGGTGAATGTGTCTTGTGGGCGTAATATCGTCGACCTCCCTTGGTCAGGACTATTTTATGTCGTGAACATTTTACTTTTTTGGTGGCGAGCTTTTGCTGGACACTTCCCCCACTAGGGCGTGTGGGGTAGCACGGTATTTGCTCTCCCCTTTGAGCGTGTTCGACTATCTCTTTTTTGGGTAATTCTTTTCTACCACCGATCACGGGCGAGAGACTTAGCCTTAGTTT
Organism: Hyparrhenia diplandra; assembly: GCA_015847255.1. Lineage (NCBI taxonomy): Eukaryota > Viridiplantae > Streptophyta > Magnoliopsida > Poales > Poaceae > Hyparrhenia > Hyparrhenia diplandra. The sequence continues at coordinate 280,000 of JADLZK010011614.1, forward strand.
TACGTATTGCCTTCCTTCGATCGATCATTGGTATTCATCATCTTCACCCGGACGATCTTTTGTGACCGTTTGGCTTCCCCTCGAGGGGCTGTTCCCCCAAGTTTTGCTTACATTTTTTTCAGGAGGGTTAAAGTAACCCGAGGGGGTTGGAACAGCCCCCGAAGGGGTCTTCTGGTCTTGGTGTTCACCAGTAGGTTGGTAGAGGCCCGGGGTTAAGAGGTTTGGTGGTACCTTAGCTCCTATTGATGCAACCCTTTTCGAGCTTGTCCATTTGTTTCATTGTACCTCTTTGGGGGCACGTCATTGTTCCGAACCACGGAACTTGTCCTCCAGTTTTCTCTTTGCTTGGTGTCAAACCCTATTTTGAGTTTGTGGTTGGCTGGGGCCTTTATCACTTGACTCGCCCTGCGTCGGGGGTCCTTTCTTGCTCCAAGAGTAGGATTCCCAGGTTCGCCGTAATGCGGAGGCCGTTTACTTAAGGCTGTATATTTTGCTATGTTAGTCAAAACTGGAATGTACAACCAGATTCATACCTGAGGTGGACCCCGAGGGGTGAGACGAATGATAGGCCTGCCCCGCTTCTTTCCTTGTTAAGTACTCATCGCGGAACATCTCCCGTTGTGTGGATCCGATGGGGCGAGGGTAGCAGGTCAACTAGGTTGATGGGTTCGGGGATATTCCTCTACTACACCTATTGCTCCCTTGGTTTTTTTTACTACGGTATCCCCTATGCACATGATGCCAGGTTGGCCATACATTGTTGATACGTAGTTTCGGTTTTATTTTCCCCTGAAGGGCATGGTGCAGTAGCGCCATATCCTCGTAGTGGTGACGCGGTTTTTATTGACCCGTGGTAAAGATAGAGGGACTTCGGGTTATGTTTCATGGTGGTGATGTAGCCCAAAACACATCTAGTATTTCCCCCTTCTCCTCTTTTCATTATTACAAGGTTTGCTAACCTCACTTTGGCGAGAACACTCCCATTTTTACTCTTTGCTAGTAAAAGAGGTGACTCATAACTTCGACCATTACATTAGTCCCCAACGAGTAGGATCATAATAATCGCTATCATATGGCCCGAGTTCGGGGTCTACAAAAGCTCCCGGTGTCGGGGTGATACCCAAAAATCGGATGCCAATCATGATGCTCCCGAGAAGCCGCGAGGAGCGGATGAAGTACCCGGCGTCCGCGGCGGCGATTCTTCATCGGTTGGCGCGGTTGCGTTTAGGTATTGCCAGCGTCCCGCGCCATCCACTACAGTTTCGCCGGCATAGGGGATTCTGGATATGTTGGGCGTAGTCTTCTTGCGGCGTTATCACCCCTTGGATCTCTTGGCGTCCGTCGTTTGCGGTCACCGCGTTCTTTGTCGTCGTATGCGAGTTTGCCATCGGACTTGTAGATCACGCCTTCCCCCGAGTCGCTCCCGCGGGGATTCATCGCAACTATCGGGTTGCGAATCCGTGATTTCCCTCCCTTGTCGCCGGTGTCGCCGGGCATGGGGGAAGATCGTAGTAGAGTTGTCCTCCATGCGCTTTTGCTGATGTCGCATCTCTTGGCGGCGACGGTCATGGCGTCGGTTGCATCTTCTTGAAGATTGGGGGCGATTTGCTCCCAGGTTAGTCGACAACGGGGGGCGCCTCAAGTCGTGGCCTAGTACCACGAACCGGTTGCCGGAGTCTGCAGGCGTTCCTTGGTCATACTCGTGCTCCGGTGAGCAAGGTGGGAAGGAAAGAGATGCCGCCATCCGGGTTTGTGAGAAGTTGTTTTTCGCCGCGCCGCTCCCTACTGGCGCGCCAACCGCCGGTGTTTTGAGAACAAGGGGTATCCCAAGTACCGGCAATAATTTATAGGTTGCGGCGCTCCCGCTTCGATGGCGTGTGCGAAATTTGGAAGGCGAGGGGTTTATCCGGGTTCGGAGCCATGGGGCCCTACGCCCGGCCATTTTGTGACCTTTCGTGATTACTCGCACCAATTGTGCACAAGAACCAAAGCGGTTACAAGGTGTTCTTGGGAATGAAGGACTTCAATCAGGAACGAGGTGGCTAAGTGTGAAAACCTAGTGGAGGGGATCTGTTTCTAGTGTGGCATTACTCTCCCTTTTATAGTGTAAAGGAGAGATAATGTGTACAATACGTGTCATGTACAAACGCTTACCGTGTCTACTATCCGTCAGTGTTAGGCATGCTATGCGAGCCCGGACCTCGGGTTCCCGAAGGGAGTGCCCCGGGTGTGGATGCGTGTCTTGGAGTCTCTTGTGTTCGTGTCCGTCGCCCGAGGGGAGGGTCTCCCGAGGGCCAAATGGTGCCCCCCTCGATCCCTTTATGGTCCACAGCTTGGCTTGGTCCGCGTCATGGCGTGGTGTCGACGTCCCGAGGGTCCTTGGACTCATGTCGTGGGCATGAAGCCGCAAGCAAATGAACATAGAGTCGTGTTCCCCCGTATGGGGTGACGTGTGTGATAACTGTTACCTTTATGTCCCATCAACGGGGGATGCGAGGAGATAACAAGGTCAGCGAATAGACGGGGCAATCGATTGCCCTTGTCATCATCGCTGCCCCGTGAAGCGGGTGCATTTAATGTGGCTGCCCCCCACTCTCGGGTTTGGCTTCCCAAAGGTGCGCCCGGAGATGGTGTTTCTGGGAGAGGGAAGAGCCGATGGCGGGGGGGTCCTCTATCCTCGGGCGAGGCGGAGAAGCCTTGCTCGAGGGTCGCGGGTCTCGGCGAGGCGGGGATTGTCTCCAGAGATCCTCGTGTCCTCGAGGCGTAACTTAGTCCCAGAGGCTCGCCCCTCGGGTCAGGGGAGTAAGTTGTGGTGAAAGTGGGCCGATGCGGCCTGGCATCGATGCATGCAGCGGATTTTGGCTTTGTATATGGATGGGCTTCAATAAGCCTATTGGGGGATTGTCTTCCCATTTCTTTCTTATTTATGGCGATTCGGTTGGTCCTTATTTTCTTTGTTTAGGAGACTTCACCACTGGGCCCTCGACCTTGTTGGGGTGATTTTAATAAGTTGGGCCTTGCCAACCGAAAGTGTTTGTAGATGGGCCGCCTTGGGCTTCTAAAGGGGGCCCAAGAGAGTTTTTCGTACATTAAGTCCTTCTTAGCGAATCTGCGGGCTTGGGGCGGCCTTCATTCTCACGGCGTCTCTTAGGCCCAAACGCATCTCAGTCGTCAACTCAGGCGTCGTCTTCCCATCGGTCCTTCTTTTTTGGGCCTTGGGGCCGCGCCATCCTTCATGGGCCTATTTTCCTTATGGGCCGATTATTTTTGTCCCCGACACCGGCCCAAGCGCGGTGGCGGTGTCGTCTTGGCGGTGTAGGGGAGACGGAGGCATGTCCGTGGCGGCACGCTGCCGGGGCGGCGGCAGCGGCGCTTTTTTTTTTAGGGGTACGAGCGACGCTTTTGCCCCTGGCGTTGTTGGAGAAGGGCCGGTTTTGAGTGTGTGACTGTCTCCTGTGGCCTATGCAAACCAGATTGTGCGGGTCTCATTATTTGCATAAGCTGTTCGAGATAGCCTTAGGCCCTTAGAGCATCTCCAGCCACTCCCCTCAAAACTAAGCCCCCTATTCTTAATTTTTTAAACCAATCTACAAAATTTGAGGGTTCAAATTCACTCCTAACTCCAGTGGGAGTTCTTAAATTAAACCCCCAAACATGAACATGTCTGTCAGCTTTTTCCCCGTCTTCATCTCCCTGCTTTTCCTCCCGCCGACGCCGCGCCGCCCATCCTCCACCTCCCCACCTCCTTCCGTGCATGGACCTCGGCGTGCTTCTCCAGCAACTGCAGGCACATGTCGCGGGCTACAGCCGTCGGGAGCAGCCACCCTGCGGGGACTGGCCGTGGGCATGGCCGCGACAGGCACGGAAAGCTCGCCACTTGCCGTGCGCCCCCAGCGACAAGCAGCTGCGTGTTCCCGGCGACGCCAAGCAGCGTGGCCGCGTCGAGCACCGTGGTCGCTTGCTGGACTTGCTAGAGCATCACCATCACGTCCACCCTGCCACCGGCCGTCCGTCTGCACGCCAGTGATCTGATGCACCATGAGGCGGAAGTTGGCGGCGTCGGTGCTGATGTAGGTGGTAGGCGCGCGCTTGGACGCCCGCGAGCGGCGCTTCCCTGCGCACGGTCCCGCCAGCGCCAGCACCGCATGGTTCTGCCGCCCGGCCAGAACTGCTGCCTTGGTCGGCGAGGACCTGCGGCGCGGCGAGTTGGGAGTCGCCGTGGACTGGCCACGAATCGGAACCTCCCCAAGCGGCGACGGACGCTGCACAAAGACGACAGCGCGTGGTTGCAGATAGGCGTGGGCCTTGCATGGCACCGCGCACGGGCACCCCACGACCGGTGCGGTGGCCTACTTCCTGCCCGGCATCCTACAGGCCCGGCGCGCATCCGCGCAGTGCAGTGTGTGCTCGCGTCCGCGCCAGCTCCGTCGAAAGTCAAATCCGACCGCGGTCACAGGTCTGCAGCGTGGGAGTCCTCATCCCCGTCGTCGTCGCCGATCCCGTTGCCGCGGCGGCGCTTTCAGGGGGCGCCTCCCGGCGGACCCGGCGGCTTCCCTTGGCGAGGTGGAGAGGAAGGGGGCGAGGGCAGCGTGGAGACGCGGCGGCAGCGGCAAGAGGCGGGCGGCGCGTGCGGCGGTAGGAGGCAGGCGGCGCTTCACGGGACGGGGAAGGGACAGAGAAAAAAGTGACATGGGGCCCACATTCTAGGGGCCTGCTAGATCTGAGAGGTTGAGATTAAAATTTGGGGAACACATAAATTGAGGGGGGTCAAAAGAGGGCTTCATTGGAGTTGTGATTTTGTTAAAAATCCTAAAATTTAGGGTAAGAGGCAAGTAGGTCTCCCATTGGAGTTGCTTTCTTAGTAGTGGCTTATTGGATGATGTAGATTTGAGGATGCATTACTCAATACATGCTTGCAATTTGAGCCTACAATAAAAATTAATGTGAAAAATGTTGCACATGTTAATTGTATCCCCACCCTAGACTGTTCCAGCCGCCGCCGGAGACGAGTGGTTCGGAGGGCTGCGGATCCGCGACGGCGAGGCTGCGGAGGGTGCTGTCGAGACTCTGCTCGTTGGCCGCGGGCAGCTGTTGAAGCAATGGCGGGGAAATGGCGTGGAGGGAGCTGCGGAGACTTTCTGCCTGCCTAGTGCGCGACGCCACCGACGTCGGCGCGACGCCGGACCGCCAGAGCCCACCGTCCTCTCCCACCGCCGTCCGACCGCGCGATGGCATCGGCGTCGCCGCCACGGCGGTCTGCCAGAGGGCCGGCGGCGCAGACCGACCTCCCTGACGAGATGTGGGGATATCTTCCTGCGCCTCGACGCCGCGGCCGACCTCGCCCGTGCCTCCGCCGCTTGCTCCTCCTTCCGCTGCATCGTCTCCGAGCCCCGGTTCCTACGCCGCTTCCGCTCCCTCCACTCCCCGCCGATCCTCGGGATCATCAGACACGGATTTCCCCAAGAATACCTCCCCGTCGAACCGCCCCACAGCTTGGCCGCGGAAGCCCGCGCGCTCCAGCAAGCCGCCGACTTCACCTTCTCCTTCCTCCCCGACCCCAGCGCGTGGCGCTTTCGCCATGCCCGCGATGGCCGCGTCCTCCTCGCCCGGCACATCACCAAAACCAAATTTGAGGATCTCCTAGTCTGCGACCCCCTGCATCGCCGGTACGTCAGGATTCCCCCATACCCACCGACCTAATGGCCTCCACCCCCGGCACTGCCAGGCATTTGTTACCCGTTCTGGCTCCAGCCGACGAAAATGATGAGGAAGAATCGTTCAGAGTTGTCCTGACTGTGCTTTTCGAAGACAAGGCTGTGGCTTTCGTCTTCTCTTCCTGCTACCAGACGTGGCAAAGTATTATTAGCACGATCTCTTTGCCTATTCGATTCATTGGATACACGAACTACTTTGTGCACGGCTGCTTGTACTGGATGTTCTGTCGCATGGGCTATTTGCTGATGCTTGATACAAGTAAGATGGAATTCTCCAGTATTGAGCTCCCGCCTCACAATTTTGATTCACAGCGTGCCATTGTTGAGGCAGAGGAAGGTAGACTCAGGTTCTTTACTATTGCTGATGGCATAATTGGCCTGTATTGCAAGAACTGGCAAAGAGATGGTGTATGGGTACAAGATTGGCAGCAAGACAAACTGATTCCATTGCCTAAAGACTCTGGGATCAAGTATACTGAGTGGACCGTTGTTGGCACAGTAGGACATAACTTAGCTCTACTTGGGTATCGTCAAATTTCTCATGAATTGCGAAGGCAAGAATATTTTGTACTGGACACTAAGACATTGCATCTTGAGAAGGTCTGCGCCTCGAAAGCAATTCAATGTTCCTTGGTATTCCATATGCAAGATTTCCACCACCGTTCGCACTGCCAAGCATATGAAAGGGTAAAAAAATTCCTCCATGTTTGCATTGATAGTTTGCTTTGTCATCCTATTTGGAGACTCTATTTGTTACCTAAGTGCACTTGCTGCTGGAATATCCAAAATTTTCTCACATCCACCATTGCCACCATAGAGCCCTTATAATCCATGTGAAACGTGATCCTTTAGTGTTTTGGATTAATTTTTTCTTTTCATGATATGTTGCTTTGGAAGCTAACCAATGTACATATAGGAAAATTTTGTAGCATTTTTGCGACCAACTAGTTCTTACAATCAATATCTTCGTATCGAGATATCTTGCTCCAATAAAGGTTGCCACTTCGGATAGTTGTGTCCTTATATGATAATTGTGTATCCATGTCTATCACTCTATTTGAAGAGTTGAGGTATTGGACCCCTCCCTCACATATCAATTGGCATAGTGAATCCAGAAAGATATTGTTCTTTCTCCATCGATATGTGCTTTTTGGTGATATATACTTTCTATACTAGTTTAGTGATGAATTTGATATTAATAGCATATATGAAAACTATCAAGTTTTGATGTTGTTGTTTTTGTGTACTTTGTATGCTGTAGCTAGCACCTCAATACTAACACAGACAAATTTGTCTAGCACCTGAATACTAGAGCAAACAAATTTATGTTTGTTTTTCTTGGAAACAGTGCACTGGGTTAAATTGGTTGCGGATGATAAACTGACACTACAGTATCGTACTTTCGACCCAGGGTGCATACTAGTTGGTATAGGATAATGCTATTGGGTCAAATTATGCTATTTTATGGATCTTGCACGTGATTGGGATGTTCTGTGAACCCAGTGTAGCCTATGTACAGTTTGGCAAGCACAGGTTGCCTTGTACCAGGAAAAATTCCTTTTATTACATTTCTGTGAACAATCAATATCTGGCCAGACATGTTCTTGTTTCTTTTGCATGGTAATATCTTTAGAGGAAAAATTTACCTGAATATTCTTATCTATAATCTGTGGAAAGGCTTCCCCAAATATTCAGCACACAATTAGGATGTTGCTGGCATTGTCCAGTCCAACATTTTGTACTATAAGATAATGCAACATTACCTTTAATTTTTCCCATTGCAAGATTCTTTTTTATGTTCTATAAGAACTCTAATTTTGGATAGCCTTGGTTCGAACAAGACTGTTATTGCTTTTATTTGTGTGTAACCTCTTCAACAAATTAGGAGTTGCTGTCAAAAATGGTTTCTCAAGCATTGTGGTTGAATACCTTTAGGCCATGGGTATTTCAATCCTCATGTACTTTTTAATATTCTGGTGAAAAATAACATTATAGATTTATAGTTATTCGTCTAATTAATAAAACATTCTTCATGTTCTCTACTACAGCCCAATTTAAGTGTTAAATGACAGTTTGGCATCACATTATGACAATGTCTCACACGACAGAGGAGTGAATGCTATTAATTTGGAAGATAGCTTGCCAGAAATAGAACAAATTAAATGCTACAAGAATTCAGAATTTGTGATAGCTATGATATGATTCTAGGAGTGTATGTATATGAGTTACTGATTAAGTCAGCTGATCACTCCTTTTCTTAACTTGTAAAATTGAGTAATGCTTTATCTTAAGAGAATAACAGTCACTGTTTCATCATTGACAGTTCAATGCAACATCTGCATGTAGTCAGTGGACTAAACATGTTGGTTTAGTTTAAATGCTCATGTAAGTTCAGTGGACTAAATTTGATAGCTTTCTTATAAGTTGGTACTAGAAACCTATTTGCTGGAAGGTGATAAATCAAGCCATAGGGGTTCTTTTTTGTTTCTGGGCTTTCGAGTCTTAAAAGGTGTTTCATGCTAATTCTACTATAAAGTTGACATTATCCATCTTGGTTTGGTTTGAGCAAATCAGGTATGAATTTATTGTTTTTGCTTGGTTGTGTAGCTTTTAAAAAACTGGAGTTATTTTTAAAACCATTTTCTGAATGCGATTTTATGGTTTTGATTGGTGCACAGCAGCCCATTTCCTTTCATGCAAATATGATTTTATGATATGATGCTTGTCATGATACTTTTCTGTTTTCTATAATGATTGCTCTGGTAAGAATATACGTTAAGGTTAAGTTGATAACCAAATGTTTTTAATTTAATAATTGATTGAAATTAAAATTGAAGCTAAGCTCTATAAGTTCGAGGTTAACAGCACAATGTCTCACACGAGCCAAGTGAGTATTAGTTGGCCTTAGTATTACACAGCAGAATTACTGTAGCTGTCCTTGTTTTGGATAAAATGTTGTATTTTAAGTATCTTGCAAGTGATTTTGGTGGTGTGAACCCGCTGTGGTCCAGGTCAAGTTGGCAAGCACAGGGTTGCTCTGTACGCCGTTCTAGGCAAACTTGTTTCATATTATGTTCTTTTTACAACTGAGGCTTGCCCAAACTTGTTCGTGTGGACGTTCCTCATTGATGGTATGCCTATATACCTTGGGAAAAGGCCTCGCTGTGGCCAATGCAACATTGCTAGTGAGGGAGCATATGATTTATCCTTTTCATCGGACAACAATTAGCTTTTTCGGATGCAATATATTGATCAACTTGTGGTAGCGCAAGTGTTTTGGCATTGGGTTCTGTCACAGCTATTTAAATTTGAAAACTGGAATTATGGTGCCAATATATATCAAAAACAAATATTTTTTAGAGTTCAAGGGTGGGATCACCCCAGGCTTTCGATTAAAATCAAAAGACCACAACGTTTACAGCACCAGTTTTGTGACCCATGTCACAGCGCCACCTCTTTCCAAGAGTGGGCAAGTCATTACAGGACTAAACCGACACCATAACCATATTTAAAGCTGATCGAAAGCATAACTGGAACAAAAGACGACAGTAGTATCACTACTAAAAGCTTCAGTTTTGACATCCACCATCTTCGGTCTTCCACTTGTGAATCTTGATTCTCCTCAATAGGCAGGTTCAGGGTGGAGTTCAACGATCCCCACCAAGTCAGCTCAGCTGTTTCTTCTCGTTTTTGCCAGGCAGCTATTGCATCTGTTCTTTCGCCATACGTCTTGCTTTGCTTCAAGTTTCTGGCAGCCAGTTCACTCTCTTGGCCTCCTCTTTTATCTTTCTCATATAAGTCTCCAGTATTTCTACCTTGTCTGCCGGGCAGAGAACTTTCCAGTTCTTCAAATGCCCATGGATTTTGAAGTAGAGAGTTTCCATAGTCTTCCACCCTGTATTCTGAAAACATAACTCATTCCTGAGTTTCCATAGAGACCAAATGACAGCAGCAGATACTATATTAATGACAGTAAACTTCTTTGGACTAAGCCAACAACTACCAACAGATTCCAAGCTACTGCCAATTTGTTTATCTACAATCACAGAAATTCTTGTCCAGCACTGGACAGCAACAGCACACTCAAAGAACAAATGTTGACAGGTTTCTAGTTCAGAACAAAACAGGCAAGATTTGTCTTTAACTTCCCTTCTTTTTGCTAAATTATCTCTAGTTAAGGCCCTATTTTTTGAAGAGAAGCCAAAGAAAAATATGAACTCTCGGTGGAACCTTTACTTTCCAGACTGCAGGTATATGCACCTGTGTAATTCCTCTAAAATTTATAACCTTGTATAACGCCTGGGAGGAATAAGTTCCTTTTTGATGTAAATTGCCAAACCATTTCATCCTCTTCTGAGTTAAGAGACACTGTTGACATGAGTTCTACAATTTCTAACCAACTTTGATACAGTTCTTCACTAACTGTCCTCCTAAAAGTACACTTCAAATTCTGTCCATCCCATAACTCTGCTATAGACTTGTCATGTTCATTAATGATTCTATATATGGGCCAGAACTGAACAGCTAAGCTAGTAGATCCTACCCAGGTATCTTCCCATAGTCTGATTTTTTTCACCATTGCCTACTTTCCATTTGATACCCATCCTAGCAGCCTTAATAGCCCACATAAAACCTCTAAAAAAGCTAGAAGCACAATTAACTTTGGTTGCCAAAATATTTGGCTTATTAGTTCTATATTTGAAATCAATCAGCTCCTTCCAAAGCTTATTCTTATCACAGTTATACCTTTTTAGCCAGGACCCCAGAAGGCTAATATTTAAATCTCTCAAGTTTGGGATCCCCAAACCCCCATGCTCTTTGCACATAGACACTAACTCCCAATTCGCTAGGTGGTATTTATGCTTATTTTCCTCATCATTCCAGAGAAAATTGGACATATGAGTTCTTAAAAGCTTCAAAGCCCATTTAGGGAACTTAATGAAGGAAAGCAGGTAAACTGGAATGCTTGTAAGACAAGATTTGATCAGGCTTACCCTAGCTGCCCTAGATAAAAGATTTCCTTTCCACCCTGCTGCTTTTTTCATGATTTTATCCACTAAAGGCTGAATGTCCTCTCTAGATAAGTTATCAAAGTGAAGAGGCACACCCAGGTATTTCATAGGAAAAGATCCTAAAGGACATGCAAGCATATGAGCTATTCTACTAGCAACCTCTACCTCCATGTTAATAGGAACTACCTCACTCTTATTATAGTTAATCCTCATTCCTGAGACTTGTTCAAACCACATTAGGATACATTTTAGATTCTGGACTTTGGACTCCTCTATGTCTGAGAAAAGGATTGTATCATCAGCGTACTGTAAGGAAACCACCCCTCCTTCTCTGAAATCTTCTAACAAACCCTTGATTAAACCTTTTTCTAGACCTTTTTTAAGCATTTTAGTTAGAGCATCTCCTACTAAGTTAAAAAGGAAAGGAGAAAGTGGATCTCCCTGTCTCAACCCCTTACCAGCCTTAAAATAAGCACTGTCCTCACCATTCACCATGATACCTATAGACCCCCCTACTACTATGTGTTTAATCCATTCAATCCATTTTGAGTCAAAACCTCTATCTTTTAACAAGTCAAAAAGGAAAGACCAACTAACTCTATCATAGGCCTTCTCGTAGTCTAATTTGAGAATGAAGCCTGGTTTCCCACTAGTATGTACACTGTGAACTAATTCATGGGCTATGACAACACTTTCCAAAATGTACCTACCCTTGATGAAAGCTGATTGACTAGGATCTACTATTCTTTGAACCACATTAGACAATCTTAAAGTTAGAATTTTAGAAAAGATCTTAAAACTACAATTTAAAAGACTAATTGGTCTAAAGTGTTTCATATTTTGTGCTCCTTCCATCTTTGGAATCAAAGTCACTAAAGCAAAGTTAAGTCTGCTAAGATCTAATTCACCCTTGTGAAAGTCCTGAAATAAGGCTACTAGATCTTTCTTCACAATGTCCCAGAATTTTTGGTAAAACAAAAAAGGCAATCCATCAGGACCTGGAGCCCCTTCAGCATAGCAACTGCAAACAGCCTCTTTAATCTCGGTTTCAGAGAAAGGAGCAGTCAGTAACTCATTTTCTACACTAGACACCTTATCTTCAGGGTCCCAAAAGTCATCACTAAGCTGCATTCCTATGTCAGCCTCTTTTGCAAACAGACCTTTATAAAAATCTACTGCCACCTTTAACATACTCTTTTGATCAGAGACTATTCCTGAAGGACCTTCAAGACAGTCAATCCTTTTCTTTCTACTTCTCTGGTTAGCAATGGTATGGAAATAAGCTGTATTTCTGTCACCTTCTAAAATATCCCTATCTCTAGATCTTTGTCTTATCTTAATTTCCTCCAAAGCCCAAATCCTTTCTAAACTATCCTCAGTTTTCCTCAGTTTGATAGTTTCTTCTCTAGTTAAATCTCTAAACTCAGCTATACTTTCTAACCTAGTGAATTCCTTAGACAACTCTGACTTATTTTTGTTTTGAGCAGCCACCTCATTGGCTGCCCAACCTCTAATCATTCTTCTCAGGGTCCTAACTCTAAATTGCCATATGTCTATACTCTTCTGAAAGGGCATGGAGTTTCCCAGGCTTTTTTCACCATGTCTCTGAAAGTATCTTTTTCCAACCACCACTTTTCGAACCTAAACCTTTTCTTCCCAAAGCACACATTATCTCCTGAGTCTACTACCAAAGGGTTGTGGTCACTAGGTATCCTATCTAAAGCTTTGACTCTGGCTAAAGGATAAGCAGCATCCCAGGAAGTAGTAACAAAAATCCTATCAATCTTAGCTAGGATAGGGTATTCTGATTGTTGGTCCAAGTAAATTTTTTATTGCTAGGATTGAGTTCTAACAGGCCCCATCTACAGATCCAGTCATTAAACTTATCAGCCCATCTATGGCAAATAATACCATTATTTTTGTCAGAAACAAATCTCACTAGATTAAAGTCTCCCCCCACTAGAGTAGGACCAGACCAAGAGTTCATGACCCCTTCCAATTCATCTAAAAACTCCTGCCTAAACTCATCATAAGCCGGTCCATAAACTACCACTAACTTCCAACTAAAACCATTTGTTTTACTGGTCAACATAACACTGACAGAAAATCTAAGAACATCACCTACTACCATACTGAATTTGTCAGAATTTGTCCCTACTAAAATACCTCCTGCAGAACCTCTTGCTTCTAAATGGTGCCAACTAAAAGGGATCCTACCAGTAAGAGATTTAAGGAAACCTGGATGGAAAACTTGTTTCTTTGTTTCCATAACACCTACAAAATCTGCCTGGGAATCTTTAATCCTACTTATTAAAGCTGTAGTTCTACCATCTCTGCCCAAGCCTCTGATATTCCAAAATAAACCTATCATTTTTTATTCTTCTTTTTCCTATGCCTAACTGCAGACCATTCCTTTTCATTGGAATTGTCCTGCTTGGGTTCAGAATTTCCATTCTGATTTCCCTGAGATTTTAAAAATTCACTACTGGAAATGCCCCTATCTTTTTCTAAAACCATACCATTATTATCTAAAACCTGAATCCTTAACTTTGCAAAAACAACTATCAGACTTACAGCTATGAATGCCATCCTCTACTCTCTTCTTATCTAAAGCAACTAAATCATCTACCATAGGATTTCCATCCTGAACTAAAATTCCAACATTATGTGCAACTGAAAGTAAACAATCTCTGGAAACATTAGGTATTACAGATTTGGGCTTAGATGTACCTTTATCCTCTAGATTCCACTTCCTCTTACATTCTTGGGCATTAGCCAGCACTGTTTTACCATCAACTGGATGTCTTGTACTTCTTCTAAGAACCACCACAGGACCCCAATTTTTCTCTTTAGCAGTCTTTGGTTTCTGAACCCCTTGTATTTCAGTCACCAGACCTTTAGATGGCTCATTGGTCTTAGAGCTTGAAAAGTTGTCTCCATTGCCTTCTAACAAAGCAGCTTTGTAGTTACTTGCTTTATTAGAGCTCTTTTCTTGGACAGGGTTGGCCACAAAACCATTCTTACTAGTTTGATCTGCTTTGTTCTGTTGTATTTCATAAATCCATTCCTCTGGTAATGTAGAGAGTTCCTCATCATCATTCAAAATAGTGCTGTCTTCAAACACCTCTTCTTTCTCTGAGATTTCTTCAATATCTTCCTCACTGTCCAACTCCATAGCCCCCAGTAGATTAGCACACAGGAAGGCTTCTTTCTCATTGCATAACTCTTCCTCAGGAAACAGAGCTCTTACTACAGATCTGCTGCCAGCAGCACCCATTCCTTCACCCATTCCTTCCTTAGAACCAGAGGCATCCCCATCTTGTTGCTTGTCTTTTTCCCCAGCAGCTTTACCTCCTTCACCATCATTCCGTCCTGCCTCATTATTAGGTACTTCAGGTAGAGTATCCTCCTCATCTAATTCCTCCTCACCATCAGAAGGGCTTTCAATCTGTATAAAACCTTCAGTCTTGAACTTAATGACATACAACTCTTTATGAAATGCAAAAACTCTGGCTCTAGGGATTTTGACTGGGTCCTTGCATAAGATCTTCACTCTGACATTGCTGAAGAAGCTGTTGAATAAGGTGTGCCAATCAAGATCTATTAACAGACCAATACTGGAAACCACTTCCCTAACTGTGTCCCAATCAACCCACTTTGGAGGTATGTCTATCACCTGTACCCATACTTCAACCAGATTTCCAATTGGTTCTACACTTCCATTCCAGATGCTCAGAGATGCAACAACATTTGGCTTGTTCAGATTGAATTGGGACTCCTTTCCTATAACCAGATTATCCACTCTCCTGTTTGGGGGAAACCTGATGATGTAAGCCCCATCACCTGTACCTCTCAACTGCCAATCCCACTCCTTGTCAAACAGAAACCTCAAGTTTTCCACAATATCAGCCTCATCAATTTCCCCTTTGACAATAGACAGCACTCCAAAGTTGTCTACTCCTTTCCAGTGCCTAAACCTGTTTTCTCTAGCTTGCACATCAATATGATAGAATCCCAGACCCCTATTTCCACTCCCATAGTACTGAGCTGCCATGGGTGGATCAGATCTCTTAGGGCAAGCATCCACTACATGATCTGACTGGAAACAAATGAAACAGATCTTCTGTTTAGTACAGGTAGAACTCAGATGACCAGCATCTCCACAGTTGAAGCATATTGCCTGCAAATTACTCCCTGCACTAGAACCCTCTCCAGCCTTCTGACCATCCTTAGCTTTGTTATCTGCAACCCCAGTGTACCCAGCAGGCCCATCACTAGAGGCCCTTCCTATTGCTGTGACTTGCTCCTGATTCTGCTTCCCTACTGCCTGGTTGGACTGTCGACCTCTTCCTCTTCCTTGATTCCCTCCCCCTCTTGGCCTCATCCCCTCAAACTGTCTAGGAAAGCCATACTGGGAATTTGGTGGAGGATGAGGAGGAGGAATTGGACCTTGATTTGGATAGAAGCCGTATGGTGGTGGTGCCTGACCGTAGAAGGGTGGTGGCGGTGGGTGTGGGTATTGGTAGCCCCAAGCCCCCCCGCCCCAATCCCACTCCTCTTCCGGTGATCTGGGCCTCATGCCACGACCTCTCCCTCTGTTTGCCATACCTTCCATCAGAGCCTTGATGAAGGTCTTCTTCTCACCTTTCCCCCAGATGTCCTCTGCAAAATTCAGCTTAGAGATCGGCACATCCCATCTCTCCTTTGCAACAGCGGGGTAGCAATCTGAGGATTCGAAGGATTTTGCTTGCCACAGATCACGGCGGATCCAAACTAGCAGTCTTCCTCCCCCGCGCTGAACCCTAGCTTCCCCTCTGTTGGACTTGGAGTTTGGGACGAACCACAGCTGTCCCCAGAAGCTCTCGATCTCCTCTTCATCCTCTAGCGGGTGGTGGGTTGTGGGTCGAGGTTGTTCCCATCGCTGACTCCGCAACCCGGGGCTCCATGGCGGAGAGGCGCCACCTGCCCGTCCGTGCCCCGCGCCACGTCCCTCCTCGCTCACGGTGTGGCTGCCATGGGGGCCCTTGGAACGTGACACGGTCTCCCGCCTAGGTGGGGTACCTCGCTCCGGACTGGGGTGAAGGGCCGCATCGGAGATTTCCATCTCGGCGGCGATGCGGCGGCGCCACCCTTCTCTGGGGAGACTCTTCCAGACGTGACGACTCTCATTTCCTTCGTCATGGATCTATCTAGGATCTATCTAGGAATC